>CM067504.1:38206482-38218234 GCA_034509495.1 Acestrorhynchus altus
TATATGTGCGTGTGTGTGTGTGTGTGTGTGTGTGTGTGTGTGTGTGTGTGTGTGTGNGTGTGTGTGTGTGTGTGTGTGTGTGTGTGTGTGTGTGTGTGTGTGTGTGTGTGTGTGGATTAAATGCATGCATGCACGCGCACGCACACACGCATGCACACACACACACTCACAGAATGTAACTGCATATAAGTGCTGGTATGAGGTTAACCAGCTATTTTCACTCCTTCCCCCTCACTTTCTCTCCCTCTACCTTACTGTCATCCCCCCCATCCCCCCGTCCACTCTGCCAGTAAGTTGGTGTATGATTATCATGGCCAGGCCGCTAATCGGAGACAGCTGGGGTGATCGTGCTCTTTCCATTGTGTTCCCCTTGTTTTTTAAGGAGGATAAAAAGAGAAGAAAAATACACAACACGCGCTGGAGAGGTCTGCAGCGTCACCAGTGAAGAAAGATCTCAGCGGTTTTTAACCCTTCAGGTGCTTTCTGTGAGAGAGGAATGTCGACATTAACCCTGCTCCACTTTACTTTGGACAGGAAGTGTGCTCTCTGGCATTCCTGGATTACTCTTCTCAAAATGCTTACAGTGCCCCCCACTCCCTCAGCCAGCCCCCCACTCCCCCCAGCCACCCAATCCCTCCCCAGTTTCTACATTATGACTAATAGGAGAATAATAAACCTGGGGTTTAAAAGGTTAAAGCTGGATGGTTAGAACGGTATAGATGGCATGTCTACCTGCATATATTTGTACACAATATTTAATACGTAGATTATTGTAGAAATTTGCAGGAACATTAGAATAGGTAACAGCTGAGGTCAGAGTGCAGGGTCAACTGGGCCACGGCTGAGTGGTTAGTTTGACAAGTTATGACATTCGGGGAAGGCATTTAACCAGATTAAATACACCCACACACACACACACACACACACACACACACATATATATATTTTTTCCATATAAAGGGGGCTGCTGGAAGACCTGAGCGTTAAAGTGATAGTAGTTATTTACTGCACAGGAGTGCGCCAATTACTCCTCTTTCGGAAAAACGTGTCTGATATTTTCCGCAAGCCTTTCCATTCAACAGACACAGGTTTCTCTATGAGCCGGAGGAGTGATTGGGAGGTGGAGGAGGCAGGAGGGAGAGGGGTGATGGACTGTCGAGGGAAAACAAACCGGCCAGAGTCACCACCTGGGAAACCTCACTATAATATAAATCAGAACAAATCTGTGGCCGATCTGCCTCTACGGCCAAAACCCTCCCCCACAGTCTCTCTGGATGGGACAGAGGTGAAGTGGTGTAAATACAGTGCAAGCAAAAGTGATCTAATAAGAATATGAATTATAGCTGGGTGTCGAGAGAGCTTGGAGTTCATGGCTGATGGGTTAAAAATATTGTTTGGCAAGAAAAGAATAAATAAATTGTAAGGTTTAAGTGTGATAGTGGCTTCTTTAGTTTTGCACTGGTGCTGTGAGGCTGTAAAAGCCAGGTTAATTTCATGCAATCATCTCGCACCTCCAACTGTGTCTCACGTACTGTTATCTATAGATGTGGACAAAAGCATATTTTATTGCATAATTCATTCTTATATGACCTTTTTTAAACTTTGCCTGTTTGAAGTTCAAAAGTGACCATCTGGGAGGAGGTCATGTGGTCAGATCAGACCAAAATAGAACTGTTTGGTTCTTTGGAGGAAGAAAAAGGATGAGTACAACCCCAAGAACCATCCCAACCATGAAGCATGGGGGTGAAAACATCTTACTTTGGGGTTCTGTTCTGTTCTGCAAAGGGAACAGCATGACTGCACCGTATTGAAGGGAGGACGCATGAGGCCATGTATTGCAAGATTTTGGCAACAAACTCTTTCCCTCAGTAAGAGCATTGAAGATGGATCGTGGCTGGGTCTTCTAACATGACAATGACCCGAAACACGCAGTCAGGGCAAGTAAGGAGTAGCTGCATCAAAAATTTTTTTACAGCCCTTGAGAGGCCTAGCCAGTCTGACCTCTAATTGCAAACAAATGTTTATGTAGCAAATATTAAGTTCTGTTTTTCTATTGTATCAAATACTGATTTTATGCAATTAAATCAAATTAGTTATTGTAAAATCATACAATATGATTTTCTAGATTTTATTTTTAGATTCTGTCTCTCATAGTTGAAGTGTACCTACATTAAAAACTACAGACCTCTCTATTTATTGTAGGTGGGAAAACTTGCAAAATTGCTAATGTATCATATACTTGTATACTTATATACACGGATTGTGAAATTGGTGAGTAGTTTTGGTGGCTTAAACCTAATTTCTTCATCATACAAACCAGATTTTTGAGATTTCACATAGAAACATTTAGAAACTTAGCTGAACTGTCAGTTAGTGATTGTTTAGTCAGGTTTTCAGCATTTTTATGAGGCTTTGTTGAGCTGTTGATAGACAACAATGTGATTTTTAGTTTTTTATTTTCCTAAATAAAAAACTATAGGTCATTATAGGTCATTGCATAAATTTGTTGGTCCCACAAGAAAAGGTACTGCATCCAGTCTGAAGTTTGTGGAGCCCAATGAAGCCCTTGATAAAGGCCACAGAGTCACTGACACGTTCTCAACTTCACAGAATCGTTTGCTCCCAGTTCACCAAGGGGTGAGAACTAGTTGGCTCTGGTCCTTCTGACCTAAAGCAGCCCCCTCTGGCCCACTTAGCAATCTGGCAGCCCCAGGACATCCCAGTGGGATAGATGTAGCGACTCCTCTCGCTGACTACAGGCGTGACGTATTTGTATAAGTGCTGATAGCAGCTGAAGCTGAACCAGTGGAATATCTCTACAAGCAGTCGCAGCCTCCAGGCTGTTTACTCTGACACTGCCCGCACTCTCAGTCTGTTTATGCACTGAGTAACCAAGAGTTTATTCAGGTGCAGTCAGAGAACCACACCACAGAACATGCATGTATGTGCATGTATGTGAGGGCAAAGCAAAAAGTTTTGCATTGTGTATTGTGCTCAAGCAGAACCATCCATAGGGTTGTGCTCCATATACAGTGTGAGCACCCAGGCTGCAGGCTGTCTTGTTGAGAACTTAAGTGATTAAGTTAAAATATAACTTTTGGCCACTTTGAGGGAAGAAAGGTGCAGATTTTCATAAATAGAACGCCTTTCCAACTGTTAAGCATGGCTCAATGCTTTGGGCTTGTGTTGCATCCAGTGACACAGAGAACATTTCACTTGTAGAGGGAAGAGTTGGTTCAATTAGTGAGGAGCAATACATGTGACCCAAGAATTTCACAAAACAACGGAGAATGGGCAAAGATTCGTTGGAAAGGAAGCCGACAAGAAAATGGCCAGGAGCTGCCCGCTCACACCTATAACTTAGGGATTACTCAGCCAGTTTATATTGTGTTCTGTGGGATTACTGAATAATACGCCTTAGGAGGGAACAGGTCTGGGAATGTAAGTGGTTGAACATAGTGAAAAGTTTGGTGTTCCCAAATTTCCAGGTGAAATGACTTGGCTGAGCCTTTCACCCTGAACTTTTGTAGAAATTAAAAAAAAAAAACCCAAAAAAACTAATGCCAGCTCTGCTTGAGCTTTAGCCTGGAGATCTTTTCATTCAAATGTACTCAAACACCCTTCCTTTATGAACGTGTGAAAAGTCATCTTTTGTGGTCTCTTTAATTGAAGAGCTGTTTCATGCAGTGAGCCCGGTGGAATGTGTTATTCAGTATTTTATAAAGGCAGCCTCCGAGAATGAGTTCTACAAGTGGCGCTCAAGAGCTTTCTTCCTCTTCCCATCGGCTGCAAAGCGGGGTAGACACACTTGGTGCATGCCTGTCCCTCATGCACTTTCTGGATTTTGACAATAGTAGTTTATAGCAGAATAACATGTTCCTAATTAAAATGTCCTTTCTCACAGCGAGGGCTACATTATCACCTGCGATGCGACGCCGACAGCAGGGTTGTGATGGCGAGTGTTAGTGAAAAAGGACATTTCTGTAATTAAAACTTTAAAGAAGAGATGAAGGTAAATTACTTTTTACTGGATTTTATGATACTGTTCACGTGTAATTGTGTAATTATATCTTTAAAAAGTGAGTTATGTTATTATATTTACATTCAGGTTTCATTGTTTATTGACTGGTTTGACACTGCATGTTTCAATGGCAGGAAAAAGCAGCAAAGACTTCAGAACATATTAAAATATCTCCTCTTCTAAAGAGGTTCTTCAAGAGCGCTTCATGAACACATGACAGCTCATAGAACCACCTGACAACAAAAGCCACATATCCTATACTTATGTTGCATTATAACCTCATCTTCAAAACAGTCTAGCTGCACCCAGAAGGACGTTTGGGATTGCAGTGCTATTGGGAGGGAAGATAAAGGATATAAGGAGCAATAAATGGTTTAAGAGTTAGACAGATATGATCTATATTAACGGATCTACACATACATCTCTCAGTCCAGCGGCAGGTTTAATGCAACATGCCAGACGTCTCCTCATGGAGTTGTACAGGTTCCTAATGGTGTCCTGTGATAATCCATCCCATGCAGCTTGAATGTTCTCGCTCGGTTACAGCAGATTGTGCGGTAGGGGTGGAGCATCGATGGTGTGTCCAATAGCATCCCACACATTTTCAACTGGGGAGAGAGCTGGTGATGCAACTGGCCACGGCATAGTATCTGACGGCAGCAGTATGCGGACGAGCATCGTCCTGTTGAAATAGCACACCACAGTGTGGTCAGAAAAGGTAGGCTGCAGGACACACTGGTTGCAGGACTTGCAATTGCCTGTAATGAAGACCAAAGGTGATGTGGCATCCCACATCCCACACCCCAAATCATGACACCAGGCTTTCTGGTTGTGTGACACATGACAACACACTGTTGACCTTGGTGCTGACCACAGTGCCTTTTTGATGATGCGTTCCCCCTCTACTTACAATTATGTGGTCTTGTTCTTACCCAGCGTTCATTTCTGCACATTTGTTTCCCAAGCTCTCTTTATCCCTGAGACATATGCAGACTGTTATTCACCATTGACATATGTAAATGATTTCTGTTTTGATTGGTTGTCCTGAATTGCACTCTATACTTAATGCTCTGTACCTAGAGCATGAAGGGGTGGGGCTTAATTGCTGCAGGCTGAATATATGGATGCTCACGTGTTGGATGTACTGTGTATGTGGTCGGTTTGACTGGGAAGTGAATTACAGAGTTCTGTTTAGTGCTAAAAAGGGGTTCTTTGATCATGTTGGCACTATAGAGAGCTGTTCTGTAAAGAAACCTCCACATGCTTCAAGTCGTTCTTTGACTGATGCCATAGAACCTTTATATCAAGTGAAGGTTCTTTAGGTCTTTCCTAGTATAAACATTGTTCTCTATGGAACCAAACACGATTCTCCTGTGGCATTTGTAAGAGTGTACAGAAGATTTCTACTGGTTGTCATGGTTCTATACAGACACCTCTCCTTTCCTGAAGAACTCTTGCAGAACTCAACTGAATTTAAAGAGTGTACATTTATAGTTGGTGAATTACAGGTGAAGAAAATATTCTTTTTCCATGACATTCCACAATTCCTTTATTTATGGTCACTGAATTCCCGTTGGATCATTTCTATTGGAGTGTTCATTGTTAAACGTTCAGGCTGTAAAGGGCAGCTTGCTTTTTCAAATGCTTTTAAAGTTTGTAGTTTTTATGACTGTAATGGAAGGGGGTGCATGATAAGAGAGTGTTTCTAACATTTCTGACAAAGGGAATGAAATAATCTCTAGAGGAATGGGGTTTGTTCTCCAGGACAATCCTACATCTGTCATCTACTCATCAATCAGCCTGTATGTTCTGTCTTCTTCAATTAGTGTGCTGTTAGCTGGTCTGGTTTTTTTGTGTGTGTGTGTGTGTGTGTGTGTCTGCTCAAGCATGTCTGAGACTGTAGTTATGTACTGTATGTATGTATGTATGTGTGTGTTCATGAGTATGTGCTCTATAGGTGTGTTTGTGCATTCAGTGTAAAGTGTGTAAGCATGTGTTTGTGTATGTGTGAGAGTACATCCATTGATGCATCTATGTGTGTGTGTGTGTGTGTGTGTGTGTGTGTGTGTATGGTCAGGTTGAGTCTTGATTGTACTGTGTGTACTATGTGTGTGTGTGCATGCAAGTGCTTGTGTGTGCAGCAGCTGTCTGCCCGTCTGCTCCGAGCCTTTGCTTCCCTCCTTCTCGTCTCCTCTGGGAAACAGCCGTGTCATCCCTCACTTCAAACACTGTTGATTTATACCAGCTCTGAAGGCCGGAGAGAGGGAGAGGCAGACAGACGAACGGCTTAAGAATAGGGAGAGAGAGAGAGACAGACAGAGAGACAGACAGACAGACAAAGAGGGCTAAAGGAATTTGAATGAGTCGAACTTTCAGCCGTGTTCCTCTTGTGAAGGTTCTCCTGTTGTGTTCTCAGACCCCTGGACTGAATTGATTACAGTTCTCTCAAAAGTAAAGGTGCTACTTTTGGTTCCGTTAAGAACCAAGGTGAGATTCGGTGTGTTGTGAACATTTTTGTAGTATGGTTCAGAATCATTCTTAAAAATGCACTAAATATGCAAATGATTCTTTAGGATGTCATGTGAACCGTTCTTTAGGAACTGATTCAGTGCCTCATGAACTGCAAGTATTCACCTTGATCTGATTCAGTTTCATATCCTTCTTTTAGTATGATTCAGAATCATTCTTAAAAAGTGCACAAATGATTCATCGAAGTTTCATGTAAACGGTTCTTCAAGAAATGATTCAGTGTATCGTGAACTGATTCAGTTATCTCAGAATCATTTTTAAAAATGCACAGAATACACGAATGATTCTTCATATCAGTGATGTTTTTGGGAAATTATTCACTTCATGAGTAGTTAAACCTTCAAATTCATTTTGTTCACCGTCCGATTTTTAGTGTGAATCATACATTAAGTGCACATTTGACTGGAGGAACCGTTTAAGCAGTACTGAATATAAACATTAAAAACAATACACTGAACAATATACATGATGCATTTCCGCACCGCTATTCAGAACATCAGCCTGACCCTCATTGCTTCATATCCCACGTCACCTCTCCGTTAGTGATGACAGGATGAGTTCTGATCTGTCCCCAAAAGAGCCTCATGTTTTCCATGACCTGAGAGTGTGTACTCTGCCTGCATCTGATCAAACACACACTGCTCCCCATGGCTGAAGTGAAAGAAGCATCCCTGTCCATGTGTGTGCTCTTCTGCTTGAACTCCACTTCAATAGCCTGCTTGTCCCTGAACCTGCACAGAACCTGGGATTTATGGTCCATGCATACACACACACACACCTGGTAACACACTTGGACACTGAACAAAAGCTTGCTCAGTCTGAAGGGGATGTTAAACGTTATGGCAGGGGTTGTGTTTTTCACTCATGCACACAGTATGGTCGCACACCATTCTGACTGTAAGAATAAGAGGAGAAGAAGCTCCGCCCACAGAGTGAAATAAATGCTTTGGTATTTAATTTTGAATTGAACCCCAGCCCCCCACTTCTAAAGGGTCCGTATCCTTACGTTCAGACACCAAACATAGCCTGAACACAAAACCTCATTTTGCATAAGATGAGAATTTTTAGCCAAAGTTGTCAAAGTCCAGGAGCTTGAATGAACTACTTCACAGCAGATCCAGTTCATGTGTTTGGCTCCTGACTTTAAACAAACGAGACACACATGGACTCTCTGTTTTCATGCTTCGACTGGAGGCTTTACTACTTCCCCCCAACGGAGTGGAGGCCCACCCCCCCTCCTTCTTTTCCTCTGTCCATCAATTGCTTCTTCCCTGCTCTATTGTCTCATCCTCTCTTCCCTCTCTCGCTTCCTCACACTCTGTGCTGACAGTTTTACAGCCCCTCAGCGAGATCCTGATGAAGCTGTATTTCACCCAAAGCCTAATAAATGTAACCGTCTCTGTCCCCATCAAAGACCACATTCACTTCCTGTGTTTGTTGCCTGTCGCGTGACAGTGAGTGACTTTTTGTCGAGATAGAGAGAGAAAACAGAGCAAGTCCACTGATTTAAAGTTTTCCTTTAGTTGTCCTTTAGTTGCCACACTACACATGTAATTATAGTATACTGTGTAACTATGTTATAGTATGCATGTACTGGTACAGCATCTAGTATACTGTACTTATACTGGTACAGCATCTAGTATACTGTACTTATACTGGTAGAGCATGTAGTGTACTGTATATATACCATATATCATCAAGTATAATTATACACTGGTCTATAAGGTACTATACTATACATATACTGGTGATATATAATGTATAAACTGGTATACTGCATATACTGATATACTACTATTAGGTATATACTGTATATACCGCTATATGATATAATATACTGTAGACATCATAGTATAGCATGTAGTGTACTATATATGTATACTATATATACTGTGTATTCTGGTTTCATGTATATACTGTAGATATTTATACTGGTATAGCATCTACTGTACTGGTTATATACTGTATATCATATAGTATACAGTGTATATACAAGAATTGCATATACCATGTGATGGTATTTATATATGGTATGCATAGTATATAGTGTATTTATAGCAAGCTATTTGTCTCCATACGTTTGACTGGTTCTACACGAGTGAGGAGAAAGACAGCCAAAAAAAGAACGTGCGGAATTCCGCGAGTATTAGACAGGCTTGGTAGAGTCTTGCATGGGAGCATGGGAATAGTGCACAGAGATGGGGCGAGCAGAGGATTGATGTAATCCCTTGCTCCATATGAGAACTGAGTTTTATTCTTTCTGGTTTAAGGGGATAGAAAATGCCCATCCTGAACTAGTGACCCTGTTCTACCCCCATCTACTGACCGCCCACCCCCCCCCCCCCCCTCTCCACCAGGCACGGATCACTCTGTGTTTTTCCATTTCTAAAGACCAATTCTTCTGTAGTGCACTGCTAAGCATTATGAAAACACACATTAGAGCCCATATAGAAGTGCCGTTTAGGGTATTGTGTGGGGTGCACACTCTTTGCTGATACGTTCCTTATTGATAGCACTCTTATTGCAACACACCTGACCGAGTTGATCACATCTTCGGAATAATCTGAATGGAGGAATCTGGTGGATGTGATTAAAGCTGCATGAAACTCATTAATGGTCACTTATTGCACAGGTTATTGCTGTACACATTTATTGGCCCTGACATACAAAACCTTGTATAACGCGTGAGCATGGGTATGCGTGTGTGTGTGTGTGTGTGTGTGTGTGTGTGTGTGTGTGTGTGTAGACAGAGAGGAAGGCTCTGTTTGTTTCTCTTCGGAAACGGCTGTGTGGGATTGTGGGAATATCAGATTTTTTTCCTAGTTGGCATTTGGTAAGTGATGTCATTTCCTGCACCCAGCTCTTGGCCTGTGGCCAAGTGTGGAGAGCAGTGAGATGTGATTCTTGGAGCTGCCTGTGTGTGTATATGTTTAAAGTGAGTGAGGAATTATTTACGTAGCCTCTGCCTCTTTGTTGTCCTTGTTTAGAGCTTCTATATGTGTTTCCGTTTCTCTTTACGACCCACTTTCATATTTCTCAACATCCTGTAACATTTGACTTCTGAATCAAGTACGGTGCTCAAACACGAGCACTGCACTGCCCTGGTGTGTGTGTGCGTGTGGGTTTGGGTGTGAGCGTGTGTGTGCGTGTGTGTGTGCATGTTGTTTTAACAATGCATATTTGATCTGTGAAGGCATACAAATTTTGGGTACCCTTGTCAAGCTAACTTTTGAGACAGAGCAGAAGATGAAGTGATTTCCAAAAGTTAAAGGTGAAACTTTTTTTATACTTCAGGCAAAATGACTTTCTACTTACCTGCGTTTTATGGTTTCAAAATAACAAAGTAAAAAGGCTCAAAGTTAAAGCTCAGTACTTAGTAACACCCCCCCCCTTTGGCATGTGTGCCTTCTTGTAAATGCTTGTTGTATCCTGCAAAAAATCTTTGAGTTCTTGTCCGTGTTTTTTTTTTTTCACTTTCTTCCTTGTAAAAGGCTTCTAGCTTTGTCAGATTCTTGGACCGTGCACTTTTGAGGTCCACTCACTGTCCATGTTCAGGTGGAGGACTGTGAGCAAACCACTAGCACGGGCCTTGTGTGGTATCTGTTGTGGATCTTAAAATGTGTCCTTGAATCCATTCTTCCATCTACCATTAAAGTGTTCCACATACCACTGGCTGCAGTACAAGCCCAAAGCAAGATCGTTTCTCAACCAGTTGGAAATGCATTTTTTTCCTCTTTTTTGTGAGTCCTGAGGCATTATGGGGCATGACCAGCCAGAGCCTCAATATATTACAATTGACCATGCTCTTTGAAGGTAAATGTTCTCAGTACATACTTTTATGTGTTCTACTGTCTTCATGTCCTTGCCAAATGTTCTTTCCTGTTATCCCCTGAAAACCAAGGAAGTATAGACTGCACTGATGCCATGATGGAAGATGCTGGTCTGACCCACAATTGTACATTTTCAAGTATTCATTTTAAATAAACAGTGCACCTGGTTCTGCTTTTAAATTAGGTGAGAAATGGGAAGTGAAGTGACAAACCATGATGGATTATTTATGATGCCATGAGGCTCATATACCCTCATATAGCTTAGGAGGTGCAGAGCACATCTCAGTAGTCCTTTGTCCTTCTGTTCTGGGGAGTTTGTTCTTGCAACATAACATGTCTCGATTGTTCTTCCAAAGAACATAGGATTCGTAGCATTCTTGATATTGAGAAACACCCATTATCTCCCAGCACCTTTTGTCAATTCTTCTTCGAGTACATGGCAGACCACTTGCATGTGCTTCTTTGTATTTTGCTCAACAGTGCAAGCAGTGACCAGACTTGTGTTCCAGTGTTAGTTGAGCCACCCTGACGCCCAGTTAGGTTTTAGAGTAGACTAATGTGTAGGTTATGGTTAGATTAAGGAAATCTGCTTTTATGAATAGTTTTTGAAGATTGAATGTCATTTTTGTTCAATTACTGGTGGTCTTATTTTTTGCTTTCTCTTTTAGGAGGCAGAAGTGTGTGCACATGCCTGCGTGCAAGGCATTTTTAGCTTCATAACGCACACAGGAATCCCCTCTCTAAACTCTTACTTTCTCACACTGAGCACAACTCTCAGATGGGTGTCAGTTTTTACTTTTACACTCAGC
This sequence comes from Acestrorhynchus altus, assembly GCA_034509495.1. Lineage (NCBI taxonomy): Eukaryota > Metazoa > Chordata > Actinopteri > Characiformes > Acestrorhynchidae > Acestrorhynchus > Acestrorhynchus altus. The sequence continues at coordinate 38,217,672 of CM067504.1, forward strand.
ACGCAGGCACACACACACACACACACACACACACACACACACACACGCAAATGAGTGCCAGACAGGAAAGTCATACGTCAGTGAGCAACTCTCAGGATGAGCTCAGCTGAGCAATAAACACTCTAATGTGCATACACACACACACACACACACACACACACACACACACACACACACACANACACACACACACACACACACACACACACACACACACACACACACACACACACACACATACCTCAGTGTTTCCTGTTTTCTTATTTTTTTTATTTTTATTATTTGGCCACAGCGGTGAAGCCGATCCTATGAGAGTTTGCGTCAAATCTAAAGAGCTGAAGTTTCCCGCAATTGTTGGGCCAAAATCTAACAGACAACAACCTCGTATTGTGCCAATTAGCATTGTGAAAACTGCATACCTGAGTCGTCACGCTCTCGCTGCAGCTCGGGTTGAGTTGCTCACAGCTGGAAGGTTGGAGAGATCGTTTACCCCAAATGTACATGCTTTGATCTGTGTGTGTGTGTGTGTGTGTGTGTGTGTGTGTGTGTGTGTGTGTGTGTGT
>CM067504.1:38223216-38388216 GCA_034509495.1 Acestrorhynchus altus
GGGAGTGAGAGAGAGAGAGAGAGAGAGAGAGAGAGAGAGAGAGAGAGAGAGAGAGAGAGAGAGGGTAAAGTGACAACCGAAGTTATAGAGGAGGACAGATCCCCTCTTTAATGAACTGCATGAGTGTATTGTATGGGAGTGGGAGACTCCTGCCTCCCTCCTTCTTCGTCTCTTCTCCACTCTGACTCTGTACATCACTCTCCATTACAAAATGCTTGGACCTTCATCAATTAATGACGTGGGGTTTTCTTCCAAAACAGCGCAGCTTTCTGTTTGTGCTTTTGGAGTGCCGTCACTAAGGACCATTATCTTATCACTGCTCCAGATAACCCACATGGATGCTTTTCTGTTCTCCTTCAGCCTATTTGGAGTAGAAATGACTTCACAGAGCTTTCTGTGCAGCGACTGTGAGCATTCCAGTCTGCGATAAGCACCGAACTGGGATCACGCTACCTGCATACATCAGATTAGTCATTTTCTGCAATTATAAGATGCTTCAGCCTGCTATTACAGTTTATATGGTATAACAGTTAACATGGTACAAGAGTTAACATGGTATAACAGTTAACATGGTATAACGGTTAACCTGGTATAACAGTTTGCATGGTATAACGGTTAACATGGTATAACAGTTAACATGGTATAACGGTTAACATGGTATAACGGTTAACATGGTATAATGTTTAACATGGTATTACAGTTTGCATGGTATAACAGTTTGCATGGTATAACAGTTAACATGGTACAAGAGTTAACATGGTATAACAGTTTACATGGTATAACGGTTGACATGGTATAACAGTTAACATGGTATAACGGTTGACATGGTATAACAGTTAACATGGTGCAAACGCATGGTTACATCAAACATGAGTACGATGTGTGAGGTAAACAAGATTATTGAACTGAATTCTATGAAAATAAACATGTCTTATCTAAAGTCTAACATCTATATATAACAACAAGTTATAAAACATGTAATTTGTGATTTTTAATCAACTACAGTCTTTAATTAGAGGTGAGAGTCACTATGTAGTTCATGGTCAGTCTATGTGTGTGTGTGTGTGTGTGTTAATGTCATGTTTGTTTTCTGTTTGTGTCTCAGGTCTTTTGTTCCGTAGCCCGTGCGAGTTGTTGCCGGTGGGTGCGGGTCACCCGGTCCAGGCGGTGTTGAAGAGCTACACAGCTCAGTCCGGCTGTGCAAGCCGAGGAACCGCCAGCCTCCCTCAAGAGGTGCACATTATCAACCTGCGCAGCAACCCAGATGGTGCAGGAGAGAAACGTGCTGAGGTATGATGACTATTTCTGCCTTACTGCTACTATGGGTTCTACACTAACTGCCCCCTAACTGCCCACTTCATTCATAACCCTTTCTTTGCTGGTGATCAGTTTGAGACTGCAGTCCATCTGTTGATGCACAGTTATTATAGAACCAACGAATTAATTTGTATGTTGCATTAATTATTTAATCGAGAGAGGTGGTATTTGGTGCTGAAGGGTTTAAAGTATACATACAGGGTCAACATTAGATAAACAATGTAAACCTCTGACCACAACTGGGTGACAACTCAACTGGCCCTTTTTAGATGAAATTAAAACTCATCAGACTCTCTGTAAAATCAGAACAACATACTGATGATGTCGCTGCAGTGAAGCATCTGAACGCAGTCAGAAGATTATCAGGAGACTTTTAATAAACTCAGTAAATAAAATAATGTTTATAATCTTCTGTATAATCTTCATTGCAATCTTATATCTGTGAGATTAAAAGACCAGGATGGTGGTTAGGATTAAGTTTAAGATTGAGATAAAGGTTGGGGTTAAAATGAGGGTTTGCACTGGGTTTTTTGATTGAGGGAAAGGTTAGAGTTATGGCCAGGATGATGATTAGGATTAGGTTTGATTTTGAGGTTAAAGTTAGGGTTAGTGCCAAAATGAGGTTAGGATTAGGTTTTGGGTTGAGAAGAAAGGTAGCGTTATGGACAAGATAAGGTTTGGGATTAATTTAAGATTAGGATTAGAACCAATATGATAATTAGGATTATGCTTTGGTTTGAGGTTAAGGTCATGGTTAGGGCCAAAATGAGATTGGGTTGAAGTTAAATTTAGGATTAGGATAAGGGCCTAAATGATGATTAGGATTAAGTTTTTGGTTGAGTGTGATGTCATGATTAAGGCAAGTACTAAGTCATAAGTGGAATAGTATGGTGTAGATACAGTGTGCCGTCTGTCCAGCGAGGTGGGGGAGAGGGATAAACCTGCTGTGGCTGTCAGATTAATTGATGTTGTAATTGCTGGACGACCTTTCTGGCCCTGTATTGCGCTGACTTGAGCACATTTTTGAAGAAACAGCATCGGTTTGTGTTTACTTTGCCTTTGTTTAGTGGGGTGTGCAATCTGACCCTACACACACACACACACACACACACACACACACAGCACTGCTGTGGTGATCCCTAATGGTTCAGTTGTCTGGAGCGCAATTCTATTAGTGAGCAATGAGCCTGGAGAGGAAAAAGTATTGGGTGGAAAAAAGAAAGACAGTCCATCAACTTTTCAGTCCACACACGTCCCAAGAAAAACAGCGGTGGGCCCGGAGTGAGGGGGGCTTGCGCTTTGGTGGTTTTGTCCAGCAAGGAGTGCACGAGAGAGAGCGAGAGAGCGAGAGAGAGAGAGAGAGAGAGAGAGAGAGATAAAGGAGTGAGTGGAAGAAAGCAGGAGGAGGAGGAGGAGGAGGAAAGAAGTAGAGTATATCTTGGCTAAAGAGCAGCAGTTGTTAAGCACTATCAGCCGTGCGTATCGAGGAGAGCTTTTATGTGCCTCAGCTCTGGGGGTCCGGCCCTATTGAAATACAATATCAGTGCCTGCCCACAAGCTCGGTCCTGGCTTTAATACTGTCTATATAGTTCTGAACAAGGGACTTTTTACGTTAGTGGACCCATATCACACACATCAGCTGGAGTGAGCTAAAAGCTTTGGTTTGGTCATGGCCGGAACTATAGAGGAGCTGCAGGTCACTCTGAGTAGGCCAGTTCCAGTTTACGAGTCTGGACCATGCCTTCAGCTTATAATAATATGAGAGGAGGCTGCGACAGTGGACTGGAGTTAAGCTTGAAGGCCAGACCCTGCTCTGATAATTGAAGCCAGGATGCAAAATTTTGGTCATGGAGATGAAATTGGAACAAGGACAAGCATGTCAAAAATGATTTTTTTGGACAATTGCAATAAATAAATCTTTAATAGCAGCAAATTGAAAATCAAATATTCCTTATTCTTTTGTACATTTTAATAAATAACAGAGTGTGTACACGCATGCATTACACACATGCATTATTTTAAATAGTTGTGTAAGTTCTTAATACACTTGAGTCCAGCGCTGATGATTCTACTGTAGAATACATTGTGATTGGATGACGGTCATTAAGTTAAATCAAAAATAATTTGCTCCAAGGTTTGAGTTAATGAGCTCCTAAAATGTACTCAGAGGCTCTTTAGTGTATGCTTTAAATGATGTCTGGGCCAAAATATACCTGTATAATCCAGTCTAGAGCTGCATGCAACTGCTATATATGTTTGATACACTGGAACTTTCGCCAGATTTCACCCGAAATACTCATTCAAGACTTTAAAGTCATGGCTGATCGTTCCACCTTACAGTGAGGGAACATCACGTCTGAGACGGGGAGATCAGATGATGAGATCTGTTGTTGGAGGATCTGTAAAACAAAAGCAGAGAGAATGCTATCTGACCTGTCTCAGATTCCACAGAAATGAGGGACTTCTTAGAGAGTTCTTAGAGGCCTATCAAGCAAGCAAGGTATTAAAGTGTTTATTACACAATAAAAAGGGCTTTCCGGTCCAAAATGTCCCACTTAGTCAGCCGGGTGGATTAATTTAGTTATAGTGTGACACTGTGCATGTGTTTGTCACTGTTTATTTAACAAGTTTTTGCTTAGTAGGCAAAAGAGAGAGAGATAGATATATTCTTATGGATCATATTTTTATGAGTCACTGTATGAAGGGTTAATATGGGGGGGGGTGTCTTGGGTCTTGGGTCCTGGGAATCACAGCAAGTGGTTGTAAATGACTGTAATGTGATACATGAACACAGTTCTTGAATTCAGATTACTTACATGACTGCAAAGTACTGATTTTAATTGGAGTCGACATACAGATTAAATGCATTGTATACTGTAATGTAACGTGCGACTTATATAATCCAGTTTATTAAAGCAATAAGCCAGGAGAAGGACAAGGACAAGATGTCCTTCCCTGTGATAATTGCAGTAATGCAGTTTCGAGTGTCTTATTACTTTGATAAAACGGCAGCCAGCATAAAATATAATAAAATACACCAAATTAAATGTGTTTATTTACAGAAACATCCACATTAAAGTATTCGTCTGCCATGCAATGCAGTTTACGTTTGAGTTGTTTCTGAAGGGACTCTTCTGTCTAGTCCATGTAGAGAAATACTGTAGACAGGACATGAACAAACATGAACTTGTGGGCACCATGTCACACATGGCCTAGAGGGTCCAAAGCCCCCCCAGCCTGAGCACTGAGCACCATTGATTATTCTCTGGAATGGTGCTGCTCCATCCAGTACCTTTGGGATGAGTTGGGATGGTGATGGTGATCATCCAAGATCCTGGCCTCTGCAATGCTTTGGTCAGTGAATGTAATCAGGTCCTCACAGCAATGCTACAGAATCTACTAGGACACATTCTCAGGACAGCAGAGACGGTTTCTCCAACAAAAGCAGGGCAAACACTCTTGAATAGACTTATTTAGGAAGAACCAATGCATGAGCAGGTGTCCCAATACTTTTGTTCGCATAGTGTATAATAGCCTATTGGATATCATTACTCACACTCTGCTTTGCCAGTGCCACGAGTCATCGGACAGTTCTTCTAGACATGATTCATCAGGGCTTTGGGGCAGTCCGAGGCTCTGGGCCAGCAATGTGTGAAAAACATGTTTGGACTAAACACTGGCTTTAGCAGTACAGATTCTCCAAAATCCACTAATCGCAGCCTGTGTCAGATACAAGGCTGTTTCTTTTTAAACCCATGATATGATGAGTGTTTAGTTTTTATTGGCAATCGAAGGACTTTGCTTTATTCCCTCTGCGATGCCATTTGTGCTGTATTTGTATTTGCAGCTTGGCAACGGTGCTGTGGTTCTCCCTTGCTTGTGTATCGCAAAGTCTGCAAATAACTGAGTAATTGAGGCAAACAGTTGAGTGAAGGCCAAGGCCAGGTTTACTTAGTGCATATTTAAGGAGGCTTATTGGAATTTGAACAATAATCAATCTCTTTCCATTACTGCCTGTTTATGAAGCTTTATTTGATCAAGGGAAAAGTGGAATTTGAGCATTTTGGAACATATTATAGACGCGTTTTCAGCTTCATTAACATGAGAGAGGCATCATCTAGTTGAGCGCCAAGACAGCAAATTCCCCGCCTGAGTTCAGGCCAATACAAAACATGTGTTATCCTTATAGAGCTCTATTGGCAACTGCTTTCTACATATATGTGGTTTCTAATGAGGACTTTTAAAATTCTGATTTTTTTATTTTATTTATTTATTTATTTTTATTTACTGCTCAGCTATTGTCACATGTATTGTAGACACCACATAATTAGCACAGTGATCATCTCTAGAAAAAATAAATAAATAAATAAAATATGGAGAGAGAGACAGAGAGAGAGAGAGAGAGAGAGAGAGAGAGAGAGAGAGAGAGAGAATACTGTATCACCACAGCATGCTGCATTTCTCCTTCATGGAGCTTTGGAGAGTTAGGGTAAGAATTTGGGTTACTGTAGTTATGGTCACTCTGAATATAGGATATGGTGGAGGTTAGAGTTAGGTTAAGTTTAGGTTGAGCTGTGGGTTCAGGTTCTATATTTAGGACACATTGTATGATTTCCTAAACGCTCTTTGACTGAAATATGTACAAGTTCCTCTTGAGACCAGGCTGACGTACATGCTCTGTGGTTCGCTCTGTTTTTGTTTTGGCTGTCATGTACGAGTACTCCAGTACTACAGAAGGTGTCTGGGGCATCGCCCGGGCCTGAGGTTTCGGGGCTATAGCCTGGAATATTTTTGTTAAAGAGCTTGAATGTTATAATGAGCACCCCTGAACGAGTTCAACCCTCAACCGGAAGGAAAAAGACCACCCAGGTCTTTCATTTCTGTCATTTTCTTCATTAAAAGCCCAACGACAAGTATGTGTATTTAAAATATATTTAGTTAAAAATGTCGCGTGATTTGATTAGAGGATCGTCCGATTTGTCAGAGTAAACTTTAGTATTGTTAGTTTCCAGATATTCAGTGAAATGGTCTTATTTACCTTTGGCTGGTGCCATACAAACATCACAGCAGCTGTCAGTTGAAATGATCCTCTTCCATGTTAAGAATTATTGTTAGATTACAGATATACATGCCTGAGTGGACAATAATGTAAGATTAAAATCAGCCCAGCGCAGGGAGTCTTCAACCCCATGATGTTTCTTCAAAATCCAAAACTATGGCGTAGATTAGGGACCTGATGGAGAGGGGACTATGGCGCGCTCCTCCTAAGCACCATGTGAAATGAGTTTTGTCTACACACGGACAGATAAGACCGTTCCACTCCGTGCACACCGAGCCTCAGGTATGTGTTAGCCTCCGATATCTCCAGGCCAATTATTGTGCTTTCTGATTGGAGAGAGATTAGGAACGAGCAAAACAAAGGCTTGGGATGACCTTTGGTGTGCACACATCCGCAGCAGATCTTTGTCATCTAAAGGGCAGTACATAATCGTGACCAGGCGTTTGATACCAGCAGTGGCCCCTTCATGCTCACACACACACACACACACACACACACACACACACACACACACACTGTTCATAAACACTCGGGAAACAAGGAAAAAAGTTACGCACGAAGAAATGTTTATTTATGCAATATATTTAATAAGTCAGTGTTACTTTCAGCCCTCTCCCACCCCTCTCCTCACACACACACACACACACACACACACACACACACACACACAGAGTCTCTGATGCTGTTTTAATCCACCTAGTTGACGTCGTTTCCAAGTTTCTCACTCATTTTTCACTCTTTCAGGCCCGTTGTGGCTGGGTGTTTCCTTTTCAAATCACGACTCCAGTTACTTGTCAGCAGATTCTGCTTGGGAGGCTCTCACACAGATCTGCACAAATAGTCTCTTAAAGGAGGGCAGTGACCACTGCTTATGACTAAACACTACAGCGAGGGTCAGGCAGCTTGTGAAATTCTCAGAAGGCCTTAATTCTGTTCACTTGTTTTGTCATTTCAGATTAAGTTCATGTTATCGTTGTTTGACATTGTCCACAAAAAATGCATTGTCCTGCTAAACGGACGGGTCGTGCAGTGTGAGGGATGTTTCCTTCCTCTGGGGGCTGATGACTTGGGCCATGCTCGAATGTCATGTGAAACTGTTTGTCTTGACATGCATTGTGTGGCTGGGCTTCGGAGCACATTTCTTATGGTTTTACATACACTGTAGACCCCCCTCACCAGAACTATTTGTTTTGGGGAAGGTCCAAACCTCCACTGTTCCTCTGCTGTGCCGCGGAGCACTCGCTGGCATTCTTTTCCCAGTTAATGAAGGAGTGCTGGGTAAGCACATGGGGCAGAACCCTCTGCATCAGTTGTTTTAAAAGCATTTTCATGCATTGGTGAAACTCAACTCTGTCCTGACGCCTAGCTCATGTCTCTGAGGCCTTGTCCACCCATGTGGTCTCTGGCTGGACAATTGAAATTGAGTAAATCAGCCCTTCCCTGCACCCCTCCAGCCAGTGTTTTTGGCCAGGGCTTGAAGTGTAGAGCTGTAATCAGGTCTGACATTTTGAACTGAAACCAAATACAGCTGTAGAACATTCTCTGCTTGTGTTCACACAAAATTTGATCTGAATTCGACTGTAACCTGTCAGTATTCCATGTGACTTGAACTGTAACCATCAAAGTCTGGTTCGAATCCAACTGTAACCCATCAATTATCAGTCTGAATCTTAACTGTAACCCATCAATATTCAGTCTGAATCTAACTCTAACACAGCGAGTTCAGTCTAAAGCCATTTGTAACCCATCAAATTCAATCTGAATCCACATGTAACCCATCAAAGTTCAGTCTGAATTTAATTACAACTCATCAAATTGGATCTGAATCCAATTGTATCCCATCAAACTTCACTCGGAATCTAACTGAAACCCATCGATATTCAGTCTGACTCTGATCATAATCCATGATAATTCCGTCTCAGTCTTACTGTAACCCATCAAATTCGGTCTAAATCCAATTATAATTCATCAAATTGGATCTGAATCCAACTGTAACCCATCAAACTCAGTCTGAATATAACCGTAACCCGTCATAATGTGGTTTCAATATAATTGTAACCCTTCAAAATTTAGTCTGAATCCAACTGAAGGCCATTTTAGATTCAAACTGCCAGTCTAAGTCCTATTTTTTGGCATATCTAGATTGTATGAGGAATGATCTGGTAGTCTGGACAGCACAAATCCACATACAGAGTTTTGAGAATCAGACCTTAAACACATTTGGAGGTCTGTGTTTCAATGAGAGTACAATTATAGTACAATCAGAATTGCATGTAGGCTGAATTAGTTCTGAATCTGAATGAAGCCCAACAAGATTCTGTTTAAATCTCAGCATAACCTGACAAAATTAGGTTTAAAATGAATTCATTTGATGGAAAACTCAACAGGGATGAAACACAGGTCAAACTGTACTGGTGAGAAATCTGATCCCGACCATGCCAGTTTTGTGAATGAGGTTTGTCCGATTTGGACAAAATATTTGTTCCACAGGCCTACAGAAGGTCAGGGTTGTTAGAAGTGGGTGGAGATTAGCTGTGTCCATGAGGCAGCACTCAGAAAAAGATAACCCCCTGAAGACATCTGGTAAAAATGACCACAGGACCTTGGCATTTACACTGCCCACCTGAAAAGTGGGCACGGATGTGGCCATCTGGACAAACACACATGCATACAAACACACATACACACACTGTCCTTCAGCCTTCTCCAGTGTGCCGCCTGTGCCCTCTCATGTTTCATGTGTTCAGGCGCCACTGGCCTTCAGCAGCAGATGAATCAGATCCTTCAAGACATAAACAGTTCAGCGAGGCTCTGATTTACTGCCTCCAAACACAAGGCCGAAAGCCTAGAGTGCCCTATAGGGTTACAGGCTCTCTCCAGGGGCTGTCCCGTTCCCTAATGCACTCTGGGCCGTGACCAGATCAGCCGTGAGCCACAGAGGTGAGCAAGAGTAAAGTTGAGAGTTTCCGTTTGATTTAATTGCTTGGTTTTATCTTGGTTTCATCAAAAGATTTTTCATCTGTAGGCTTTTGCCTTTTACTGACTTTTAATTCACTATTTAACCCATTTGAAGCTGCACACATTTAAATTTTAATGATAAAACCAGCAGACACTGGACATTGATTCGATGTCAGAGAGATGATGGACTCCATTGTTGGCGGGACGTTGAATTTTTGTTGCAAATGAAAATCTGGTTGAAAAATCCAGTGTTGTTCAGACATTTGATTGGAAATTAAAGTTATATATTAGACAAAAAACAACATTGGGTTGTTTGTGTCTCAGAGAGAATAAATAGAATAACATTACAAAAGGTATGTCATTATTATTTTTGTATCCAAAGTCATATTTTATATTCATTTATATTCATTACTTGAAAGGGATTTTGAAGCCATTGTGTGTTTTACTTTACAAAATAATAAACCCAGCTTCTCATGTTGTTACAATGTTATTAAAATGTTTAATTTAGAGTTTAAGTAAATTCTTAATCAGTTTTAACTTTAAAAACAACACATACAGGGATGGGTTCTCAAACTTTTCCACTTCACTGACCATCTGTCTGTAACTTGACAACAGTTTGTTACAGGCAGCATGGTGGTGGTAGGGACCAGTACGGGGCCTGGGGTTGTGGGTTTGATGCCCGCTCAGGTCGCTGTCTGTGAGGAGTTTGGTTTGTTCTCATGTCCATGCGGCTTTCCTCTGGGTACTCTGGTTTCCTCCCACCCTCCAAAAAATGCACATGGTCAGTGAATTGACCATGCTGAAATGCCTCCTAGGTGTAAGTGTGCGTTTGACTGTGTGTGCATGGTACCATGCAATGGACTAGCGGCCTGTCCAGGGGTTATTCCTGCCATGTGCATGATGACAAAAGCGCCTCACAAAGGCAAGCATTGATATTGTCTTTCATTTTCATTTACATGTATTTGTACGGTGTTTTTTACAATGAAAGCGGTCCAGGTCCGAGTCTCTTTTACAATGGCAAGGATAAACTCCCTCAGATTGAGAGGTAGAAACCTTGAGAGGAACCAAGAACCCATGCTTTAGTCCACACTGGATACAAACAATAACATCTCAGATGAACTTCAGTCACCAGTTTCAGCAAAATACAGGTTTTGACTTACGATCACGAGTGACGGTTAAACCATGGCTTGTGTCTTTATTCACGGAGGCTTCAGGGTCCAGTTTGGGTTCGTACAACAGTGATTAAATGCCTGAGTGAATTCCTGCTGTCTCTTTCACAACCTTTCCACTTAAAGCGACTTGTCCTGTCAAACTTATTTCTCCTGTAGATTGTGTTAATTTTGCGGCTGGGAGAAGAGTGGTGGGTTTGGTGGGGGGAGCTGGACATTCGTCACTCGCTGCTTGCTGCTGAACCCAGTGAGGAAGTTCAGAGGTTCATTTATCTTTGTTGGAAGTGGCTTCTGCTCTGTTTGTTTTGGAGTGTGCCTTTTAGATGGGTGTTTTTACAGTCAGCACAGAGGTGACCAGTGAGTCAGTGATCGTGGTAAGATCACTCTCTGTTCACTCTTCATCCTCCCTCCTCAACACTTCTTTGTTATATATACTGTGGTCACTCTGGCCGGAGCCTGTGGTCAGTTGCGGAAATGCTCTACTACAGATATGTTAATTGGTGAAAGGGTAATGTTACTAACTTTAAGGCGAATGGATAAATCTTTGGTCTTGGCCTCTACAGTTGGGAAGTCATGCTTTAGGCCTCCCTTCATGAATGCTTACATGCATTCCTGGACAAGCTGAGGAGTACAGACCTGGTACTGTTTATGACATTATGAGGGTGGTGGGACATTCTGACACGTCAAAGGAACTGAGACTGGTTTGACACATCGCTGTAGGTCTTTAATTCAGTGATTAATGTCTGCTCATCAGCGTCTTTCATCGTGGATGATGATAATGTTGATTTTTTTTCATCACATCAAGGAATTTACTGACCCATAATGGACTTCTATCCGGTGTTATGCTACTTGTGCAGGATGTTGTCGTTTTGTCCCTGATTAGTACTGATCATGTCCCTGAGTTAATGAGAGGACTCTAGAGCTCTGTGTGGGAACTGCAGAGAGACAGAGCAGGGGAGGCTTAGTGGGCAGGTTAAAGGGAAAGTTCTGCTAACAGGTAATAGGAGGTTTTTCAACACCTGTCACTCAGAGTCTGGAAGCAGGAGCAGAGCTGTGACACAAGTCACTGCAATTTCAGGAAACGTGACGGTCGGGCAGTTTGGATGATGCTGATTGGGTTTATGCTTCAGTCCACAATAATACACAGTACTGGAGTCACCGGCGGTCAATCTCACTGTTCAATGGTGGAATGCAAATTTGTGAATTTGTCCTTTCAACAACAAAAAAAACCAGAACTTTCTCACACACACACACACACACACACACACACACACACACACACACACACACACACACACACACACACACACACACACACACACACAAACGCCAGCTGCAGAGGTGCCAGGGTTGCCTCCACATCCGCACTGAACAAACATGTGTGTGAAAGTCTTGTAAGTAAAACCCCATCCCACACATACTCACACGTGCGCGCACACACACACACACACTCATTCTTTTTCATTTTCATTGCACAACTGCTCATATTAAAATGAATGCTTTCCTGCCCCCCCCCTCTCTCGCTCTCTCCCCTCTACTCTTTCTGACTCATTTTGACTATCTCCTCTATCTCTCTTTCTCTCATTTTCTCACTTTGAATCTCTCTATCTCCCTGTCCCCGATTTCTCTCTCTCTCTCTCTCTCTCTCTCTCTCACACACACACACACACACACACACACACACACACACACACACACACACACCTTTGACTTTATCCTCCTTTTCTTCTACCTCTCTCTCTTCACTTTCTTTTTCTATGACTCTTTCCATCTCTCCTTTTCTGAACACTTTCTCCTCTCTCTCTCTCTCTCTCTCTCTCTCTCTCTCTCTCTCTCTCTCTCTCTCTTTAATAACAGAGAGAATAGCACAGCTGTGTGAGGCTGGCTCTTTTGGCTCAGTGCCAGGCTCCCCTGCTCTGCTACGTAATTAACTGAAACTGAACACCCAGTGCCCAGAGACACACACACTGACACACACAGCCGGTACACTTCCAGCATAACGGCCTCATCGCTCACACTGACTAAGGGCCACTTTCCCTCCTGCCTGGAGCCCAGAACACACTCATGTGTCAGAACTCTTACGCAATCACAGCGGATAATAACAACAGAGTAGGTTCTCCTGAAAAGCAGCCCTGAAAGCATGGCTGAGGTTTTCCTTGGCTGGTTGTGGTGGAGCGCACTGCCACTGACAGGTAGTTGGAGGACGCCTGATCGTGGAGTGACATGGTGACGTCAGACTGAGAGCTGGAATGTGATTTGGCAGGACGGTGGCTCTGATTCATGGAGGAATCTTCTGCTGGACACTTTGCAGAGGGAGTCTATCTCTCAGCTGCCTCACTGTAGCAGGAAAAGTTTGGACACATCTGACTGAATTAGTATTTTTAACTCCTACACTGATGGTTGGACAACATATCTGATTCTCCCCATCCACACGTCCTTCAAAAAGAGTCACATGATGGACATGAATACATGAAAACCTAAAAACAGGAGCGGTCAGTAGACCACATTTTGAGACCACACTTTGGCCCTTGTGTTTAACTGGCCTTAGGTGGCCGCATTGTTGGGTATCAAGAGGTTACCATCCATAAGTTACCCTTAACATCTACGTAATTCATAGATGTAGGTAATTCTATAATGACAGACTGTAGTCCATCAAAGGTCAGGAACCCAAAGGTCAGGAACCCACAGGGCCACCACAGAGCAGGGGTTATGAGGGTGGTGTGTCATTCTCAGCCCTGCAGTGACACTGACATGGTGGTGGTGTGTTAGTGTTATACTGACTTGTAGATGATCCGGAACTCTTTAAAGTAGAATCTGTGCTGACATATATGATATCACACAGTGGGAACACCATAGCAACCACTTACCAACACCACAGCAACCACCCAGCACAGTTGTTTTTGCTTGAATTGTCTTTTATGATGTTATATTTGTTGCTTAGGTGATCACAGCATGGCTGTTTTGTCCATTTTGGTCCACACAGCCATCCGTCAGCCAGTCCTCAGTGCTTAAAGTCCCTCTATCAGAGGGAGTTTTGTTAGTCTCTATCAGAGACACCCTTTTAAACCTGACAGTCTGTTCCCTTCATCACAACACCTTCTCAATGGCCTCAAAAGCCTGGCTTTAAATGCGTAGTCTGATACCTCTGGGGCTGGCAGCAGGACCTGGCTGGGTCCGACACAGGCCACTCGGACAGTAATCCTTTAGTTCCAGGTTAATTCTCCCTTTGTCTTTATGAACTAAACAGCGATGACCTCAGTGGCCTGCTGTCTCTCTCACTAACTCAACCCATGCATGTGTGTGTGTGTGTGTGTGTGTGTGTGTGTGTGTGTGTGTGTGTGTGTGTGTGTGTGTGTGTGTGTGTGAACTAAAGCCAAAGGGAATGGAGAGACAATCTGCTGGAGTAGGAGAACAAAGCATTCATTCTGTGGTGCTAGATGGCGATAAGGGTAGTCAGTAGAGCAGAAGAGCATAAAGATCTGCATTACATTTATACAGGATTCACAACATTAATAGACATAGCAGCTGGAGAGGAGTGGTGGGATGAAGGAGAGAGTGGAAGGTAAGAGAAAGGGTAGAGAAAGTGAAAGAGCAGGCAGAGAGATGGGCTGACTCTGAGAAGCATTTTGTTTTTCGCTTCATTCGGGAAAGGTTCTTTATGTCTGTCAGTGGTTCTATATAGAACCTTTTTCTTTACTGAAGAACCTTTGAAGGACCATCGTTTTTAAGTATTCTGTATTGCACCATAAGTTTTCAGCTGTGGTTGATGTTGGTGCTGTATCGATTTGAAAAGGCTCTATATAGAGCCATATGCCATCCCATGACACATTTTCATAAATCAGTTTCAAAGAAAACTTGTAAATGGTTCATTGTTTCCCTTGAAGAACCATGATTTCTGGTTTTATGTATCAGGAACTGATCTGTCTTTCTGACTGTTCATTGTTCACTTGACTCTTCTGAGGAACGTACTGCCAGACGAATAGGGAGGCAAGTGGATAAACTTTACTCCAAAAGAGGGTGGCAATCTTTTTCCAGGCTTCTCCATTAAATGCAGTATCTGCTAACCTTTGGCCTGTTTCCTTCCTGTGCAATCTGGAATTCTGGAAATGATCTAGCTTTTCCTGGTGGTGGCATGCCCCGTGTTGGAAGTGTACATGTTGCAAAAATTAGTGCAGCTATCTTTGTATGTTTTTTTTTTAACACCAAGCATCGTTTTTTGCTTAGCAACAACAGAGAAACAGTGGAGGCTCTTGCATCTTATCCTCTGCCTGAAAGCGGTTCCACGCCGTGGCCGAAAATAAACAAAGCCGGCCGTCCTAATCTCCCTTGCAGACCATCTTTGTCTAATCAATTTAGTCAAAGGCAAACATCAAACGCAAGCTGTTGGCTGTGGCTCAGTGTCGGCCCGGGCGGATGATTGTTTTATCAGGTGGAATTCTTAGATAGAGAAAGAGAGAGAGAGAGCAGAGCATGGAGAAAGCAAACAAACGAGTGTGACACAGTGCCACCTCAGACTTGACAATGAGCCGGAGCTACTGTTGCAGAGCAGGCCTGCTTTTGCTCACACTCTCACACACATACGCGTCTGCGACGCTGTCTGTCGGGGAGATTTACTATTGTATACGTTTGTAAGTTTTCGTAGACATCTGCTCATCCAGCGTTTTCAACACGGGAGGTTAATGAAAAAATTGGTTGGAGGGTAAGTTCTAGATCATAAACACCCACAATCATTGAATATCATCACAATATTCAGTGGAGCTCCATCAGCTTTGAGGACACACTTCCACTGATCCACAGCCCAGTGCTGGAGGAGCTTTATGCCCTGTTGGTAGCTTCCTGCTCATGATGAACAGATCTTGTGGGGATACATATTTGTCAGCTCAGAACAGAAAGCTGAGGCTGCAGTGAAAGACCTGTTCTTATCAATCTTGATAATTACTGATTACTAATTACAAATCAGAATTTACTTCAGAATTTGGCACTAACAGCAGTAATCAATTGCCATGTGTCAGTTGTCCAGATTGGTCAAGGTGGTGTAATGGTGTGGGGTGCTTTTTTGGCACATTTTGGTCCCATTAATACCAATCAATCATCACTTGAAAGCCACAACCCGTGTGAGTATTGGTGCTGACCATGTGCATCCCTTCATGTCCATAGTTTTCCCATTTCATAATGACTCTTTCAGCATGATGATGCACCATATTACCCTCAAACTGGTTTCTTTAAAATGACAGTTGGTCCCCACTGGTGGTGATGGCAATCTGTATGTGAGCCACAATTGACCCATATATTGATAGCACATTTGGCCCACATGAACCTAAACAGAATGTCAACAGAATTTTGCCCTGAAGAATTGAGATCTTAGTTGAGAGAGAGTGTGTGTGGGGGGGGGGGGTCATTTTGGGGTCCATGCAAACACATAGATAAGAGACGCAAGAGATGTGAGGAGACGCAACACACTCTGTGATCCCAGTTACACACACACACACACACACACACACACACACACACACACACACACACACACACACGTTATGCTTGCCGCTTTGCCTCTGTGTTCCGACAGGGCAAAGTGGGCTGATGAGGTAGATATGGCTGGTATGATGATAAGGTTCTGTGTGTGTGTTTGTGTGTATTTGTGTGTGTGCGTGTGTGTGTGTGTGTGTGTGTGTGTGTGTGTGTGGGTGTGTGTGCGCGCGTGTGTGTGTGTGTGTGTGTGGGTGTGTGTGTGTGTGTGTGTGTGTATGCTCTCCCAAGAGGCAGACTGATGGCTATCGCACTGTAGAGAGGCTTCATTTATGGTAGGCTTAAGATCAGTGAACTACTCTGATTTCCAACAGGCCTCTCTCTCTCTCTCTCTCTCTCTCTCTCTCTCCCCCTCTCCCTCTCCAGCCCTCTCTGCACTTTATCTGTCTTTACCTCCACAAAGAGGCCTCCTTTATTCAATTGCAGTCATTCAGAAAGAACCAAGATGCTGTCGCATTCAAACACAAGGCCCATTTACACACACACACACACACACACACACACACACACACACACACACACACACACACACACACACACACACACACACAATCACACAGAGTACATGTGATGTGACACACATGGTTATAAATTTGTTCGGGCATTATGCAGTGCCTTGGTAAATGCTCGCAGTGATTGAAGTCTGGAAAAACAGTCCTCATCCAGAAAGAAGGGCTTTGTTTTCCTACTGAATGATTCTGAATTCATCTGTGACAAATGTCAATGCATTTTCATTGTCATTATGATTCTCCACAGACTGTAATACAGAAAATTCACAGTCATCAACACTGGCACAATCTGCTCATTTCTACCGGAAGCAACATCCACCTGGAGGACTGCATGGAGAATTAGTAGGGGTTACACCCAAGATGGTCTATATCCTACCATACACTTAATCACACGCACCAGGGTAGAGTAGATCTTTGTGTGAGGAAACCCAGGCAGATACACGGAGAACATGGAAACTCCACCCAGATAGGGACTTGAACCCAAGATCCAGTGCTTGGAGACAACCACCAAGCCACCATGCCACCCAGCATTCTGATGTATGGAGAGAAAAGCTGACAAATGTCCACCCACAATGACGTTCTAATGTTATTATGGGTTGATTGTTGTGTCTGTATATTATCGTATGTACATTATGGTGTCTGGTAACCAGTGTTCAACATCTGTCTCTCATTGGAGTTTGAATTTAACCCAACATCATATTTTGACCCCAACCCGGGTCAAAAGTCCAGTGACATTCTGACATCAGATTGGCATGCCTGCTGGCTATATAAGGCATGCTGCTGGAGATCAGTTTCATGGTGATGGTTAGCTTTTTTAGGATTTTTTCATTTGTTGGGTGGGAGGTGCCAGACAGTCGTCATGACAAACCTCCAAACTGTTCTTCATCCCAGTCCAAGCAGCAGTCTCTGTAAATCACCGCTGAAAGAGGTTGTTATTCCCCAGCTCACCGGCCTGGCCATGGTATAATGCTGGGCAGAATTGTGGAGAAGTTTGGTCAGGCTTTGTCTGTCAGCCTGTTTCCTCTCTGTGAGGAGAAAATTAGCCAAGCTCTGCTGAATTTCTGCACCAACCATTTCCCAAAGACATCCATATCCCCGAACAGTGCCAACCACTCTCACTTTCCCTGAGCTTGCACTATGTTAACTGTCTCAGGGCCTTTGCGTATGGTTTGTCCTGTATAAAGGCTAAAGGCCAGTGTGTTCGGTGGGCATTTTGCATTGGGCAGAATGTGTTTGGCATGATTTGAGTTTGCATAAGACTAATTGGAGGATGTTTTTGAGTTTGTGGGGAATGTGCGAGTGGTGTCAGTCACGTAATAAACTTTGTCAACAGAGGAAACACCCTTTTCCTGCAGGGTGTGCGAGGTATCCGCCGTCAGTGGATAAATAAAGAGCGAGAGAGGGAGAGAGAGAGAGAGAGAGAGAGAGGGAGAGAGACTTTTACGGGCTGAAAATTTATTACAGTCTTTTTACAGGAGAGAACATGAATCCTAAAGCTGAAGTTTTACTCCTGCACACTCCGAAAGGCATGCGGCAGCCCAGGTCACCGTAGAGGAACGGCTGTGTTCTTCTGACATTAGGCATGAATTAATGTAGTAATGAAGCACAGGTGTGTGTGTGTGTGTGCACCTGGGGTTTCTTTGACCAGGAGTTTATCTTGGTGAGTGCACGCTAGGGGTGTTATAAAACATTCTATTGTAGTGCATCAATCAATAAGAGCATCCTGATTAAATGTGTACATATGAAGTCAGTGAAGCATTAGCTACCAGTCTGTCCAATCAAACCAGTCTTTAGATTTCACTCCTAGTGGACACATATTTTACTCACTGGAAATCAACTGGTTCAGTATTTTTACTGGTTGAAATATGATAGCCGAGGAGCAGCAGGTAGAATCAGCACTTTCATAATAATAATAATAATAATAATAATAATAATAATAATAATAATAATAATAATAATAATAAAAATAATGTGATTGTTTTTGCTGTGATTGGTCAGACTATTCACAGCACACCGTACAAAGCGCAGTGGATGGTTGGATGCCTCATTTACATATTTGAAATACCACCAACATGGATTTCAGTTCACTAGATTTTTATGTGTTTTCACTTAGTGACTGTTTTTGTGATTTAAGCAGATTGTTAATGTAACAGACAGCTCAGTGTTGGCCAGGTGGGTGTGCTGAGTGGGCTGCAGCTGTTTGGCTGTTGTGTGTCTCGGTGTAACTCGATCAGTCCAGACAGACCCTGCGTCGCACCATCCAGACACGGTTTAGCACCACAGACTGGCAAATAAAGCCCGAACTCACACCTACCCACATAAACCTGCAACACACACCAGCCTCACACTGCACGTCTGTCTGTCTGTCTCTCATTAGTTTGGCTGGACCACTGCTGAAGACACTGATTTGGTCCAGCCATCACACATGAACACACATCAGTCAGACATCAGGGGTTGCAGTGCTGTTGGGAAGGAAGATAAATCTGATCAGCTTGGACTGATATGATCAATATTTATTGATCTACACACACACAAGTGGTGTCTCTCTGTGCGGTGTCGGGTTTAACTCAACATGCCAGACGTCTCGGCATGGAGTTGTAGAGGTTCCTGATGGTGTCCTGTGATGATCCATCCCATGCAGTTTAAATGTTCTTACTCAGTTCTGTCCAATAGCATCCCACAGGTTGTCAAACCGTAGATGTGTCTGGTGATGTGGCTGTTGGAAAAGTGCACACACAGCTTTGTTAGTTATCTTCACCAAGAAAAAGTTTGGTCTCATCACTGATGAGATGATTGCATGATAAGGGCAGTCGTTCACTGCTCGCTGATTGTCCTAGTTTCTTCCTCTCCCAGGTTCATGTAGGTCTTCCATGAAGATCCTTCGTGTCATTGGTGCAGGCGATCTTCTATCCACTGCTGCCAACAGTGTGCTATGGTAATAGCTGCACATCCAGTATGACACGAAATGCATCAATAAGACATCTCACTTCCCACAGCTCTTCCAGCTGCTGGAATTGTCTGTCAGTGCTTATTAAGGGACTATAGAGACACAGTTAGTCCAGGAATGCTGATTTGGGCTCAGTGATGCCTGCAGATTGAGTTCATGTCCTCTGAGGTTTGTGTCCTCTGTTCTGTTGGTGCTCATCAGTGACTTGGAGTCATCAGTAAAGTGTGTGTGTGTGTGTGTGAGAGAGAGAGAGAGAGAGAGAGAGAGCTGGCCAGGATAATTTGCTATTATCCTTCCACCAGCCGCTTTGGCCCGTCAGGAGTGTGTTTGTGCCCGAGTGTGTTTATGACGTTATAAGTCTGAGTTTTCTTGGAGCGTTTTTGTCTGAACCTGAATTTCCCCTTTTTACTATGTGCTTACATCTCTCTCTCTCTCTCTCTCTCTCTCTCTCTCTCTCTCTCTCTCTCGTCTCCCTCTCTCAGTGCACTTGTCATTTATTGTCTCTGTCTATCTGCTGTGTGCTCTGAGGTCAGTGCAGTTGGTCTACTCTTGAGTCTTCGGGGGGGGGGGTTATTTATTTTATTCTCTCTCTCCGGCCAGGGGGCTTTGCTGAGATCAGACACTTACGGAAATTTTCCACTCATGACAAACGTGATTAAGTGAAGACGAAAAGGAAAAAGACAGAATGAAAAAAGAATGACTCATACACACACGCGCTTGCATGTGTGTGTGTGTTTGTGTTTATGTGTGTGTGTGCATGTGTGTGTGTGTGTGTGTGTGTGCCAAACCCTTGCTGTGATAAGCACTCTGTAATTTCTTCCAGTCTCCTCTCTCCAAATATCCCCCCCCGTCTCTCTGTTATGATTATTATACTTCTTTTACAAGCTCATTGCTAAACAGAGTGATTTTCTCCAGCCCTCCTAAAGACACGCACACACACACACACACACACACACACACACACACACACACACACACACACACACACACACACACACACACACTTTGTGTGGAGACACTCATTAGGTACTCTTGAATATAGATCTATAAAAACTCTCGCAAAGAGTTTAGGTTAGCCCAGCTGGCAGAAATACTCTCTCTCTCTCTCTCTCTCTCTCTCTCTCTCTCTCTCTCTCTCTCTCTCATTTACAGACGTAGTGTCCGTCTGGAACAAGCAGGCCGAGGTTTCAGTGCGTATCAGCACTCTTTAAATCAGGTCTCTGCAAGTGATTAAGCACATGGTGTTTTATGATGTCAGTCATAATCTGGGACACGGTGATGTCCAGTGAAATGTATCTCTTCATTAGGAGGAAGAGACGTCCCCTGATCAGTGTGTGCAGCCACAGATACACACCTTCACATTCGTCAGAGTAGATTCTAGCTAACCAATCATATTACAGTGGTTTTATTTAAAGGTTTTTCTTTGCACACTATTGTTCTTGATGTGAGATGTTGATTTAAATAGCAGAATGTTTACAGTACTGATGACCACAGCTTTGGCTTTATTCCTGAGTTGACATGAAGAAGAGTTCCGAAGCAATTTGAGCAGCTGAAAGAATTTCAGAGTCACGCTGTAGGGCTCTGGGAATTGGGATGGTCTTATCGATGTATTGCGCACCGTATGGGTTGGGTGGAGTAATTATGGGGTTATTACCATAGCAGGCTGTCAGTGACCAGTGCACACACCAGTGACATGAAGGTTCTGGGAGACCTACTCAAACACGAGTCCTTTGACGCTATTAGTCTGATAATCAGCCTTGTAGACCAGACAGATTTCCAGGAGGAAGCATGAAAGATATTAATAGTGTGCGTGTGTTGTGACCTTTTCCCGTCCCACTTTAGATATTATAGAAGTTTATACCTTCAGTTTTCCAGGTAGGCACTCATGCACATGTGGGTTTGAGTTGGGTGAAACCTGGGTAAGGTGGGTTCCAGCTAGGCATGGGCTCTAAGTGGGTTTGTACATGCATTGATCCTGGGACCCAGTTGGGCATCACCAAATAGTCACCATGGGTCAACATAGTTTTGCATGGGTCCCATCTAGAATCCAGATAATTAACCCCTTCTAGTCCCAGCACTGACTATGGTGGGCATCCATATGTGAAGCCAACATGGAACCAGAGGACAAAAGGTTCTGGCTCTCAGGTGGGCTACCCATATGGGCCCCACATGGACATGTTGTCTGGGATTGCTCAGACTGAGTGTCTAAATCATCACAGAGCTGGGTTTATAACAATGGACAAAATCCAGGTAGAGCCAGTCGGTACAAATCTGGGCTGTTTTTGGGCCAAACAATCGTTATCTGGGAAGGAGCTTAAATCGTAGAAGTATCCTGAGCTACAAAGTTAATACACCAAACAAACAGTAGAAGCCTCTACCCATCACTTAGCACTGTGCAGACGGAATGTCTAAATCATCACACAGAAGCCTCGTATAATCCTGACGTGCTCTTATCTATAAAAATGGACATATAATAATCGAAATAATCTCAATCTGCAGCAGCAGCCTGAATGCTTAACTAACATTTTCCTCATGGCTGCAGTGCCTGACTGCAGAATAACTTGCTTTATGATGGATATTAAGGCTCATTATAAATGCTGGAGGGGTGAAGAGGTTGTGTGTGTTTGTCAGGATGATGGTGAGAAGTAGTAAATCACGGTGTGTCTGGAGAGATTTTTTTCTTACAGTACCTCAAAGCAGCAGCTAAGCTTGGCTGTGGAGGCCCAGCCTCGGGACACAATCATAATCAAAAATGCTTTAATCAGCGGCACATTTTGTGTAGAACAGTATCTCTGTTGGGCTTTGTGAGTGCATCTCTCTCTCTCTCTCTCTCTCTCTCTCTCTCTCTCTCTCTCTCATTCTAACAAAAGATTCAGTGTGTTGGAGTTCAGATGTCAGTGAGCCTCTGTGTAATTTCTGCTATTAGACAGCATTTCTCTCTCAGCCACTGTGACTTTATCTGTAAACTGTTTCACACAAGCAGCACAAAACTCCCTGATAAAGAGAAAAATCAGCACATCATGGCGCTGTGGTAATTATTCAGGAACAGCAAACACAGCCTGTGACTCCCACTGCGTCTCACTGCACAGAGTCAAATATGGCAGAGGAGGAGAGGAGAGGAGGGGAGGGGATGGGAGAGTAGAGGGGAGGAGAGGAGAGGAGGGGAAGGGAAGGGAGGGGAGAGGAGAGGAGAGGTCTTATTGATCATCATCATCATCATCATCAACGTCTCTTTCCTTTCACCTCTCTTGCCCTCTGTCTGTTTTTATCGGTTCTCTCTGGCTGTTGGTTTTAACTCATGTCCTCCTGGTTTTGCCCCCCTACAGGTGGCGCTGCACTTGAGGCCAATCCAGTCCCTGTCTGTCCACCGCAAGCCACTGGTGTTTCTCCTCAGCTCACCGCAGCCTGTCCTGTGGAAGCTTCATACAGAGAAACTGATCTCCGGAGTCAAACGAACCTTCCATGTGAGTTCAGCTTAGCACTGTCTTTTCTCAGATTTGCCCTCCAGCTGCAGATGACCCATCTTCAACACATCTGTTGAATTGGGTTTGTGCTGGCAAGTCCAGCTTCAGATCTTGTATTTGAAGAAGAATTTATTCCGAAAAGAAGCAGAAGTTGCACTTGAGCATCCATTTCTGGCTTCTTTCGGTCTTCATCGTGGTAGAGGAATAGATGCTTTCAGTGGTCAGCGGATCATTTTCTTTCTCTCCATAATGAATATTCAACGCGTCTCATTCCGGCACAACAAACAAGCTCACACACTCGGCTCTTTTACACTAGCTTCTCTTCCCCAAACAAACATCATCCAACACCTGCCAGAAGCCTTTCCACTCGCAGAAAACGATGCATTCAGGTGTGTGTCTCTGGAGGAAAAACACACAGAGATACACATGCGAGTACACACACAAGCCATGCCAAGGTAACCATCCCTCTCAGACAGATGGGCGTGTAATTGCATCTGGCTGAAGCTCACAGGTTGGTATTGATTGCTGAGCGTCTGCAGACGTGAACCGGATGTTTGGCAGTCAGACGGTTCTGTGGAAGTGGCAGTGATTAGCACAAAGCTGAGGTTTTGCTGTTAACCACAGGTACGCTCTGTTACCCTCCACTTCTCTGGCATGTTTTGGCCCCTTCCCCCCTTCGCTCCTCGCTGATTCGGCTCTCAGCTGGAAAACATCTCACCAGCACTGTTTAACTGACATTCGGGGATTGAGAAACGCCCCTAATTGTGTCTGCGTTGTGTTTTTGCCACATACAAACACTTCAGCACGGCATGCTGATCTTTCCATTCCCAGCACCTGAAGACTTTCACAGTCCGTCTGTAAAACACAGCGTCTCGTCTGTGGTCGTCACGGAGGCTGATTGGAGCTTGTTTTGTCTGAGGAAACCACTTTCACACCAGCACACCACTCTGGATATGAGCAGAATTGCCTGAGAGATCAGCTAAGCTGATGAGATCAGAGTTATCAGCACCACTTGTTTTCCAATGATGTTATTAAGCTCAGACTGGCTCCTCATTCTCCCAAAACAATAGTGTGGTATGATCCTGATGGACTAAGAAGGCACAAATCAGGGGGGCATTGAGGTGGGCATTTCTCAAATAACCTGACGTACATTACCACTCACTCATATATGCAGTTTTAATTTACATTTAAGGATTTCAATTTCATTTAATAATCTGAAAGCGTACAGAATCCAGCCATCAAAATGTCCAAGCTTTTAGGAAAACAATGCACTAAAACTGTAAAGGGCCTTTTAATTCAGCACTGGATTTTTTACAGGCCAGGCACTTTTGGCGGGCCGTCAACTGTGTCCTTCACGCTCTCTGCGCTTCAGTCCTCCTGATCGTCTGTCCATCCCTGGGAACTTGCAATTGTTTATTACTTACAGCCGTTCTGTAACAATTTAAAATGTACAATTTACGCATTATAAACTTTTTGTCTGAAAATGCTGTTAAATATCCAGAACAAGACACTCAAAAGCCTCCTCAAACCTGAACAGGCTGAATTGGTCTGATACAAGAGGTCAGATAGGTCCAGATCCACATTTAATAGTCTCTGTGATAGTCTCTTTGACCATCTATGTGATAGGTGACTCACAAGACCAAGTGTCCCAGATGGACAATGGATCAGTTCTCAGTTTCAACTCTGTGAGCTGCTCCTGAGCACTAATGTGAAACTAACTTGTACAGTTCAACTTTTAATGTAGGGCCAGTCGATACACCTATATTCATCTCTATATCTAGGTTCTAATCTCAGCTTTTTTCACATTATATATATCGTAAATTGCCATTCAGATGAAATATATCGCGATATGATTCTGTGTCCATATCATCCAGCTCTACTTGAATGTAGTTGAATAGGGTGTGAATATTTATGTCAAGTTACATATATTTAAGTGTTTCCGTTTAACTACATTTGTGTTGGTGGGACAAAGTGCATGTTGATCTTCTGTCAAAGTATTGCTTCAAACAGAAGATGCAGAGCTCCTGTACTTCTCCTAACAATGACATGGTCTAATCTGAGGCATTTCCTTTCTGCTGCCTGGGTTAAAGAGGCACAAACAGAGGGGCTTTCGCTTGAGGTTCTGAGCGAGGCCCTCCCTAAATAACCCACCATATATAGTCAAGTCAGAAACGTAGCACACCATGTATAGAAGGTTTAATGACAAAATGAAAGCTGACTGGCTTAGATCTCCAGACCGTAACTTTGCCAACAGCATAAAATCGCATGATTTAGGAAAGACCTGCTTCAGGTTATTCTTGCTTGTGTGCTCTTCCTTTGTGATAAACGCTGGTGGACGCTTTCATGTAGCTCGTGGTCCAATGCAATAATCATTTTCAAATGTGCCTTAACACCATAGCATTCCTCAAGAATGTAGCATTAGTTGATATTATTTCCATATGTGGTGATGTGTTCTTTTCTCCTGCTTGTTTTGTGGATGTGGATCAGCGTTCTTGGAAAACTGGAAGCAGTACGCGATCCGCACACACTCGAACAAACCACTCTTTTATACACACATGCGCTCATGTGCCAACATACGCAACAATATCTTCCTAACATCTTTATTGACCAGTGAAATGAGGTCAAACATGACTGCACTCCTGCGTGCTCTCTGGATGATTTCATTGGACGTTTACAACAAGAGCATCCGATGAGATCTTTCCAGCGGTCTCCGCGCACTCTCGTTGGCATCACGAAAGCACACTGGGTGACATAGCTGTCCATTATCACCCGTGTGCATGTATGTGTAGGGGGAGTATATCTGGACGTAGGGGCCTGACCCTCAGCGTGTTTTCAACTCGATTCCCCACTGCACAGACCAAGCACGGAGGAAAACATTTCAGACAAACCTAAACCGCAGTCATACTCCATTTGAACGCGAGGCTCCAGTTACAGAGACCACTGTAATGCTGTACGAGCAAAATGGAAGGAATTAAAGACCACGTTGCTTTGCTAATTGCACTGTTTCCTGTACAAAGCTCCTATATTTTCATGTCCGATGAAAAATGGGTGGTGTATTTAATATGAATGTTGTTTCAGATATTAGGAAACTCGGTGTTTCTGAGTTCAGGAGATTTGGCCCAAGCTGACTACATATCCAATAGGGCTGTGTACTGTGCAGAATAGGTCGATACGATACACATCATGGTTAGGGTTGGGTTTTAAAATCGATACATTTAAGGGCGCCGACTGATTTACGTCCTCACATCAAATCCGTCCGCGTCAGTTTTTAGTACAAGCATAACACCGTGGGCAGTGTGGTCACTGCCGAGTCCTCGGCGGCCGCTAATGTTAGCAGCATGCCTGCAGACAGGTGAAATGGGGAGTAACTGTCAATGTCTAATCCTAACAGTGTGGAATACAGTTTTACTGCAGCTGTAGTCTTTCACAGCGTTTACTCCAGCGATATACAGACTTTCACAGCTTGTATTCGAACAGCAAACAAACAGAAAGCACTTTCGCGCGGTGACGCAGGTGTGCTGCCGTCATGATGACACCAGGATCTTGTGTGCTTTAGGCCTGTATATGAGCCGTTTACTGAAATGCAGCATTTTCTTAATGGTATTAAGAGAGATTTTCTGTTTTCAGCTCCGGCACACACACACACACACACACACACACACACACACACACACAAACACAGTGCTGCTGGCTCCAAACTGTAGTCCTTGATGAGTGTGGTTACACACACACAAATTGACTGTACCTGATCTGTGTGTCTTGGCAGTGCTAATTGTTTTGACAGTTGGAGGTACGGAGCACTGCCTGTCTGCTCAGTAACACTGCCCTTAAATAAGTCCGGCGTGACACACTGCTGACAGACAGCACTAGGCCTTCATGTTGTGATACATCCGATCCGTCAGACCATCCATGGCGTGTTGTAACCGTATTCCCCCACGGTGTAAAAATGCAATCACACATGTGATGGTCGTGAGGAGCAGAAACAAGACAATGAGTCAGTCTAGCTGTCGTTACCTCTATCTGTCGAAATGGATGTAAGGTTTCCATGGAAATAGGTGTAGCATAACAATGGAACGGGATGTTTCATTATCATGAACATGGATCTGGAGAAACCATGGAAATAGATGTGACATTACCAGGAACATGGATGAAATGTAGCCATGGAAATGGGTTTCGTATAATCATGGAAGTCGCCATAACAGCAACCTACGGAAAGATTGTTTCATAATCAGGACAGTGCTTTAATATCTTTAGTTCCGAAGTCAGAAGAAAATGTCCAACTTAGTTTGTGTTTCTAGAGCTATTTAAAAAAATGAAATAGCTACACCTTACAGTATAGCATAATAGTAATGAGGGAACAGGGATCCATTTCAGCCACAGCATCTCTGGAGCAGATCAACATGAACCTATTGGCTGGCTATAAATCCACCCCATCATCCATCTGTGGAGCAGTGGAACTGTGTTCTCAGGAATGATGGTGCTCAATCAAGTTCTTTTGGGATGAGTTGGGGAGATGGGGATGAGGTTGGATGGTCATCATCACTAACGCTCTTGTCACTGAATGCAGTAGATACAGTTCTACTGGAAAAACAATTTTTTCAGGAGAAAGGGTGAATGAGCCAGCTTCCCAATAGCTCCCAATATGTCCATGTAGTGTATCACCATGGGAACGGCTGTAGCCACCATGAAAGTAACAGTAACCGTGGAAATGGGTGGAATTATGGAAGCTTGCGTGGTGCAAGTGTAGAAATGGCTGTGTAACCATGGACACAGCTGTAGCCCACTTATCCATTTCCTCCAAAAATTGTCAAACTAGAAACGGTGAGAAAAACTGGCCCTTGAAGGTTGGAACTACATCTATATCATAAGCCCCTGCTCTGTCCCAAGGTCGCTCCAGCAGGCCGGCTCATTACAGCGTGGTACGGGGAGTCAGTTATGGTGAAAGAGGAGACACCTGATCCCCCTGCGGCCTGTCAGCACACTCCTTCCCTCCTCAGTTGTCTTCCCTCAGCTCCTGGCATGAGTCAGGACTCTGGTGTGTGATGATGACATCATCTCATTGGAGACACACATTCATGCACAAATACATCTCAGCAGTTTGCATGAGACCTCCACTTTAGGAGTAGAGTTTCTTTGTGCTCCACAGAGCACATGTTTGGAGAATCCATCCTTTCTCAGCCCAGCCATTTCTCTGCAAGAAGCTCACTCTGTGTCCGACACACACACACACACACACACACACACACACACACACCCTGCTCCATGCTGAAGCTGTTTCCTGTGCGGCTTGTCTCTTACTGTGGAGAGTCGAGACTTCAACACATTTTTCTCGCAGATGGCTGAGGTTCTAGCACGCTGGAGCCAAAACTAGCGTGTGTTCAAAAATCACAACATTTGTAAAGGAAGTGGAGGGGGCTTAGAACTGCTCACGGATTCACTGACACAGTCAACAGGCCTGGTTTGTTAGGGCTTAACACCAAAACCCTTCAGATGCCTCCTGGGGCTTTTCCCTTGTCCTGTACCATGGCTTGTCTGGTGCTCAGCATGTCTGCTTAATCTCTGCTAGTGTTCGTAGAGAAATCCCAGTCCACAGAGGCCCTGAGCCGCAGATGGGCGGGTTGGAACACGTTCAGGGCTGGTGAACACAATGTTGGTATTGGCCATCTATTACAAGAAAATCAGACCTTTCCTTGTAAATCACAGTCCACAGACCAGTCTGTCCACCAGGATGGAGATGTAGATGCTCAAAGCGTGCTATGTTGAACATTGTCTAGGTTAAATGAGATGTGAACGTGGGCATTGTCTCGACTGAGTTATGGTTTACTGGCTATACAGTCCGGCTCATTTTACTGTCTTCGATTTGGGAAACATTTCTGATGATGTTTGATGGAGCAACATTTTTGGCTGTTGGAGATATTGTTTCTCTTTCTGCCTTTGCCAAGTAACTGTTTGCTTGATTTTTTATTGCTTGGAGAAGTTCACAGCAAGAGTCCCTCTCCCTCTGATTGTTAATTGAAACCATGGCGGGAACCAATATTGGTTTTTGCTGGGGAGAAACGATCTTGCGGACAGATGGTGTTGTTTTCTACATCCCCTAGGCCTCTCCAGTCTACAGGAACACAAGCCTGAGTCCATGCCAGAGACTCGAATAGTGTTTTTTTGGAGTGAGTGGAACAAATCAACCACAAATTCGTTTATGGCCTTTGTCTCTCCAGCTTGTTGGGGCACGTTTGTCCTGTCCCGTGAGCCCACAGCAGAGCTCCATCCCCCCTTCCTAGTGTCTGTTTTGAGCACTTCATCATTTCTCTGAGACATTTTATGTGTTCTGAAGCAGAGGCTGAGCAGTTGGAGATAAGCACTTGTTGATAATTGATGTAAGCAATTTGGCACAGCGTTGTCTCCAATTATCCGGCACATGTGGCAGAAATATGCAGATGCTGATCGGCAAAGTCTGTGAAACCACAATGAAATATGCTTTTCAGAAGGTGTGGAGCATGAAGTCTCCTCAGTCATTTGCATTTCTTTGTATTATTCTTCCTGCTGACACTTCAACTTGAAAATTGAGCTGAATTAGATGTGCTGGAAGAAGAAAATAAGCAGAGTGCAAAATACGCTTGGAGTTGAACCCTGTAAGATTCAGAATCGTTCACGCAGAGCATTGAATGTCTTTAGTTTGGTCTTAAACGCCCAAACCTACATGCTGGATAGCTTATCATCACATTGAAATCTAATAAAACACCCCCTCTTCAACATCCAAACACCAAAGTGGTCTGGCGTTAAGGAGAACCTGCCCTTTCAACATAGTTCCTAGACTTGTTATAATGAGCTATGAGTGAAAGTGATGGGCAGTAACAGGTATGAAGTACACACCACTGGAGAGTGGTTGAGGCAGGAAATGCGTCTTTCTCGGGCTCTGAACTCGATTTTGCACTGCAGCAGAATCAACAGCTGCAGTCTACCTTTTTGAAGGCGGGGTGTAATATTTCATAGCCTCATATTTCATATTTGGAGCACACTGCGGATGCCAGATGTCGGCTGTATTTGCTCTTTCAGCAGAAGTGGATTGTGAAACGCCTCCTCGCTAACAGTGGATGGCCTGATTGCACGTCGCCTTCGCTGGGGTTGATGACTCCTCTTTGGATGCGGCTGAGCGTTTGCCTGTGCATGAGGTCAGCTCGCAGGACGATGCGAAGTTTCCGAGCCTCTCACCTCTCACAGACAACAACTCTGAGTCACAAGCCCCAGAGAGCATCAGCTGGACATTAGCTCATAGGTCTGAACTAGCCCAGCACTAAGCTGCTGTCTGGACCTGTTTACTGCCAGATAAGGATAAACAGGAAGATTTATACAGCGGGATAAGCCCGTCGAAAGACTCCAGACGGCTTCCTCTGAGTGTGAATGGAATAAGAGCGATGAAGTGAGTTGGGAAGGATGATTTGGAATTCAGAATTTACATTACCATTGGTAGACTGGCTTACGTTTGAACCATGCTCAACTGATGGTGAATACACCCTTAGGTGTTTTGCCTATTGGTGTTGCATGGTGTGCGATGGTAATTTAATACACCTGACTAACATATTTGCTAGTACGTCCCATGACCCTGAGGACAAGAACGGGGGATGCTTTTACCCTGGGGTTCAGAGAAGCTTTTGGGTAAGCACATGAAACCAAAATGATGCCTTCAAAAAGAAGATTGTAGGTGCATATGAGGGATTTGAAAAGATCTCCAAACACACGTTTGACTTTTTTTTGCAAGGAGTGCAAGGTGGAAAGCTTTTTTTCATAACGTTTCAGTGATGTCTTTCATCACTGGGGGAAAAAACCCTTTGTTTCTGCTCAAACAGCATTTCTACAGATTATGTTCCTCCAAGCTGCTTCAGTAGATGAGCATGAATTCTGAGGCTGGGAAAGAAGTCAGCAGTAGGCCTCAGGTAGCTGTTTCCTGCAGAGAAGCACTGAACCTGAAGACCACACTGCTAATTGTGTGCAATAAAGTTGAAGTGTGGATTAATCACATGGCAAACCACACTCACATCAGCCTAACCACATCACTCACACAGGTACACTAGTAGAGAAGTCAGTTGATGTCAGAAATGAGTGTTGGAAGGAGAGGTTCTTCAAAGAATCCGGCACATCGTTCCAGTAAGAGCAAATGAAGTCAATCAGCCAAGACTTGTTTGGTGTCTGAGGTTGGATTGTTTGAGCTACAAATATCAATATAAAAATATAAAATTTAACCTTTATAAGCTTTATTATCCAAGAAGAATGTTGATAAAAATCATTAGTTCAATAGTTTTTTATTCCCTTACAAGAACTAAATATCCCATGTTTTGAGTTGAATATTCCACACTTTTGATGCCTTATTTGTAATGATTAGCTTGACAAGTGCATGACCACGATCCAAATAAAATAACCTGACTTTTTTAAACAAAAATTATTATTTTTGTTATTTATGAACATATGTATCACTATTATCTTCTCTCAAGACTTTTATTCTGAAATTTGGGCACTGTATGGGGAAAGAAAGCCCCTCTTTTCTCCTTTTTCTCTGCCCCTCTCTCTGATCAGTCAGAGTCTATATGCAGGTTGAGGATGTGCACATGGCCAGAGCAGTAAACATGCACTGGAAGCTCCTTTGGCATTTAAACTGGGATTGAATTCAGTTGGAAACGAGTGAACGAATTCAGTTGTTCTGGGCTCACAGTGATGAGCCATGGTTAGATTGGGTGTGGTCTTGTTATGATATGTGTATATTTTCTGTAGGTTACTCTGATCCTGAGATATGAAGCCTAGAAATGGCCTGTAACTGCCTGCAAAGGGTGGCTCTCAGGTTGTGTGAGTTAACAGGAAAAGAACCAGTCATGTAATCTTTCGAATTGGAATTCAAAATCCATCAACTTCCAACTTCTTCTTCTTAAGTCCTTTTAAGGATGTTGGCACTAATAAGATGTGCATAAGGGTGCGTGTCACTTCTTGTGCAGTTTAAATTAGTGTAAAATCTCCATGAAGTGTTGTTTACTGGCTGAGTGTGCATCGGAGCAGAGTGATCTTTTCAGTTTCCTCTGAGTTTCAACTGTAAAATCCTGTTGAAACAAATTCTAGCTTTAATTGGTCATGCTCCATGACTTCAGTGTTCTCATTAAAGGCAACGGGAACGGTTTCTATCTCCCGGGCCTTTTTCATGTCTGTAAAGTCTCCATTATGAGACATTACTCACAGAACTGTGTTTTTGTTCTGTGAGGTTTTGAATGCCAGCCTGCCCATCTGTAAGTTGGCATGATGCTTGGTTGGGTTGGAGGAAGAGGTGGGGAGGGGACATGGGTTGGAGAAATGTTCTTGCTAAGCTTCAGTGTGGTCTTTAATACTTTCATATTTCCTTGAAGAATGCCTGAGGTTCCTGAGGTTTGAAATGCGCCCCAAAGCCTGGAGCTAATTTAGACGTTCAGGCCTTTCTTTATAATTTCACAAGACTAATTACAGACCCCCTTTCCCGCAATTAAAATCGATCAACTCTGCTGTGCTCGGTGGGATTTGCCAGCTGAAGCCCAAAAGAGGTTCACATCTCTTCTCTTCTCTTCTCTTCTCTTCTCTTCTCTTCTCTTCTCTTCTCTTCTCTTCTCTTTTCAGTCTTATTCTCATTTCATCTCTTCCATTCAGTACTCTCCTCATTTCCTTCTTATTTCATTCTTATTCTACATCTCTCCTTCTCTTCTCTTCTCTTTTCCTCTCCTCTTCTCTTCTCTACTCTACTGTTCTCTTCTCATTTCTTCTAATTTCTTCTTATCGTCTCTTCTCTCCTCTTCTCATTTCAGTCTTATTCTCATTTCTTGTCATCTCTTCCATTCCATTCATTTCATTCTTACTTCATTCTTATTCTACATCTCTCTTCTCTTCTCTTCTCTTCTCTTCTCTTCTTTTCTCTTCTCGTCTCTTCTCTACTCTACTCTTCTCTTCTCTTCTCATTTCTTCTAATTTCTTCTAATTTCTTCTTATCGTCTCTTCTCTTCTCATGTCTTTTCATCTCCTCTTCTCTTCTCTTCTCTTCTCTTCTCTTCTCTTCTCTTCTCTTCTCTTCTCTTCTCTTCTCTTCCTCTCTCCTCACTGCAGTAGCAGTAAGAGAAAGATATGCTCTTCCTCACACTCCTCTCTCCAGCTGTAGTAGAGCACTAAAAATAACGCTCTAAACAGACATGAATTCTTCGACAGTCTTCATGCTTTTCTCTTAGTTTTTTGCTCTTCTTTTATGAAATTTATTGTCTCTGGCCAGAATGGCGCACTTGCTTGTGGAGCCGTCCAGAGGTCAGGCAGATGTTTCTCTCTCCTCTCACTCTCTCAGTCTTTTTTAATTCCTTTCTCTCATTCTCATTTTTTATCACAACTTCTCTTTCCCTTTTTTTCCCCTTCACTTTTTTTTCTCTTTCTACTCTTTTGTTTGCTCATTTTCTCAGTTTGTGTTTCTTGTTCCCCTTGCCTCTGTTTCCTTTCCTCCATCTTTCTTCCCTCCTTGTTGTGTGATTGCGTTGGGTTGGCTTGTTGCCATGGTGTGACACATTGTTTTAATTGACTATGATTGTATGGTTTAATTGGGCTTAGCTGCGTGAAACTGGTCAAGCGCAGCCGTGTGGAGATCGACCTTGGGGGAGAGTGAGAGAGAAAGATAGATAGAGGGATAAATGGAAAATAGCATGCATGAAAATGGAAGTCCTCTGGAAGCTCTGTCTAGACCGTGCGCTGGCCGTGTGGACTCGTACAGTGGGGTTTTCAGCATGTGTGTCTCTCTGATGCGGAGCATATGGGTTGAGCTCAAGCCAAAGCCAAGGCCAAAGGAGTGGTGTCAAGCAAGCAAGACCATCTTCCTCAAGAACAGATTAGCCCTTCGTCACATTAGTTTGCCTTCATACAGTGTGAAGACATAGGCACGATAGATATGTTCTACCTCCACTTATCAGCCATAACATTAAAACCATAACATTGTGTGCTGCCCGAAACAGTTGTGGTTTGTCAGGGCTTGGACTCCACAAATCACCTAAAGCAGATCCTTTAAATGCTGTATGTTGTGAGGTGGGATCTCCATGTTTCACATCAGTGGGCTTTGACCATGACCCTGTTGTTGGTTCACCAGGGTTGTTTCTTGTGCTACTTTTGGTAGGTACTGATCGCTGCGTTCTGAGAACAGCCCACAAGACCTGCTGTTGGAGATGGTCCAATCATCTTGTCATCAGGGTTCTCTTGTGAAAATGGATTAGATTCTTACGCTTGACCATTTTTCTTGCTCTCAACATAACTTCAAGAACTGCTATGTGCAGTATATCCCATCCCTTGACCGGTGTCGTACATGAACAATGGTACTCGCTTCATCTGGTGAGCGTTATCTACATCAGAGCTAGGTAACAGTAATGATAATAAAAAAATTTTATGCTAATCAGCTCATCACTTGAATTCCTGCACTGTAACCCAGAGCAGCCTGAACACATCCCGGATACGATGAGCAGATAGTAGGAGATAGTAAATGGTGGTTCCGAGCCATGCTGAGCTTAAGACCATATGATCTGGTGTCTTTATCTGCATAGTGTGACATTGTGCATGTAAAGTAAAACACTGTCCCGGGAAACGTTGGTCATTTTGAGTGAGATCTGCTTTTGCGTTGTGTTACATAAACCAGGAAAGTGGACACCTTATTGAGCAAGAGCACCATGTGTGAAAATATGGAGAGCACATTTGGAGAGGCTTTCAAATATCCATCAGGGCAGAGAGTGAAAGACGTGTGCTGGCAGACGTGGGGTGGAAGGTTTAATTTTGGAAAGGCCTTTTTTTCTTTCTTTCTATTTTTCTTTGTGTTCCTTTTTTTTTGATGGTGTGAGGCCTTCAAATCATCTTTTTACTGTTTTTTTTTTCTTCCCATGAAATGGGATGTGCCTATCGATACAGTGTCAGGGTTTATGGGAATATCTTTATCAACAAAGAAAGCTTTGTGTCTGCAGCTCTGAAACCTGTGCTGGACTAGTCTAATAAAAAGACCTCTGACTGTGCTGTAAATCAGGGCTGCTTCCACGGCCAGGAACTGCCCTGTCTCCTCCACACACGATCCTGTGTCAAACTACAATCTGATCGTAAACTGTGACTTGTTGTGCAAACACTTACATTAAAGCGTAGTATGCGCAGACAGTGTGGGGACCTGATCGTTGGGAACCTACAGGAAGTAAGTTGTCAGAACTCAATGTATAAAATTGTTACATAAGACAAAAATAGTTGCACCCATCCAGACTGTCATGGAGTCATGGAGCTTTTGGAGTCTTGGTGGAGAAGGCCTGGTGTCATGGTGCGGGATGCAGTTTTGTATGATCACTTGTGGTCTTCTTCACAGGGACTTTGATAGCTCAGTCTTATCTTTCCTGAACACGCACTCCATTACATTATTCCAACAGGGATACATGTCAGCATATGGCTGTTGTCTCAAGATCTCCCATTGAAGACATCTATCCCTGATTGAAAATGTGTGGGATGCTATGGGACACACTATCAACACTCCACCCCTACCACACAATCTGCCGGAACTGAATGAGAACATTCAAGCTGCATGGGATGGATGATCACAGGAGACCATTAGGAACCTCTAAAACTCCATGCCGAGACGTCTGGCATGCTGTGTTATACCCAATGCCCTACCGGGAGACACTACTTCTGTATGTTTAGATCAATAACTATTGCAATCCATTCTTCTTTGGTTGTCTGTTGACGTTTCTCAGTAGGAGCTTCTTGATCGGATCCACATTCTTTGAGATCTACAGTGTTGAGTCGCCTTTTCATAGTGGAAGAATAACACAAACATCCTTCCACTGGGCTTCTGGAGCTCTTCCAGATCTGGTATAGTTTTAGGGGAACTAATCCGTCTAATCCTGAAAAAATAATAACTTGTACTGACTTTTGCACAGTACCATCACTCAGACCTGTGAGTGATCTTGAACAGTTGCAGTTCCTGATGAGTCTTTCCGTAGATGTTCTGTTGATTCCAGCTCTCGCGGTCCAAAAGAAGTGAATTTTTTGGTTTGATCATTGATTCTTTCTCCATACAGTCCGTGACTCATTTCTATCTTAATCTCCTTGTGTGTTTTCAGGTCTCGCAGGGCTCTGATGTCGAGTTTGAGGGGAATTTCTCCCTGTCCTGTGAAGTGCGGGGGGAGACTCTTCCCCACGGGAATGAACACCTGCTGTCCTGGGCCCAGCGCCGCTACCATGCAGTCACCTCCTTTAGTGAACTGAAGATGTCCCACAACGTCTACATCAAAGTTGGAGAGGGTGTGTGACACATACGCAATATGTTTCAATCTGTTACATCTAAACAAAAGTAAGAAAACATTATTGCATACACTGATGAACCATAACATTATGACCACCTCCTCTGATCACACAGGAGCACTTTGTAGTTACAAGCTTATCTGTTTCTGCAGTTTGTGTTGGTCATAGAGTCCCCACAATGCTGTGTACTCATTGCCAAACTGTTGATAAAAGCATATTGTTGCTCACTACAAACAAAATTGTGTCTCCATTTATGCTGTTTTTCACTGTTTAACAAAATTTGTATTTGGCAAATGTAATTTATGCTGTGTGACAGTGAATGGATCTGCAGAAATACTCCAAAATTAATTTTGTTAATGTTGCCTTTGAGAGAGGTAGAGCTGGCAAATGATAACATTTATCATTTATTAAACAAACCAGGTTTACATTTTATTACAAAGCCAAACATACTCATTTGTATTAAAAATATTATTCGGTGTCCCCAAACGTCTGATGGGCAGTGATGATGGTGAAGGTGGTTATTTTACTTGGTCAGAAAGCTGTATATTTGGCCAGCATATGACATGCTCTTTTTTCAGCCCCACTAAACTCCAATCAAAGCAGAGCACATGGTATTTCATTCTGAATGGCAGCCATTGACACTGTGTGTAATAACAGCCCCCCAGAGTAATAAAGCAGCCCCACTGAGACTCACTCTTTCTGATTACCAGTGGCCAAGCTGCAGTCCCATTCCACCCAGCCCAGACCTCTCTCTCTCTCTCTCTCTCTCTCTCTCTCTCTCTCTGTTTTACTTCAGTTTATTTTTTTCTTCCTTTAGATTTTTACATTATCAGAGAGAGAGAGAGAGAGAGAGAGAGACCTGTGATGGAAAGGCAGAGTAAATAGAAAAGAGAAGAGAGCTTGGCCTGTGTGTGGGCTTCCTGCCAGACCTGCGGCCTCACACAAGTTTAAAACTCAGAAAGAGAGAGAGAGAGAGAGAGAGAGAGAGAGAGAGAGAGAGAGAGAGAGAGAGAGAATGGGTGAGGAATAGAGAAAGCAGATTTGAACGAGTGGTAGTGAAGATAATGGTTCTGAACGTATTGAGTCTTGAAACCGACCCTGGAAATTCTGCAGTTTTCTGTCAATAAAGAAACACAGGTTTCCCTGCTCAGCTCAGCTGCTCGTCTGATGACTTTACCCACGGGGGACTTTAACTAATTCTAAAAGGAAACTGGACGAGTTCAACTCTTCTGAAGTACAGTGATGCAATTTTGAACTGTTCTTTGAGTCCTTGATCCCACATCTGGACTGATTTGATTGCGTAACGGTTGAGGATGAGCTTGAGTTTAGGGAACTGCGATGATGTGAGGTTGAAGCTGAACCGGGCAGTTTCTGTAATAGACATTTGATAAAGAGATGAATCACACCTTCAAACTGCGAGAGCATCCCACACAAATGGCCTCGGGTTTAAAGGTCACGAGTGAAGAGGTAATGACTGCATCATCTGAAGCATGCTGGTGGCTTTGGATGGAATCAGACAGAGAGAGTAGAGTAAAGAGACTCTCTGGGTGTCATTAGAGTTTGTGGTTTTGGCAGTGGCTCTGCCTGCTGTGTTTACCTCTGCAAGAGAGCCCTGGCTTTCTATCTTTTTCCCTGGTCTCTTTGTAGCTCCGCATGAGAGCAGACACGTTTCCGATCCACTTTCTACAAAGCGCAGGCACCTCAGAGAGCCAGGAAGAGCTGAGCGAGAGAGGTGCCAACCTTTCAGTTTATATGCACCAGCTTTGTACTCTCTCTAAAAGCTGAGCGGCCAAATAAGGAAGCGTCTCTCTCTCTCTCTCTCTCTCTCTCTCTCTCTCTCTCTCTCTCTCCCTCTCTCTCCCTTATGGTTGAGAGAAGAGGTTTCACCTCAGTGAGAAAAGGACACGGCCCCGAGCGCTCAGCGGGAGTCTTTTTGTACATAGAAGGAGCAAAAGTTTAAACATTTTAAACAATGATGCAGAACAAGACAATGGGTGTTTATACACTAACCCCAGCGTTTCAAACATAATTACAGAAGCGAGCGCTCATCCATTTTGTGTCCTCTTCCTGTGTTTGACACTGTGAACTGTGTTTAGGATTGGCACTCTCACTTTTCCAGCGTCAAATGCTGCCGCGTCTCCACAGCTTCAGTTCCCTTTGCTCAGTTTTGTCTCCGCCCTCTTTTACAGATCCCGTGTTCTCCGATACCTGCAAAATCGACAACAAGTTCCTGTCCCTGAACTACCTGGCGAGCTATGTGGAACCGCAGTCATCCACAGGCTGCATACTGTCTGGCCCTGACCCCCTGCAGGAGGTTCACATCATCGATCTCCAGACCCCCAACTCCAGCAGGTGGGAAGGGGCTTCTTTTTTCTGATTGTCTTCTACACTCCCCAGCAGCCAGTGACTGACTAGACCCCAATCCCCCCCCCCCCAATCAACGCAGGGCCAAAGGTGCAATAAAAGGCAATAATGAATTATTTATTCCTGTAAAATTCTGAATGGACGAGTAAATACAACACTATTCTGTTCATGAGCCTGTTATACAGCTTGACCCAGCAACAGCAGCAGAACTCATTTATGGCAGAGAATGGAAATAGATTGCATGTCTTATTAAGTTGGTCCCTGTTGGGTATTTGAATTTGTGGACACTTGTGTGGTCCCAATGCATGATGTAATCCAATCTAATAAAGTTTGAGATCCGATTGGCCAAAAGGTATTTTGTTTATGTAATTGTTTATAAATAGTTGCGTGTGTGTGGTACTCTGTGTGTGTCTGTGTCATTTGAATCTACGTGTTTCACCATATCGAAATGAATTTGTGTTTCCTGTTCCTCGGAACAGTTTATTTGGAGTTAGATTGGAACAAGGACAGTTTTATTATCTCCATCTCAGAACTAGAAGATATCATCCTGTGCTCTGATGGCACAGTGGTGACCAGCAATGACTCAAAAATCCCAGAAAGCAGTGCGAGATATATTGGTGTGGAGTACTGTGTGTGAGTGCTGCATTATGCAGTGTGTTGCGCACATGTCCTGCTTTTCTGGGAAAATGTCCAGTTTTTTAATCAGTTGGCCAGACAGAGAAGCATGTTAATACTGAAGATGTTTTCTTATTGCAGACTTTCTCCTGCTGTCCCTCTCTCTCTCTCTCTTTCTTCTCAATTTCCCTCTCTCTGTCTCTCTCTCTCTCTCTTTCTCTCAGCAGTGCATTCCAGGTGGATGTGACAGTGGATTTGAGGCCCTTAGAGGCGGGCTTGCCTCTCCATCGTGATGTGACGTTGCTGCTCAGATGTGAGAAGTCAGTGAACTGGGTGATTGATGTCCACAGCATCACAGGGAAACTGCATATAGTGGTGCGTACACGTGAATACACAACTGCATAAATGCTGTTCTGCTGTACACCT
Source organism: Acestrorhynchus altus (assembly GCA_034509495.1). Lineage (NCBI taxonomy): Eukaryota > Metazoa > Chordata > Actinopteri > Characiformes > Acestrorhynchidae > Acestrorhynchus > Acestrorhynchus altus. The sequence continues at coordinate 38,262,867 of CM067504.1, forward strand.
CTGGATGTGAGCAGTCCAGTACATTAAAGATCTCCTAGTGGTTTCTATGATGGAGAGATCTCCAGGCTCTGCTGCAGCAAAGCAGCCCAAGCCATGACACTTCCACCACCATGCTTCACAGCTGCTGTAAGGTTCTTTAGCACCAAACATGTCTTCTGTTTCTGTGCCCAAATAATTGAAGTTTGAATTCACCTGTCCAAAGCATATCGTTCCAGATGTTCTGGTCTATTTCTAGGTGTCTCTGGCAAACTTTATTCTTGCCCTGAGATGTTTTTTGCAGACCTTTCATGAAAATCAAACTTGTTTGGTCTCATTCTGATGGTAGATGCAGCACTTTGACATCAACTCTTGCAAGAGCGACCTTTAGGTCATGTGATGATTTCAGATTTTCGGATTGTTGGAGATCTCTTTACACATCTTGTCAGACAGCCTACAACCTTTTTTCTGGCCTTTGAAGCTCTTTGCATCTCGTCATGGTGATACCACTCACTTCAACAGTCAAGAGCAAACCAAAATAACGTTTTAAATGAGAGGTTTAAATGAGACAGACTCCTCCAAGGTCCTCTGTAATGATGGTCTAATCGATTGCAGCTGATGTGGTGAACCTGATTTTCTTATTTGTATGCAAAAGACATTGATTTTCATGGGGGTTTTTCACATGACTGTTAATATTACTGTGTTCATTTTCTGCAGATGTGCCAGAAAAACTCAATGTCCATTTAAATACCGGAGTCACATTTTGACTGCTAGCTTTAACTTTTGGAGTTAGAAAAAAAAACAAACTACATGTTGGCGTCAAGGCAGCCCTGACAGGCATGTTTCCTCACAAAGCGCCTCAAACCAATAAAACTTCTGTTCTGAAGTGTGACGGCGCAGTAGCTCTTCTTTGCAAAGGATGCAGACAGACTGACTGACAGATGGATGGGTTGAAAAAGGGCCGGAGGGGATGGACTGTGAAATCTCTTGCTGACAGCTTTGGCATGAGCACTGGCAAAACTAAGGGTGACCATATTTTGTTCTGGTCAGATCCTACAGAGGACTGTTACTGCGCTCTTGGGTCAGCTCTGCTTGCCATCCCTCAGACAGTGTTTTATTAGTGGTTTAAGCTGAAAATTTATTCGAGAGTACAGCATAGATTCCTAGAACAGTACACATATCTGCTGAGGAGAAATTGTTTATGAAAGCTATGTTTATGGGAAGTTATTGTACATAAATTGTCCTTGTTTGGGTTCCTACTAAGGCAGATACACAAGAAAAAGACACAGTTTAGATTTGATATGTGATATGGGCTTAATGCAATAGTTATACCCCAAATGTAGCTGAAATGCAACCTTTTTAAACCTTTTTCATAGATTCTATACATTAATACACACCAGTACATCGGTCCCTTTGCCACATGTGCATAAAATCAAGCATGAGACCATGAAGTCTGCCTTCACCAACCTTACAAATGAAAGAATGGGTCATTCTAAAGAGCTCACTGAAATGAGTGTGCTACTGTAATAGGATTCCATCATTGCAGCATGTCAGTTTGGGACATTTCATCCCTCCTAGATATTCCTCTATAAGCTGCCAATGGTGTTATTGAAAATGGAAGCATTTAGGAACCACAGCAACAGCAAACGAGCAGGCTTGCCAAGTGCTGAGGGCATAAAAGTCACCAACATTCTGCTGACTCGGAAATGGGAAAGTGCCAATTCTGCTTTCATAACTGCAAAGGGGGACAAACTCTATATGAACGGATTTTGCACTGGAGGTCATAAAAGCTCCTGTAGATGTCATATGTAATATAGGTGTCCCAATACCTTTGTCCATAAAAGGTTGGTTTCCTGGATGAGAATTAAGAATAATCCCTGACTTCGTAGCATTCCGAATAGAGACTGTAGTCCAGGACTAGGTGTAATCCTCATTTGGGAAACCAATCCATAGTTGTAGTACAATTTCAATACACATAGTTATAAATAATAGCTTTTGTCTTTGTGGAGATGATCTATGAATCTGTGTGAGGAGGCACCGTGGTCAGTTCTAAGATCAGAAGTTTGTTGTTACATGTCACATGTCCAGAAGGCCTGTTGTCATGGTGTGGGTGCAATTCCGTACAATGTCAGATCACGTTTGGTCTTCATTACAGATACTTTGACAGTCCAACATTACGTTACTGATGTCCTTCAATCAGTGGTCCTACCTTCTCTGAACAGGTCCTACCTTCCGGTGCACTGTGCCAATATGACAATGCTCATCCACATACTGTTACCGTCTCAAGAGCTCACCTTGAGGACACATGCAACGCTATGGCCAGTCTCATCTCCAGGCCTGTCCCTGGTTGAAAATGTGTGAGATGCTATTGGACGCTCTATCAACACTCCACCCCTACCACACCATCTGCAGAACTGAGTGAGAACATTCAAGCTGCATGGAATGGATCATCACAGGACACCATTAGGAACCTCTACAACTCCATGCAGAGACATCTGGCATGTTCCTTTATACCCAATGCCGTATTGAGAGACACTACTTCTGTATGTGTAGATCAATAAATATTAGCCATTTCAGTCCCGGTGACCTTTATCTTTCTTCTGCACATGAAAACTTCTCAAGTGAATCAATACACTGTAGTGTGTGTGTGTGTGTGTGTGTGTGTGTGTGTGTGTGTGTGTGTGTGTGTGTGTGTGTGTGTGTGTGCGTGGAGTACTCGTATATGCCTGTGAATCAACCACAGGACAAATGAAGAATGAAAAGTGATATGATCTCTTCATAAAAGTCATGCTACTGTTAACAGTCTGGTCAGAGCACAACTGCCAGGCTGGTGTTTGAGTGTGAGAAATTGAGTGTGGGAACAGTGCACGTAGGATTATACCCCTGCACACCCCCCCACCCCCCCTGAAATTACAAGCAAAGAACAACCGGGAACAAATGTGGAATCCCTCCGTAATCTGACACATTGGATCCTCCGCTGATTAGAGAGTATTTCTCAGCAGACAGCACAGAGAAACAGAAGCTGGCCCATTGGTCATGGGCTCTCAGTGGAGTGTGTGTACATGAGTGTTTGAGTGTTTGCCTGACTTTGTCCACACACAGTAATCTGTGATGATCTTGCTTGATGTATTTACAGTCATACCCAGGTGAAGCATGGCCGGTGAAATTCAAGCTGTGCCGTGGTAAATTTGCGGAACATTTGGCGTGTCTTAATGCATTCGTTGACTCGACGAGTTGACTTTGAACTTTTGTCCATTGCCCAGGTTCATTCTGCTTCCTCTGAAAAGGAAATGCCTGAATACACATTGAAAAAAAGCATTGAACTGTGAATCAATTCAAATAAACATGTTTATTTTCTCCTGTTTAGTCTTGTCCAATTCCACCCTCCACTCTCCCCCAGTCTAGGATAGCTAGCACATGCTTCCTCGGCACCACAGCTGTCAATGCAGCATCATTGCATTAAGCACTGTGATCTGAGGATCGTCAGGTCGAATCTGGGGTCATGCTGCTTGCCATCAGCAGCCCGAGCCTGAGAAAGAGCAAAATTGTACCAGTTGTTGTGATAATATTAATAACCTGTTTTTGTTGTTTTGTTGTTGTTTGTTCTCTATTTTATAGACGTCAGATACTGTTAGCCTAAGTTCAAGCACAGAGCGACTAATGCAGGTGTCTAAATCTGTGAAGAAGAAGCTTCCAGTTGGGGCCCAGGCACTGATCCAGTGGGCAGAGGACAACAATTACAGCCCCATAACCTCCTATACCAACACTGCTGTGGCCAACATGTTCAACCTGCGCCTCAAAGATATCGGTAAGTGCACTTCAGTAGAATGCTATAAGAGATCAGTCTCTCACAGACGTTTCCTAAGAAACAAGTCGGGAACAATCAGAAGTTCATCGTACATTTCTCACACATCCCGGGATTCCTGATATTGACATCATTAACATCACTCACTCACTATCATTTGTAGAAGAGGTGGATCCTCTGGACTCCATGTTTCCCCCGGAGCTCTCCATCCTTCAAAATGCCAACCCGCTCCCCCGGCCCAGTGCCCGAGATGCTCCTGCGCGGTCAGGCCTCCCTTTCCATTTCCCACCGCCCCTGGAGGACAGCCTGGTACCTCCGGGGTACCTGCTGGAAGATCCACAGGGTCCAGAGGAGCAGCGGGGGACGCTGAGTGTGGGGTTGAATGTGCGCTGTGAGGAACACAGGATGGTGATCAGCATTGACAAGGAAAGCCTGCAGGTAATAAATGTAAAGATAAAATAATAGACAACAAAAAAAATCCAGGAAATGATAACATAAGCATGGTATAACTATCAGTGACGTGCTTAGATAACCGTGTGTGTTTGCATGTGTGTGTGATATGATGTCAGATCTTGTAAAACCTCTGAGATTGTGGTTGACGACCACTTCAGACACACACGTCATCCCCTCTGCAATTAAATTGCTTTTGGTCAAAGTTGGAACCTCTTGCAATTTTTATTTGTTTCTGGGAACATGTAGTGTTTGTTGTTTGATTTTGAAATACACCACATTTCTCACACTCGGCATGAAGAAAGTGCCAAAGTAGTGAAATGAATGCATTGGTCATTTTTAGCATGAGAACACATTTGGATCTGGAGTCCTTCTCTGAATCTCTGAAATCCAAGCTGTGGAATGAAGAGTGTAGAAACAGATTGGACCATAAGGCTTGGCAACAGGAGACACATCGCATTGCTGCATGTAGATTGTAAATGATGTATATTTTGGAACATCTCTTCTAGGCAAACGGCATCAATAAAGCCAACATCACCCTACAGGACCCAAAATGTAAAGCAACTTCAAACTCCACTCACTACACACTGGAAACTCCTCTTACTGGCTGTCAAACCACAGAGTTCTCTTCCCATGCCAGCCCAGTGGTCTTCTACATCAATTCAGTAAGTATGCTGAAGTACGGTGTCTGTAACACTCTTCAACGCTCTTCTAACGCTCTTCAATCGTTTGGGCATGCTTGATTGAAAGTGTGTTTGAGTTCTACATGTTTATCCTTAAAAGGGAAACATCCAATGACATTCAGGGTAGTTTAATATAAAATGGTACATTGTGGAGAAACCAGTTTGCAATCAGAAACCAGCAATTGGTGCTTGGAACCAGTGTGAGCCAACGCTGGGGAAAGGGGGCATGGCCACAGCAGCCCAGCACAGTTCGCAGAGTGAGACCAGCTCAAAAGGCTTCATTTATACAAACCACCACTGCATGTAAATGAAAATAAATATTTATAGGCAGTAGGTGCGATGCATTAGGGCTGTGTGCAGCATGGAGGGAGGAACCGGCTCACTGCTCTACACCACCTCTCTGCCACACCATGTAAAGCAAACATAGGTCTTGTTCTTGATCTTGTGAGTGAATGAACAAATGTCAAGCGAGGCCTGAATGTGGATGCCAGATGGACGGGACGTTCCATCTCTGAAGTTTTGCGGGCATTTTAATATTCCATGATCCACCCTGTCACATGGACAACTTGGAATCGATGGCCCAAAGCTCTATCCTGCTGGACTGTCCTATCATTGTGGGGGTACATGAAGTCCACAAAGAGCTGCAAAACGAATGTCCTATGGAAGCTAAAGAACACTGCATTGGCCTGTGGAATGTGTGTGTGAGGGTCCTGCATTGAATGTAATCAGATGCTGATTATTACAATCATTAATCACTTGTGGGTGGCCACTGCGCTGTCCACTTTGGGTGGGAATGCCTTATATGACATATTCCTGGTAAACACTAGACTATGTGAGTTGTGGGGGTCCTCAAGCCATCCTCTGAGGTAATACCACTGCATAAATTGTTGAGATACTGATATCCCCTGACTACGGGCATGTCAACGGAATTGTGCAGAATTGTTGACATTGTTGGAATTGCTCCCTAAGTGATAGAAATTTAGAATGCTGAAACATTTGCATAAATAAAATAAAATGTAAAAAAAAATTAAAAATAAAAATACTGGATCTAAATTGTTTTCTTTTAATGTTTTTTTTTTTTTTTTTTTTTAACTGCACAGTGTCATGTTCAGGAATGTTGGGAATGAATCTTTGTATAACTGGTCATCTTATAAATGATGTTAATTATAATATTAGTTCTTTCATTTAAAATGTTTTATATTGTCAGTTTTAATGGTTTTAATATATGTTCATGTGGTCAGCCCTATAAAAATATGTTCAAACTGTATATTCAAACACTTGATACCGTATCGTTTCAGCACTGTTGGGTCCACATGTTGTCTAATAAAAAGCTCTTTTTTAAAACAGAGCTGATTGAGGGTCAGTCGAGGCTGACTGCCCCCCCGTGACTCTATCTGTGTTTTGCTCCAGTCTGTTTGTTCTCACCCAGCTTGGATGAGTCACTTCCTTGCTGATCTCCTTCGATAATTTGTGGAGGAAATTCAATACAGTGCATTTTAGCCCCAGTCCATTAAAGGGCTGGGCGATCTCCCAACTGTTGCTGCTTTGTTGTGGATGTAGGGCCTCAGGGGCAATTAGAAAATGTGACCTGCACGGCCAGAGCAAAGATGGGACTTTGATTGGAGCTGAGAACTGTCCGAAAGTTCTTGGACAATGACAGAAACTGGCAAGAGCTACATATGGACGTCAGTGTCACCATTTCACCTCGATTAAGCAATGTTCTCCGGCGTTCGCTCTTTCACCTCTGATCTGTTACACAGCCAGCGCTTGGTGCCGAGGGGTGCTTCCCTCGCTTGTGAGTGGCCTTCTTGCTGAGTTCAGAAATGAGAAATATGCATGGTGGATCCATCCTGGGACCAGTGCTTTTGAAATTTCTGAGCATTCCCACGTCTGAATTCTAGCTCATCTGTTTCTGCTGGCCTTTGGCAGGCTGTCTCTCTCTCTCTCTCTTTGTCTCTCAAACTCATAGATACATAAACATACAAGGGGCCAGTGCAGGTCTGAGCACTGAACATGAAGCAATGCAGTTCAGTTTCGTTCAGTGAAGTCTGAGAAAGTTTATGCTATAATTAAGCTTAAAGTGTAAGAGACTGTTGCACCTAGAAATCAACTAACAGGAATGAAACTTGGTGGGTAGGTTTGACATCATGACACCCGTCATTTAAGTTTCACGCTCGGCCAGGCATGTGACCTAGGCAAATACAGGCCTATAAAAGGTTGCTCTGTTGCAGGTGCTTCCTGTTCTTACTTGTGCTGTTGTGTTGGTAGCATTCTTTGCAAGTGAATTATTCCTCAGAGGAGTGTTTCAATGAATCGTTTATTTTATAATATTTTTTATTATTTTTTATTTTATATTTATTTTTATATTTATATTATTTTTTATTTTTTTATTTTATAATAATAAGTGTATATAAAATCATAACCATAAAAGTCTTATGATTTCATTACAGGCCTTCAGTTCAAAGTGGATACGTATTGCATTTGTTTTCATTTTTTCATTCTGCTCAACTAAAATTTGCAGTTTCTTTGGAAAGAAAATGTCATTTGAATGTCTTCCTGACTGACAGATTTTGATCAGCCATTCCGAGATCAGAGATGGCAGTGGCTGGCCCCTGGATGATGAAGACCTCGAGTCTGGAGATGTGGTTTCCCCAGGAGATCCAGACATCCCAGAAAGGACTGCACTGGAGACTGGACACCTCTCTACCATCCTGGTACAACATTAGAATGACTAGTCTGGAAAGATTAATATACTGAAATATGAAGTCCTGCATAATTCCTAATCTGTTCTGGTCTCCTGATACTTCACAACTGACCAGTTTATCATCTTCTGTGGCTTTCAGCTGTCATGGTCTTATAGTTATAGGTTATAAAGGGTCATTGTCCGTGTAATTCAGGTGAAGTTAGATTGTCATGCAAGGTTGGTCATATGGTACCACTCAGTACCACTCACATTGTTGAGGGAACATACTTTTTGATGTAGAAATGTTTGAGGGGTGCCTGGAGAATTTCAGATCTGAGACTACGTTTCCCAGTATCCCTCAGTGATAATAAAGATAGATCATTGAGGAGTTTTCTCCTTCTGTTCACCACGTCAGTTTTCTGAACTCCCTTCAACTGGTCTGCTGGAACTCTGCCGCATTTTTTTTTCTAACTCTCTCTCTCTCTTTCTCTCTCTCTCTCTCTCTCTCTCTCTCTCTCTCTCTCTCTCTCTCTCCTTTTTCAGTTTAACTGCTCATATCGCAGAGGCCAGGATGTGGCAGGTGATTCTCACAAGCTAGGGGTTGGTTCGTTGCCAAAGGAGACAGTGGATAATGTGACATTCAGCATGGAGATGTTTAACACCATCCTGTTCCGCTACCAACCACCACAGTCCTTCCTCACCATCTCAGAAAACAAGCCCATCTACGTTGAGGTATACCTGGGAGTGGGGTGATTTTAGGGAGTGTTTGTTTGTGAGAGAGAGAGAGAGAGAGAGAGAGAGAGAGAGAGAGAGCGAGCAGAGCCATATACATCAGCACACACCTTATCTGTGCTCCTATATGAGATATTCAGCCGTGATAATAGACAAAACGGATTAGTTCTTATTGTTGGGTTTGTGTAAGAGTACTTATATAACTACTGATGGTGTTGGAATGCAAATACTGTAATCACTATAATGATTGTTTTACTTACACGGTAACATGGTGGTTTACGTCTTAAGTAAGCATGTGTATTATAATGGAGCGTATGCATTGATGTCACATTCCTGACTGAGCATGCCTCGTACGTCTGACTGAGTTGCGAAACATTCTGCAGCACGGTTGCCTTTACCAGGGATTAAAGCCAATCCGGGAATGAAGCAACCGATAATCTGCTCACATTAAAGGCAGTTGGACGAATTACCAAAGAACCAGTGATCCACGGACATGCATATGTGGCCAGGAATCGGGTTTCCTGACATTTACACATAACCAAAGCCTGGAAAGCATACAAAGATCTAGAATATCTAGAATATCTCTCATCTGATGTCCCCATGAAATCTGACATATAAAATATAAACTGTTGTGGTCAACATCATTTGTAATGTTTCTCTGTTCCAAGTATAACTTACAAACCTACAAAATTATCTGACCTTATTCTGTGGAGTAACGGCTCCACGTTTTAAGGAAAATCGCGTTTTTTGGCCCTTTCTATGGAATGTAAGCCTCGTCATCGTGGATGTTTATAATAAATGCGGATAAAAACTTTATAGTACCAGCATATAAATGTAAAAGGAGATCCAGTACAATAATTCTTAAAATTAATCTTAAATTCTCTAAAAAAAAATCTAAAATCTTAATTTTACACCCACATTCGGTAAACCTGACACAAAACAGCAAGTGCTCAATCTCTTACAGTCATTCACTCAACAGTTTTAGCCATGATGGTTTTGCTAGCATTGCCACTCGTTCAGTCTTTTTGCCACTCAGTGGGCATGACCCAGGGGCTCATCTGCTCTGAAAGCTCAGTGATAATTTACATAACTCCTCCTATTCATCCTACCACAGTTTTGCTCCGCCTTTTCATATTGCAGTTATTTTTAATGAGCCACAATAGACATAGACAGCCAGTAAAGGCTATCTTAAAACTTTCTTAAAGGTGAAGTAAGAAAAACAGCCAGTTTAATTCAAAGGGATTAACGAGAGGTCGGAACATGATTGTGAAACAGTTAATTATGAACATTCTTAAAACATAAAGCTGCACCAATGTTGTAAACGGTATAAAGGAGCAACATATAATAAAAGAAAAACATAGGAATTGTCACTTTAAAAGTATGATTGGGAACACAGAGATTTAAATGGCATGAGAACCACCCCAAACACAGTAGCTCATTCCACACACCACCACCTGACGAAAGTGGGAATTCTGTCCGTAACTGCTGGAGATCTAATTGTGAAAGCTGTGACTGCAACATTGGCCTCTCGTTCTTTATGGGTTCCATTTTTCTATCACGCAAGGCTTACTCTGTCGTGGACATGCTGGTATTATGTGGATGGTCTGTCAAACACAGATGTGTTGAGAGGACTAGTTAGATGTTTTTGAGTGATTTGGCCTGGAGGAGTGTATCACTCCTGTCAAATAAGTCCAGAACGTTCTGTGTATACATTTAGTCTAGTCAGGGCCTCGTTTTTTTTTAAGGCCTTTTTAATGTTTTCTCCTGTGACTGGAGGCTGTGGAGGAGGTCTGTAAATGTTTGGTCACGGTCAGTAAGAAAAGATAGCACCCCATCTTTGGTTATGTCTCATTTACGGGGCTGTGACCTTCAAAGGTTGTGCTTGTCAGCCGAATACATCATCAGCACTGCTGCTTTTCAAATGACACGGTGGACTTTTGAGCGACATTTCTTTTTTGTTGTCTTGTTTCGTGAACATTTGATTTCAAGTTACTACAGAATTGGAGCAGAGCTTGTCACTAGGGCCCTCTATTTAAATGTTACCCTGTAACACAGATCAGTTTTGGGAACAAGCTTTCATTCATTCATTTCATTAAATGCGTAGCTGTATTATTACGATGTCTAATAAGTGTACATTTGTCTTATCGATGACCAGCTCTGTTGTTAACTCTGCTGTAAATAGAGGTGTAACCGTGTGTATATTACTAATGTTTATTCATACTAAACATTATAGTATGGGGCTCGGTTCTGTACACACTGCTACACAGGGAAAACCCTGTACAGGCTATTAGGGTAAATATGGTAATTTCACAAATGTGCGTATTACTCGAAAGCCTGTTTGCACAGTGTTATGGATTTAGGTGGTTTAGGAGAATCACTGTGGGATCTGTAGTTTTGTTTGCCCTCATCCCTCTTGTGAGCTGCTTTTTGTACAAAACATAGCTACAGTAAAGTATTTTATAGATGGTATTTGGAAACATACATTGACATCACGTAAATACAATGTAATAACATATTAATTAAGTTTATTCTTTATTTCTCACTGTTCACCAACATCTTATGGCAACTCATGAAGTCATAAGAGGCTTGGACGTGTGTGTGTGTGTGTGTGTGTGTGTGTGTGTGTGTGTGTGTGTGTGTGTGTGTGTGTGTGTGTGTGTGTGTGTAATTTACCACTTAATCGAGTTATATAGCATTAGGTAGAACACTTCCATTGAAGTTATTCATGGGCAGCTATATTTCAGCTGTTGTTAGCATTCTTACGAAACACTGCTCTGTCCTCTGTCAGCCCCTTGATGTTTTTCAGATATTTTTTTTTTCCCAGTCTAACTTAATGCCTGACCACCAGGCCAATAAAAACACACGCACAGGGTCAGTACAGTGCAGTGGCTGAGGGCTGGCATGTTGCATGTCTTTGAAGCAGTGATTTATGTCAGAATCAGATGTGGATCTGACTGAGCGGTGTGGACACTGAGCCAGCAGGTCACAAAGAGCTTTGAGGTCCGTCAGCCTGTAAAACCCAGTCGAAACATCATGCAGGGCCCAGAGCACAGTCACCCTGGCCTGAAAAGCTTTGTCCCGTGACCTCTATGTCACAACTCACATCATCCATGTATTATAAGGGCTGTTGTGCATGTGTCGAGAACTTGTGTGCATACCGGAAACGTTGGCCACAGTTTAACTGCCTTGGGCAGAGAAATGTAGAGGAAATGGGATGTGATGTTTTTTTGTTTTTTTTCTGTGACTAGTGTTATTAGAATTAGGGTGTGTGTGTGTGTGTGTGTGTGTGTGTGTGTGTGTGTGTGTGTGTGTGTGTGTGCACGAGAGTGTTTTTGTGCATACTTTAGCAGAATCAGAGGTAGTGGCACTGGAAAACCAGATGTTCAGTTATTTGCATCTCAAATCAAGTACGTTTTTTAAGCAGCGTGTTCTGGGGATGTCTGCTCAATCATGGTTTCATTATCCTGCTTTTGTTGAAGACACCGTCTCTACTGTCCAGGAAAGACTTTCTAAAACCTGGGTTATGTAAATGACAAATCCTTACAGCTGCACCCATCTAAATAAAATTAAACTAAATTAAATTAAATTAAATTAATTAAATAAATAAATAAATAGAAAGGGCATTAGAGAGCTCCAGTTTAAACCTGACAATTGTCACTGTCCACTGAAAAACATGACACATTTTATTATTATTATTTATTATTATTAATTATATTGCATTTCTGTTGGATTATTTATCCAGATTTCTTTACACAGTTTACGGAGCAGCTATAGGGTTCCAGCCATGGAGAAAGCAGACAAAAAATGAAGATACGTGTTTTCAATGGGCAGCGTTTGAAGTAGGGTCTTAAAAGGCAGGCCAAGTGAAACTTTATTAGCTGGTTATTATTTAGCTTCACACAGTATTGGTTGGTATTTTATAATGTAATTGATTAGAGGTTCATTTCAGAGTCTCTGCTAAAGGATGCACTTTTCATGTAAGATGAGCGATACAGAACCATCACTGGAAATGAAAGAAGCTTGTACACGAAAGCACCAGAGTAATATCACAGGGTTTTCAGAAATGTGACTTACACAGCACTATGTCTCACTAACATTGTCCTGCCAGCTTCACCAAAGTTACACAGTGTAGTTTCTGGCACGCCAAGCCTGGAGTAGCAATGATAGAGAAAATATTCTCCCGGTTATAAAGCAGTGAAGCAACAGCATGATTTTGTAGCTGTTTGAGGGTAAAAATGCTACGTAATGCTGCTTTAACTTTATTAGAGTTCAGGGAACCCAGAGTTTGAAGGCAGTCAGGTGACTTACGGTGTAGAGGATTCAAAAGATTTTCTTTGGGGGGGTGGGAGTGCCTTGTGGTCCTGTGATGGAAAGTCTCTTTAATTTGTAAATGGTGAAGAAATGTCACTTCAGAAGTGTGTTTCTTGGAAGTGAGCGCTCTCAGAATGTGCTTTCTGTCTGTTTGCATTTCTAAAACAAATGAACAGCCCCAGAGGAGCTCGTAGTTTTTTATTTGAACAAATGCCCAAGAGAGAGTGGAGAGAGAGAGAGAGAGAGAGAGAGAGAGAGAGAGAGAGAGAGAGAGAGGAGAGAGAGAGTGGAGAGAGAGAGAGAGAGAGAGAGAGAGAGAGAGAGGGGAGATGAGAGAGGAGAGAGAGAGAGAGAGAGAGAGAGAGTGAGAGAGAGAGAGAGAGTGGAGAGAGAGAGAGAGAGAGAGAGAGAGAGAGAGAGAGAGAGAGAGAGAGAGAGAGTGTGTGTGTGTGTGTGTGTGTGTGTGTGTGTGTGTGTGTGTGTGTGTGTGTAAGAGGAAGTTGAGAGTTTCAGGTCTAGCCCCGTAAAAAACGGTGTGATTTTAGTATTTGTGAGCAAAACACAACAGCTTCATCAAATGACAACAGAGACAAATTTGTGTCTGTGTCTCAGGAAACAACAGGACGTTCTCACCATCTTCATGGTGCTCACTAACATCATCTCTTGTTCTTCTGTCTCTACAGATTTCAGCCACTCAAAGCAGATGCTGATCTGCTTCAAGATCCAGACCTGCTTCATCTCCTAACTCCAACCCTGTAGTTGTCTGAGTATGGACAGAGAACATCTGTCCAACTGAGACTCGGTGCACACACCTCCCAAAGTGGACTTCCTTGTTACATATGCTCAGCTGGACAGACAGCGCTTCAGCTTCAACTTGTAATAAAGTTAACGTCTCCCTTGCTCTTCCTGCACTGCGAGATGTCCCCCTGCTCCAAAATACCAGCCGCTCACCAGGACCTGCCTGACGTATGGAGCTCTTCTTCTATTCTCTTCTTTTCAATGTCTCTCCTTCTTTTCTTCTCTTCTCTTCTCTTCTCTTCTCTTCTCTTCTCTTCTCTTCTCTTCTCTTCTCTTCTCTTCTTTTTCTCCTCTCCACTATTCTCCTTTCTTCTCTACTCTTCCTATCTATCCTCCTTTCTTTTTTTCTCCTCTTCTCTTCTCCACTATTCTCCTTTTTTCTCTTCTCTTTTTCTTTCTTCTTTTATACTCTTTTCTGCCTTGCCTTCTCTCCTTCTTCTTCTCTTTTCTTCTGTTCTCACATATTTTTGTAAGCCAAAAAAGTCAAGTTCAGCAGTCAGTCAGCTGAAGGACAATGGTGTGTAATTATTTTGCGTTTGAAGAACACCTGGGTTCAACCTGCTTTCATTACCTTCCACACAGAGAGCATAAAGACTGGCTGTGTTACACACTGCCTGCTTCACTGCCCCGTTCACTCGGAACCTTTGTGGTTTCAATTCACAGCCTTGGCACTGGTCAGCTTGCACCAGCTGTCAGCATCCGTCCACTCTTCACGAGAGCAGGATGTGTAAATCTCCCTCGGCGTTACCCAGCAACCATCCACATAGCCAAACAACAGCCTTTTCTCAGCTTTTCTTCGGTGTATATCCCCCATCCCTCCCTCTCTCCTTCTCTGTCCTCCCAGCCATCCCTGTCTCTTTCGCCTTTTCTCCTTTATCAGTGTTTTATGTGCTGAGTGTGTGTTCTGCTCTCCCTTGTGGCTAACATTTCTGAGCAGCTGACTCAGGTCAGCCGTGTTGAGTAAGAGGGAAAAGTGGTGCAATAAATTTACAGGATTGAAATCATTTTCACCATTTTCTCATAACACTGTGTTTTTCTGTTTACCTGCTTTTGCTTTGGAATAAAATTCTTCATGAGAAGAATGAACAAACACAAGCAAAACCAAGCAAATACACACTATGATCTGACTCAGAGACGTACAGAGCAGACAAAGATAGGCTCAAACACAGGGGCTATAAATACACACACAGACTAGACTCACCTGGGGACGATAACGGGGGGCAGGGCTACAAAGAAAGACATTAATAACTAGGAGGAGCTCGGGTGGAGACAGACATCAAAACAAAAAACAAAGCCATGTTCTAAGCAGGACGTGGCAGAACAAAACACACAAACACAGAAGAGAAAAGCAGAAATGGACATGATGGACTTTCCCAGTCTTTCTACTTCTTCTCTTCTCTCTTCTTTTATTCTCTCCTCTCCTTTATTCTCTTTTCTGTTATTCCCTTCTCGCCTTTTCTCTCCTATTTTCTCCTCTCATCTCCTCTCCTCTTTCATTCTCTTCTCTCCTCCTTTATCCTGTTCTCTTCTTTCCTCCTTTACGCTGTTCTCCTCTCTCCTCTTTTACATTGTTCTGTTCTTTTATTCTCTTCTCTACTCATGTATAATTTTCTTCTTCTGCTTCTTTTATACTCTTTTTGTTCCCACCTTTTATAGTATATATTTTATTCACAAATTCAAATAATTGATAATAGTCTGTTAGATATCTAGTTTAGTTTACGTGGTAAAAATATAAAGATATATAATAAAATAATAATCACACCCAGCTATTACTCAGCAGTTTTACTTTGCTTTGATTGTTATTGACTCAGGCTCTTTGTAATTGGTGTGACTTTTACTGATTGGTGACACAGATGTTCTACTGATACCTATTAAGTTGTGAGAAAAGCATTGTCACGTACTGTATCATGGTAACGATAAGGTACGATGGTTTTGCCGACCCATAGATCAGAGTGGAGCACATAAGACATCTGTGTTCTGATCACGGAGGATGTTTTCACTTTGCTTTAGGACACAGAACTGTGATGATCCGTATGGCTTCAATTGTCTCTTTTTCTTTGAATAGCCTCTGCTTTTATGAAACATGGAGTGAAAACACTCTGCAGTAATCCTCACAAAGGCTTCTGATGCTTTTGTTTCTGTGTTTTTAATCTGACAGTCTGGCAGAAAGCGCTCAGCTTCAAACATGAGGAAACACAACTCAAATTCTGCTGTGTCTTACAGCATGTGCTGCTTTTATTTCCTAAACTCCGCATGATACACAGTCTTCTCTTCTCCTCTCTTCTCTTCTCTTCTCCTCTCTTCTCTTCTCTTCTCTTCTCTTCTCTTCTCTTCTCTTCTCTACTCTTCTCTCCTCTTGTCTTCTCTTCTCTTCTCTTCTCTATCTTCTCTTCTCTTCTCTACTCTTCTCTCCTCTTGTCTTCTCCTCTCTTCTCTTCTCTTCTCTTCTCTTCTCTTCTCTATCTTCTCTTCTCTTCTCCCTTCTATTTTATTTTTGTGTTTTATATTCTTATTGTCTTCCTTTTTTTTCAGATTTGTCTACATTGTGGTACCCTGTTGTAATTCTCCTCCTCTCTCTCTCTCTCTCTCTCTCTGCAGTGTTTGCATCCGGATGAGGCCTGTTTATCCTTGGATGTGGAAACCATTCTCAAAATGATGAGGAACAGCAAAACCTCCACCAAACCGCTGGTGGTTGTGCCAGCTGATGAAATAGATGAAGGTACAAAAGGCCCCGGTAAGGCTCCTTCTAATAAATGAGACCTACACGTATTGAGAAGGACGTTACATAGAGTAATGTTTGAGTAGTGAGATCTGAAGAAGTTAGCTTTATAGCTGTTTATCTTGTCATTAAGGCTTATTCGCTTGCAAAATCATATTAATCTAAAATCTAAACGAGCATGTTTACGGCATAAGGCAGCTCAGTAGGTACCATCGAGTACCTGATTGGGAGAGTCAGTCCTAGCAGGTGTGACTGTGACTGGAGCCATATCAAGAAAATTAGGATTTTCCTGATATTTGAACTGATATTTGTTTATATCAATTGAGCATAAACACATTTTTCCACAAAGAAATGAAAGAGGATGTTCTGAACTGGTACAGCACTACAAAGTACTGTGGTTTCTGAATAATGGCGGCAGTAATTTCATTGTGTAAATGTACAGTGTTAACACATTAACCCACAGTGGTCATTATGTTACATTATGTTATATTTAAGGCAGATTAGGTCAAATACTCTAAGGAGATGTGTGCATGAGTGTGTGTTTTTTTGGGGGGGTGGTCACACACAATTCCTGTCATGTCAAGTATTATGGCACATTACCCCATCTGGAATCTGTTAGCATGTGGCAGTGCATATCAGATATGTGTGTGTGCTGAATACTTTGTGTGGCGTGTGTGTGACTCATTAGAAAAGTAGAACAAGGGGCCCATAAGCCCATCCATGTGTATGTTTGTACGGTTAATTGAAGCAGTAGAGCAAGGCTGTGTGTTTGTGTGTATATGTACGCATGTGTATATTGTGTTCATTCTGTGTGTGTGTGTGTGTGTGTGTGTGTGCGTGGTTGATTAGAGCGAGGGGCCATAGATGCCGTTATGTCTCCGTCAGTTTTTAAGAAACGGAAAAAGCACGATGTTCCAGTGCTGGCCTGCAGTTGTTTTCATTTAACCATCCTCGGAGACCTCCCATTCCCGGCACAGAGAGGGAGAGAGCGGGAGCGAGGGAGAGGGAGAGGGAGGGGAGGTGGGAGGGCTGGAAAGTAAAGAGGGAATCTGTGTGTGTGTTAGATTGCAGAAAGCAGACGGGAAAAGCAGCCCTAATGTGATACATACTCACACATGCAACTGTTGCCCTTTCCTTTCTGCTCAAGTGAGCGTTATCTGTCAGTACCATCAGTGTGATATACATTTCTGCTGTCATATCAAAACGTAGTTATATAATAAATATAATTATATTGATCTAAAAATGATGATAAAATCATATTCTGCAGACACTGCTTCTAATAAGTGAATTCATATGCTTTAAAGTAGGGGGTCCTGACTGGCATTACTAGTCGGCTTGATGTCATTACCATCGCAAAAAGCAATTTCAGCAACTGGAAGAATTTGAGAGGGGTTGCAACATAGGGATATGGGGAGCTGCACGACGTAGGACTGCCTGTGCAGAATGTTACACTGACTGCCCTTCAAATTACATTAACATCACCAAAGACTATATTTGTAATCATTTATTGTTCCTGGTAATCATCATCTCCTCTCTTACACTCAACATAATTGAGTTCATGTAATGCAGGTATGTTACCTTTTGCATGCTTTAGTGGCTGGATGCAGTCTGATCCTCACCACAGTGTCCCCGTGTCTTGTGTAAAACCTTCTCATTACAGTTGGCAGGAAGAATTGCCAATTAATCAGAATTGTTTCCAACCTTTGCTCGTACAGTGTTTCCTTTACAGCGAGATGTGTGTGGTAGTTGGGAGTTGGGAACACTGGAAGGCATCTGGGTGGTGGTTGACCCTCATATTTTACTAATAATGATGTCATCTAAGCCTTACAGATCTCCTGAGAGCTTGTTTTCTTCTCTTGGCCCACTTACACCCCGTTAATGTAGTCCTGTCGGCCTGAGTCAAATCTGTTGACTCATAACTCTGGCACACTAATTGCGAAGCCCTGCTCTGGATCTGCGGGAAATGAATGTGGTGACCATGATTAAAATTGTTAGTCTCACTCATTTAGAACCTGCTGATAAAGGGTTGAGCAGCTGTATATGTCAGTTACATGTCGAGGTTGGAAAAGGTCAAGTTCGGTCATAAAATAAAGGTTCTGAAAGGTATTATTGTGGTGTAAAACAGAGGGAGGGGACTTTTTTATGAGTTATGTGGTGACATTTAGGGTGGGCCTTATGTTGGGGCAGTGCAGTTTTGATGAGTAACTCTTATTGGCTTCAGGCACCATCGATTTGCATACTGGATGTGTCTTTCCCTCCACATTGACCATCATTGTGTAGTCATTTCCATGTTAGGTTGCTTATGTGAACACTTATAATTCTTGTTATTTGCCTGCCGTCAGTGTTGTAGGTTGTAAGAGCAAGTTACCACTTTCTCTGCTGCAGAGGGTGGTTAGATGAAGGTTTAATGCTACTGAGTTGGCCATCAGCATTTGTGAGGGTAGTGTTTGGAGTGTGGAAGTTGCCATATTTACTTACCTACCCATAACATACAGCAAATTCATTGTTTGTACACTGTTGTGGATGTTTAAGCTCAAACATTTAAAGACAGTAATAATATTGTAATTACCTAACTCAGGTTTTCTGTACTTTGTTTATATTCTATTATAATAAAACCAAAGAAAAATATTGGACAAAACATTTAAATGATTAAAAGCCGGATATTTCTTATTGGCTACGGTTATTTCTTAACTCAAACCAGAGCAGAACTTCAAAAACAGTATCCCCCAGTCCCACACCTGTTGGAATACACCGAGGGATTTGGCTCGGATTGAAGATTGAATTCCGAATGAATCCCGATTACGCTGCAGTGCGGTGTGAATTCAGCCAGTTTACTCGGGATGAGAAGGCATATTCGGTGTTGCGTCCGCTGGAGCTGTTTCTCTGATGAGAATTAAGAAAACACAGATATGCCATAAGAGTAATGAAAAAAGGCTCCGAGCCATGCTTTGAAGACAAAGACATCTCTTATGCTGAGATGGCAAAGAAAACAAGCAGCCTTTGAAAGGGGCTCGCAGTGCGCCCTGGACAGCGGCCCGGCGCTGGGGCTTGATCTGCAAATCAAAGAGAGCTGTTTGTGGGCACACTGTCCGCGGGGAAATGCACAGTGGTGCTAAAGTGTTCAAGTGTGGATCAAAAAATGCTGCTCCAATGCAGACTTTACTGCAGTGCAATAAATAATACCCGTATTCACAAAACGTAAACCAGCTGAATCCAATTCTGAAATCATTTGATTTATTTATTTATTTTTGATTGAAACGGTGATGTTGGAGCCCTTTGTGGGAAATACTGGTGGCTTACTGGTGTTTGCACTGGAATTTAATGTAGAAGCAGACATTATTGATACTTTATCAGAAGTTTATTGAAGAAAATTTTAAAAAGTCTATTTTCTAGGCACTTTTTTTCACGTACATAAGGCATTTTTATTCATCTAAAAAGGTCTAATGGAGCAGTAATGAAAAACACTTTTGGTTCTTTGGCTCCACGTACAACAGTCATTGAACTTCAATGGAAAATGAAAGTTCTTTAAACCCCACGTGTACTAGATTTAAATATCTAAAAAAAAGCAAAGTGCTCTACAACTTTTGAGCTGCACGGTTGATCAGTGCGTGGTTGAATACTTAAATGGTTCTTTGTCTGGTCAAATTGTGCTTTAAAGACGTGAGTGACGGTGAAGGGCATGTCAAATGTCTTAAAAAAACGTGGTTCTTAACCATTCGAAGGTTCTTCAAACTCTCTTCAAAACATGTATCATTTTATATCTGAAACAGGTTCTTGTGTTGCATGCCTCAAAGAAACATTTCATGTACTATATAGAACCTTTTGAAGTGTAATATAGTGCAATGCAACACAAACAAGTAGACTTTAAGCTGCACAATGAGACCTCCCTGAAAGAGGTTGGGAAAATAAGTTCACCATGGTAATGAGGGTTGTAAAGGCAGGCTGTGGACTCCAGGATTTGGTTCTCTTCTTCTACAGCTGGCTAGAGAACACACGCAAAGACACACATGCATGACTATGGCCATGGCCACTCTTTTTATTTTCTTCTCTCTTTGCTCCTCTGAGAACCCAGCTGACCACAAAAGGTGATGGAGGGAACAGAACAAAAGGATTTTGGATTAGGGTGAGGCACAGAGCCCCAAGGTCCAATCTCCTCACCTCCCTCTGAGATGCTCCATTACAGGGGTGTCCAATTCTGGTCCTGGAGTGATGGAGTCCAGCATATTTCTGATTTCTTTGCTCAAACAGATTTTCTAACACTAGAAAGTAAGTTCTGAGTGTTTGAGCAGAGAAATCGAATGGGATTGAAATGCAAAAGAAAGTGTGGACCAACTTTAAATTTTATATTCCAAGAATTTGCGTTTATACAGCACAGGTTTAAATGTGATGTAACACATACACAATGGAAGTGTTTAAGGTTGTTGACCTCACAGAACACGGAGAACTAGAAACTAGTTTTAAAGCTGAATAATTTAGTCTTTTTCTATGTTAACTTTAACTCTATTCAATGAGGGGAATAAGGTCAAACAGCTGACAGTGGATTATTACAGTAATTTGGTTAAACAGTGCCTTTTGAAGTTAAGAGTTAAGGTTTTTTTTCTTCTTTTGAAGGTCTTCTAGGCCAAGAGCTGCCCTTTCAGAGCTGCTGGGTTGAGTAGAGTTTTGAGTGCAGCTCCAATGTCTGAGCTGACATATCACCACTCAGGGATCCACTCAACATCCAGCCTTTTGTGTTTTTTGCCAGTGTGCCACATAAATTCTGCTTAGACGTTCTAGGATTTTTTTTGATGATTAATGTTCTGTTCTGCTTCATGTTTAAAAATTCATTGTTTTTCAGCTCAGTTCATACTTTTTTTCCATTTTTGGAAATAAAAATTCACGTTTGTGATGATTGGACCAATAGAAATGTCTCTTACAGCCAAATTTTACTTCTATAAAGTTGCAGTTTTGCAAAAATGAGGTTTCTGCATGGTGATATATGGTGTATGATAGATAGGTACTGGTAATAATGTATAGACATGTCACTCATTTGAAATTGCTCAATGAGACAATCAATAATAAACACATTACTTTATAAAGTACTTTACTCCCTGCTTTCGACCTCAGTAGTTCATATGTGGTCAGTAGTGTTGAGTAGTGTCCACATTATGAGCTGCACAGTAGAGATAAGACACAGGCTTGTGATTGGTGAACTGGGGGCTGCTCTATAGCCGCCTGCCTCACTGTAACAGAGCTTTCCACTGATAGTCTGTCATCACTCATCAGTACGGATGAAAACCTAAAGGTGTTCTCTCCCAGAATAGCCGCCTTTGTGCCCAGCTCCTGGCATTTGTCCAGAGTGACCCCGGAGCCCGGAGCCACACAGGGTCTATTGTGCTGCGTGATGGGAGATCATTAGAGCTAATTAGAGGCCGAAACCCATCCACTGGGTTGCGCGGGCTGTGGAGCCACTCAGACGCTTTGGCTCACTGTCTGAGAGCAGATAGTCTTGCCTACTTCCAAGTGAAATGGGTGTCAGTGGCTTTGAGAGGCCACCTGCTGGGGTCAGAATAAAGCTTACTGTCCTTGTCAGACTGGCAGGTCTTTTCATCACCCACCTTTATGGGCCTCAGCAATGGGTTCACTGTAATTAGCTGAATGTATTAATTATTTTTGGACATTTAATGTAAATTGTAATGTAATGTGATTGCAAACTGTTAAATATACACTTGTACAGTGAGTTACTAACAGTTCTAACTGCCGTTAGTTGTCAGTAACAGACAGTTACCTGTAATTGTATGTTTACAGTAAATGTTTAATTGGTAAAACATTTGAAATGGTAGAGGAAGGGCAGATTTCTAACAGGCTTCCTTTTTTTCCAGTTCCCACAACCCAGAAGCCTCAGCTGACTCCAGGTGATCATGATTGTAAGTTTCATTCATCCATACAGCACATAGAATCTACTGTTTTATAGATTTGTTGCCTGTTGCTTGTTGTATTTTGGCCTGACATGCACTGTTGTTTGTTCTCTTGTAGCACCAGTGTATGTACTGGACACTCCTACAGTGGTGGGCATTGCTTTTGCAGCCTTTGTCATTGGTGCCATGCTGACTGGAGCCCTGTGGTTCATTTATTCACACACAGGTGAGAGAGAAATGCAGTCATTACCACTGCGTCACTCACTCACTCACTCACTCACTCACTCACTCACTCACTCACTCACTAAATTTGAATATATCACTTACAAACTCGGATTTAAAAGCAACAGCGTGTTCAAAGCTGAGACAAAAGGGTAGCATTGTGCAGTATTCGAACACAACGGTAGCATATTAAAGATACTATATTAAAGGTCATATACTACCAGTCAAAAGTTTTAGAACACCCCCATTTTTTTTTGACAGTTTTTTTTTCAGCGAATGACCTTCTAGAATAGAATAGAACTTTATTGATCCCTTGGAAGGGTTCCTTCAGGGAAATTCTACAAATGTAAGTAGTAAACTAAAGTAGTAAACTTACTATATTTCCCTTAATAGCCCTGGTTTACTGCCATTTACTACTTTCCTTTCTAGCAGGTCATTTGCTGGACTTGAAGTGCTTAACTGTCCATAATAAATAAAAATAAGAATTGGGGGTGTTCTAAAACTTATGACTGGTAGTATTTGCTTCAGTTGGTTGTTGCAGTCCATTTACAACTTAATTCGCTGCACAGATTGCTCTCATAGTGACAAGAAAAAGACACCTAACACATAAAGACAGATCATTGTAACGTGTTAAACATATTATAACTCTTAACAAGAGTAGAGAAATCCCAAATACAGACTTCCAGAGACTTTGAAATCTAGATATAGACTTGACTCTAATTTGTATTGTTTTCTATATAACTGTAGAAAAAATGTCTCTAGGATGTTATTCTGGACAAAGAATGTTTTCTTCTTGTAAAGTTACCACGGTGCCATGTTTTAGAAGCTGTATAAAAGCTTTAATTCCGGTTGGATGTACTGTGTTTTTTGCCCGGTTAGATGTGTGATTTTCCTGTTTTCTTGTTCAAAATGAGACTTTCTGACACTTAAAAATACAAATCTATAAATGTTTAGCTTCATTAAATCACTTTCATTACATATCAGGTAAATGCAGTAAGATCAGGTGTCATTTGTTAGAGGAAGGAAGGAAGATTTGACTGCAGAACTGGCGGTCACTCACAGTCTGTGGAAAAGAAGATGGTGTACTTGAAGAATCTGATCAGATGCACTGTATCAGTACATGTAGTAAAGATTGTTTGCAAAAGACGGGGACATTCCTGGTTATAAAACTTCCTCATCCTTCCAAAATAGGAAAAAATCCCCTTTATGATGATGTGGAAAAGTTGACTTGTGCTGACAGCAGCATGCTAACAATAACACAAGAGCACTGCCATATAGCTACTTCCTGTTGGTCAGCCAGAAGCCTGGGCGCTCCATCCGCTCTTTCAGCTATTAGTGGGGCGCTGGGTGGTCAGTGGGCTGACCAGGGGTATTCTGGATACAATGAAACTGGGCTGGAATTTCCCTCAGTGAGGGTCTCCTTAGGCCTTAAAGGAAAATACACATACACGCACTCTGTTCTGGACGCCAAGATTCACCCCTTGTCCTCGTCCCACTGTCGCCTAGCTGATGACCCTAAGTGACCCCTCTAAGGAAGAGCTTGTTCTTTCTCTTGGCTCCCGTTTCCCACAATGGTGCCACTCCTCAGCCTCTGCCCACCATACGTTTTAAAGCAGGGCTTAATCTCATCAGCAGACCTGCAAAAAAAGTGTTAAAGCAATAGTTCAGGTCATATAATGGCATGTTGTATATTTGAGAATATCTGTTATCATTTTTGGATTATAAGACGTTGTTATATTATATTGTTAGCTACATCAGCCTTATAGCCCCGATGCACGACTGAAGAAGAAAAATTCCAGCATGACTTGAAGTGGTTCCCTTTAAACAAACCATTAATGACTGCTGGCTTTAGCATTAACCTTAGAAGAAGATTTGCCAGCTTGATGTTCCTTGAGCCTTTCGCGTTGAGCTGAAATAAAAGCCAGATCAGGTGTCCACTTAGAGGGGGCTTATCTTTATCCACCTGTTTGTGCTGGAGAAAGTCACATTATTCAGCTTTTATAGGCTTCCGCCCCAAGAGTGGAGTGAAAGGAAAGTCTTTGGATCGGGATGACTCCAGAACTTTAACTTTGTTTTGTTCTGATGGAAACAGGTGTAAAAAGGGTACTTGGGCTTAACGATGCTGGTTGCCAGGTTGAGATAAATGCTGTGGAGTGACTTGTCTAATAATGACATTAGATTCTATTGGATATGCTTAAGCAAACTTTGTTTATAGCCTTATTTTAACTTTAATCTCATTGTCAAAAAAAAAAAAAGTTGGACCCAGACGGCCCAGCGTTATATTAATGAAGTCGTGCAATTACTGGTCCTTTGTTTTCTGAACACACAATCCAGTGCACTATTCCAAAAGGACAACACTCACAAGACACCATTAGGAACCTTCTGGCATGTTGCGTTAAACCCGACGCCGTACTGAGAGACACGACTTCTGTATGTGTAGATCAATAGATATCGATCATATCAGTCTACATTAATAATCAGTTATTATTCCTGGTATCTTCCTTCTCTATAGCACTGCAAACCCACACAACCCTCTGGTTACAAGTGTTAAGTCATATGACTGGAGTGCCCTTGGAAATAGTCATTTGTGATGTGAAATATACACCCAAAGGTTTTGTGGTTTTTAAAAGCAGCTTTAAATAACGAAATCACATCAGTGTGGTTAAAAAAAGACTGTTCTTCCCCCCCGAAGCAAGTCTCAGCATAAAAAAAAAGGAGGCCAAGGTCTCACTTGCTCTTTCTTTATCTCCCTCTGTTTGATGTATGGAGTGATCGTGCTCTCCTCCACACACTCTTCTATAAACACACTTCAGTACTTCAGCCGGGCTGTAGCAAACTGACACCCATTAGAGGTTGACCGGCGGCTTCCTGCAGTACAGGGATGAGCATGGATTAACTTTTAACTCAAGAGTTATCACTTACATTTTGCATTAATGTTTGAATTTAACACGTAACACATTTAATTCTTGCATATTTAATTCAGGCTTCACTTTTTCAGTGAAATATGGGGTGAAATATGATCAAAACAAGTGGGGAAAGTAACAGCTTGATTTGAGAAATTTAAACAATTTGTGTCATAAAAAAAATTGATGTGCTTTTTAGAAGCCAAAATGTGGGCGTGGCTTAATAGTCTAATGGAATACTTGATTGACATTTCTTTAAGAGCCTACTAACCTATGATTTCCTAACATATCACTCTTACAGAACTAGATGTGAAGAGTGAAGTGGAGAGAAATGAGTGAAACAGGCTCTACGTTTGCATGTATTGTTGTAGACTGTGTGCACTTACTCTACATTATCCAGCTTTTATTCATTTGAACGTATAACTGTATGTTCAGATATATGTTCAAACTGTGTGCAGTATATACATATATATACAAAGGGAGAACTATGGACACTGCAAAGTTGATGTTGATAAAATGAGGGACGTGATTAGTGACCCCACAGTAACTATAATATAATACAATATGTTATATTGCAGTATACGGTATAATACAATTATATTATATGTCTGTCTGTTAGAATAGGAACAGGAGACTATTCTTCTTTTTGATGACATTTCAGTCTAAAATAAAAGAATTTTAAGCAAAAGAAAATTGTAATTAGTGATGGACAGATAAATATAATTGATGAAAACTTCTTTTCTCACATACTGAGTAAACATTTAGTATCTAGAAGTAGTTACTGTTGTTGAATTGTTCTCATTTCTTTACCACAGTGTCCTTTTTATATGCATATGAAAACATTTTGGATAATACAGTTCAGAGAGGCTGAATGCGTTTATTTTAAACGTGTGGAATGCAGGGGGTGTGAGCGCTAAAGAGCTACAGTGATCCTCTCTGCCTCTCTGTGATTCATCACAGCGATAGTTTAAGGGGTTTACCCTCAGGGACACCAAGGAGTCACATGGGACAGGGTCAACACACTGCCATCACACACATACACACACACACACACACACACACCAGCATATGAAAATCATTGCTGTGAGTGATGTTCCAGTGCTGCATGGCCTCCCATATGGCAATAACTATTTTCAGGCATGTTCTTGCTTATCTACAACATAAGCTTCACTTTTTCTGTTCCTTTTGGGAATCTGAAGGCTTAATGTAATAAATGGCACATTGCTTTTCGGTCCCGCTGTAGTGTGCAAAGCTCACACCACCGACTGGGTTCAGAAGCTCCCCCGAAGTGTGTATAAGTTTGTATACACACAATATATTCAAGAAATATTGGAAACAAACCATTGTGGGTCTCTTTTTTAAAGAAATAAAAAAGTTGAAATGTAATTGTTGTCAAATATCAATGACTGAAATGTACAATATGTACAGTGGAAGCACAATGGACCCTTTAAATTGCTAAATTGGTGTTTTGTAAACAAATTATAATAAAATAAGGGGCTTGAGTACAGACCCAACAGTTGGCAGATTAGTGCACTTGGGTAGCAACCTACACCTTATTAAGAGTAACAGTCACACTAACCACAAAGACACTTCAGCCCTTTATATAATATATGATCATCACCATCATATCTGATGTTTCAGCATCAGCCTTTGTACAGATGATCGTACATTTTCCTTCAGCCCCCTTTAATACAATAAAGATCTCGTAGTGGTTTCTGTGATGGAGAGATATCCAGACCCTGCTGCAGCAAAGCAGCCCCAAACCAACACACTTCCACCACCATGCTTGTGCTGTGTTTGGTTTGCAACATACATGTCTTCTGTTACTGTGCTCACATAATTCAACTTTACATTCATCTGTCCAAAGCACATTGTTCCAGATGGCCTGCTCTCTAGACTTGCCCAGATGTTTTTTTGCACACCTCCCATGAAAATCAATTGTTTGGTCTCTGTCTGGTGGTAGGTGTTGCACTTTGAAATCAACTGTGGCAGGACCTACCTGTAGGATTGTAAGAAACTTCTTTGGTCTGCTCTTGCTAGGTTCGCCTGAACTGGCCATGTTGACGGTAGTTTTAAATGTTCTCCACTTGTATATTTTGCAGAAATTCTGATTTCTAATTGTTTTTGATGCATCTACAGCCTTCTTTATGAAGGCCGCTCACTTCACCAATCCAGAACAAACCAAACTAATGTCTGAGAGTCTTCTCTACTGATGGTTTAATCATTTCCATCTGATGTGTTGCACCTGATTCTAATTTTAGGTAGTAATAAATAAGTTATATATAAGTTATATCACGGCCATCTCTCAGTATAGTTCTATTGAAGCTCACTGACATGACCGTAAATCTACTGTAATGGTTTATATGAGAGAAGCTTGAAATGGTATGTGAATGGTACGTGTCAGAAAAAGTGTAGAGCAGGGTGTGGAGATGAGAGGTGGTGGGTGAGAGGATAAGAGGACGATATGATGAGGAGAACTCTCACACACTGAAACGGTCTCTAGGCCGCAGTTAGAATAGTGGCCTTTTTTAGCTCAGGCTGCTTGGCAGCACATCTCTGGCAAACATCAGCAGCAGAGGGGCCTGAAAGGGGGAATCAAACAGACCATGAGTTCAATAGTGGGCTGTGGAGAAAACACACACACACACACACACACACACACACACACACACACACACACAGAGATACAAAAGCATCTCCCCCACCCTTCAGTTTTGCTCCAATTGCAGTAATTAGAAAATACCCCCTGATTTTCTCCCACCCTCTATATCTTTCCAATTTCTGGCCTCAGTTACAGAAGCACACACACACACACTTGCACACATACACACACACGTACATTGGTACACACACAAACAATTCTGGTATGTGGTCAGGCAATGGCTAACGTGTGTGTAGACAGACAGTCTGTTTTCTGCAGTATATGGCTTTTCACATAGTTCTGGTTAAAGTGGTGTGTTACAGTAATGTGAAGCACCGTGCCAAGGATCTGAACCTCAGGGTTTGGGATTGAGTCCAAAACTCAGCATCCCAAACAAAGAGAAGGGTTCTCGTTCTTGCTTGCTGCTTTTTTTGTACTGTGCTTTAGGGAAAAGGATGGATTGGGAAATGGAGGGAGGGAGGGAGGGAGGGAGGGGGAGGGAGGAGGGAGGAGAGAGAGAGAGAGAGAGGAGAGAGAGAGAGAGAGAGAGAGAGAGAGAGAGAGAGAGAGAGAGAGAGAGAGAGAGCTCACTGTCCACTCTGCTCTGCATTGTAGATGTAAAGTCAGAGCCAGAAGCACATCTGAGTGACACTGAAGGGTTTAAAACTCCAGCAGCACTGCTGTGTCTGGTCCACTCATACCGGTGCAATACACATTAATATGCACAAGTGTGCAAATGCATAAACACGACTTCTAGTCGTCTAGTTCCTGTAGAAAAGTATTGAGATAGTATAAGATACACATGAGCCTATTAGCACCATGATTAATGCCAGGTAGGGGTATAAAGCCTCCAAGCATTGAGCTTTGGAGCAGAAGATCAGTGTTGAGTAATGGTGCCCCACCCAATACTTCTGGGTTGAATTAGAGTTGGGAATGAGGTGGGGTCATAACCAATCACCTTCTTCACCTCACTAATGCGGTTGTTGCAATCAAATTAATTATTCAGAAAAAATATTGTGTCACAGTGAGTCTTGATAGAGCTGGTGTCCTCATTGTCCCCAATGCAAACTTTTTAATGGACTCTCCATCACACTGGACATTCATACATCCTCTTTCTCTCTCTCTCTCTCTCTCTCTCTCTCTCTCTCTCTCTCAGGCTCAGAGCATGCAGGAAACAGTGTGGGCAAAAGTGCACAAGAGTTTATTAATGCACAAAAAATAAGGTAGATAAACAAAAACACCGAGTAAAACAAACAAACCACACAAATGAGCCTAATTTTACATGTCCTGAATGGCCATATTATCGGAAACATCTGCCATATATACAGTAGGTGCACTTAAATTTGCAAGTGCTGTTGCTGCAGTTTGTCAGCCGCACGCAAGGGACCACCAAAGGCCTCCACTTACCACGTGATATTTGGGTAGTGGATACTTCTCAATGACCTTGACCATGGTAATGTGTCTTGCAGAGGTGAGGTGGAGCATTTGAGCAAAGGTCGCATTATCATGCACTTTCTTTCTCTCTGTTTTTCCAGGTGATTCAGCAAGAAGGCAGCAGGTGCCACAGTCTCCACCTGCTTCTGAGAACAGCAGTGCAGCACACAGTATTGGCAGCACCCAGAGTACCCCTTGCTCCAGCAGCAGCAATGCATAGCACCCCTTCCCTTTACCCACCTGTACCTCTGGCCACACCCACTTCGGCCCTGACCACACCTCTTCGCCATGGCCATATCGCGTTTAACCGTAACCTGCCAATACTCGTGGTCAAACCTCCCATGTCAGCCCTGACCATACCTACTTTGTCCATGCGCAGACCTCCTTTAACTGTGACCAGAGCTCTCTTACCTGTATTCACACCTCCTTCATCCTTGACCGCACCTCCTTTGCGCATGACCAGAGTTTCTTTCCAAGTGGCCACACCTCCTTTATCCAAGACTGTGCCTACATTACCCGTTTTCTCCTTCACCTCATCTGTCTCATAAGCTTTTTGAAAGCGGAGGAGAGATGAATGAATTTTGTAGCACACAGCAGCAAGGAACTGGCTTGTTTTGGCCTTGAAGTGGAATAGCATCACTGCGGTGCCCTGGACTGCGAGAGTCTGCATTGGGCTGAGAATGAAAGCAGCAGTTACACAGCATTTGGAAGACAAACCGGGGCTGAAAAATGATAAACGTTTGTGAGAAACGAGCCAGGTTTTACACCCTGCTTCACAAAAAGAAAAAAAAGACTGCATCAGAGATATTGTCTCTACCATATATGGATGGGAAATGTCTGTATTGTAACGAAGCTTGTTTACCCCAATCATTCTTACTTTGTGGAAGCATCTGGAAGAACGGCCAGCTCGACTGAGGCTGAGAGTGGTTGCACGATGCTGCAGAGTGTGCCAAAGCAAGTCTGATTTTATTCTCCCAAAATTGCGGCCAATTAATAATTAGTACCATGTTTGTCTTGTTTCAAGACAAACAAACTACTGCATTTGATCTGTCAACTTCCTGTTATACATATTCCAGTAGAAAAGGCTTTTGTACTTGACCCTGATCATTTTCTCTTTATATTTGAGGCTCTAAACGTATCACAGCTGCCCCAACACTTGCACTTGTGTTTGCCAACAGGGAGCATTGATATGTCTTTCTGGGGCAGTCTCGTAGCATTGATATTGATATTTGTTAGTACCAGAAGTGGCCTAATGCAGGATTGCACCTTGGATTCCATTAAGAATGATTGGTGTAAATGTCTTTAAAAAATACTTTCTGGTTTTATCAGATAATAACTTTTATATATAAATGTATTGTACAAAAATATATATATTTTTTGTGAAATGTTTCTATATAGAATTTTTAAAAATACTGAAAGTAACCACATTATAAATATATTCATTATCCTAAAGCTATAAAATAGTTCAATCCAAAACCATTTATATTACCTAATTTTCTAAAATACAGATAGTATAAGGATACTATTTAATAAGAAAGCATTTAAGAGTCTATTTATTTATTGATGTAAATCTGCATCAGCTTGACCTGGAAAGTATAGCTTGATTAAAAGTACAGAAACATGCTTACAAATTATTATTATTATTATTATTATTATTATTATCAATAACAGATTCATTATTTTAGAGCATCTCTTCATAGTAAACTGTTACGAGCATCATATATATACAGTCCTAATGTGAGAACATCTTACTAATTTGCTTTTGAGGCTTAATAAGCTACTGGCAAAAATGCAGCGACATACATCGCATCACTATTGGATCACTGGTAGACTGTAGTGAGTGACCTTATCTGGGCATTATATCGAAAGCCAATGCATTTGTTCATCAGAGGCGCTTTATTTTTGTAGGTTTATACTGTCTTTCTACATCACTGTCCATTATTATCTGTCACTGTATCGACAAATTCATACCTTATTGAAACCTGTAAAGTAGAAGATCTCGCTGTGATTTTAACAATAGAGCGTCTGTTCATGCTCGCCATTCTTTATTAGCAACTGTTGTGAAATTGGACAAACTTTTCAAAATGCTTCCAAAAGCTCATTTCTCAGTTTAGTTCGTGAGAATCTGCAGCACATGACTGTTCATCTGAAGACATTGCATGACTTATTTTTCATTTGCGCAAAACATACAGATTAGAATTAATACAAATTATAACAAATTATAATAGTAACTACTGATATTTTTGTATGGCGCTATGTAACCATTTTCAGAGCTCGTCTAGAGGTTGGCCAGTGAGTAATTTTGCCCATGCTACAGCAGTTAGTGCCATCTGCTGATGTACAAACTATATGTCCGAATACTTGTGGACACCCATTCTAATAAACGTATTTGGCTCAACACTGGGACTGGAGACACCCTTACCCCACACATGTTAGTGCTTTCCCTGTCTGATCTGACTAATCAACTCATTAACAAGCCCTTTCAGAGTTGCAAAAGCAGAAAGTCCACTAAAATGTGCAGGGCATGAGGGACTCCAGGACCAGGGTTGAGAACTATGTTCAAGTGTTCAGTCTAATGTGTGGGTATATACACCCACCTCCTCTTTGGCTCCATGGACAAAAGTATTGGGACACCTACTCATTCATCAAGAGTGTACAGGCCAACCTTTTTTGTCCTGTCTAGCAACAGTTGCTATGAGAGTCCAGATATGCATCGCTCTTTAAAGACCTCTAGTGTTGAAACCAGCATGCCTCACATACATGTGACAAATCCGTTCACAGAAAGCTGGAAAATGACTGTTTTACGTTTCATGTGTTCAGTTGAACCCACTGTGCAGTACAGTGTTCAGATTTACACTAACATTCCAACTGACTCATGCCTGCATCCTCACTTCAGTGTTGTATATTTTCTTCTGCATTTGCCGAGACCGGGGCACTTACCGATTCAAAGGGCATATGCCTTTGCTTATTTTAATTTTGTACGTGAACACAAAGCAAAGCCAAAACGATCCCACCGTCATAAGTATACATGAATGTTGAAATATGAAAAGGTGCCTTAACTTCAGATCATGTATTGTTGGATAGGGTTAAGTGTATCATTTTAGAAAAGAAGGGACCTGGTTGGCCTAGTTTGCTTTGTACACTGCATGCAGTGTGTGTGTTCGTGTGTGTGTGTGTGTGTGTGTGTGTGGATGTGAAACTTTAAGTCTGTGCATCGAGGCAGATTTTCATCTGTATCTCATCATAACCATTAGTTTCTGTGTCGCTTATTGCAGAATCTATAGAATGTATTTTCTTCTTTTAAAGCTTTTACGCCAATGTAAACTTGTATAGATGTCTTCAGAGAGAGCAGAGTATGACTATATATATTTGTGTATAAAGTTTTTATTTTTGAATAATTTTGATGTAGAGCCAAGCTATAATTTTCAATTGCATACTGTGAATTTTTGTGGGCGTATTTCTATAAAATGTACATAGTCATATTTGATGTTTTTGACAATCCATGATAATATGTTCAAGAAATTATTTGTCTGTGTGTGTGTGTGTGTGTGTGTGTGTGTGTGTTTCCATCCCAATGAAATTATGTTGTTTTTTTTGTATTAATATTTGTGTGTGATTTTCCCTGGTTTTGCATTTTTCTGTCATTATTCTTGAATGCATTTTATCCATCCATAAACCATCCATCCCCGTTTTAATATCTAAATGTTCCACCTAATCCACTAACAGTCACTTACAGTGAAAATACATTGAACATTGATGGAATGGTGTGTGTTGTATTTACAAGTGTGTGTGTGAGAGAGTGTGTGTGTCAGTATTTGTTTTCTTTATAACAGCTGTTGTGTTCTGTGTGAATGTTTGGTTAAATCGGTGCCGTCTTGTGAAGGGATGTGTGCAAAGTTCAGTCTTTCTTAGCATCTAAAACATGACAAATATAGTTTTGTCAAGGGTTCCTGATAAAGAGGTTCTTAAAGAGTTCTTTGGTAAAGTCAGTAGTTCTGTACAAGTCCACGCACCTTTGTAGAAACATCTCAAATAACCCTTTGGATGCTTGCTTGTCTGGTTAAATGGTTCTTTTCCTCGTGTTTATGACTTTAAGGAACCTTTTAAAATGGATTCTGCTGTGAACCCATTAGTATAAGTCTAATAACCCTTTTTATTACTACAGTATATAGAGCACTTTTTGTATGGAATGTAGGCCAGCAATGTCTACATGTGCTTCACTACAGGCCTAAAGGATTGCAGCAAGCAAGATTTAATAGTTTCTTGCCAAGTCACTTTGCCAAGACACCAACCCATGTTTCAGCAAGACACTTTGTCCTGAATGTCCTATTGGTTTGCGGCGGTGTTCTCTGAATGTACACACTCTATATACACAGTATACTGTACATATTAGATTACAAGATGATTACCATCAGAGAGAAGAACCATTTAACCAAGCCATCAAAGACTGGGCTCCACGTGGCTCAGCATTCTAATGCGCCAGCATTGTGATCCGAGGAAGGAAGGTTCGAATTCCGAGTCATGCTACTTGCCATCAGTAGCCAAACGTAGCCATGCTCTCTCTACGGATGGGTTGATGGCACACTCTCCTCACATCACATCCATTGCATCCATTAGATGTTGTATCAGAGCTGAGGACTCCTGGAAGTGTATTGGCTGCCCATTAATAAAGCAATGCTGGTTGATTAGTTTTAACTCCCAAAAAGAGGCAGTGGTTGGCTTCACA
This sequence comes from Acestrorhynchus altus, assembly GCA_034509495.1. Lineage (NCBI taxonomy): Eukaryota > Metazoa > Chordata > Actinopteri > Characiformes > Acestrorhynchidae > Acestrorhynchus > Acestrorhynchus altus. Next base: position 38,296,847 of record CM067504.1, read on the forward strand.
TGTATTGGAAGATTGTGCTTGTCTTCACCCTCCTAGTGTTGGGAGTGTCCTATGTGATGGGGACAGGTCCTAATGGTGTTGGGTACTTCCAATTTGGGATGGAAAATCGGGATATAGAACCATTTTAAGTATTGAGAGACCTGTTGTCATTGTCATGTTTCCATACAGAAGGTCTGCTTTTCATTTGAAAAATTTTGAGATGGGCCACTTTATTAGAAACACCTCACCACCTTGGTGAACAGCTAGAAACAAAATTCTCAATGATGTATGCTCACTAGTGTTCATATTCTGACCACCAAATAACTTTGGGTGGTGGACCACTGTTAACCTAGCGGTGACTCAACAGAAACACCACTGTGCCAGATACAATCACACCAGCACCTCACACAGACATCACTGTTACTGCTAGTCCATCACCCGGATGTCTGATGAACTACAGTCATGGTTCTGGAATCACCAAAGCAGGGTTCCATACAATGAGAAGCAATAGGCTTCGTAGTGTAACCTACAATTAGTGTAGAACTGTAAACATCAGTGCATAATTAGTGCGACAGTGAGCACCTATCCATTCCCTTTATTCTGTAGTTGACACCAATGACATTTCTGGAACGTTCCACGTGAGATATGGGTTGCATGCTTTTCTTGTCTGAATGTTGGCTGTTATATCTACCTCAGATGCGTCGAGTGTGTGGTCTGTAGTGTTTGCATGTACGAACATGTGAACATGCATGACGGTGTGTGCATGTTGTGATGATAGGGGTGAATACCTTAACGGAGTATTGTATGTTTTCTTTGATTTATCTCCATTACATATACATATAAATATATATATCACTGTAATGATCACTAAAGGCTGGATGTTTTATTCTCATATCAGATATTAAAGACCCTCCATAGACCATCGGCTGTAAATGTGAACTACAACTACACTCGGTGTAGCTTTCTAAAGACATCAAATCGGTTTCTGCAGCTCACGTTAATGTTAATTCTGGTGGTATGTGAAGCTTCCTTATTGTGAATAGATTGCGCTGTAAATACGCATGCTATGTGAATGTTCTGTATATATAAATATAATAAAAATAAATTCTTATAATCTTTGGGGAAACCGTTTCTATGCCTCTTTTCAAAATCGGCTGCGGCCCTCTCATTATATCCTTATATGGTGCAATCTTTCGGGAGCAGTCAATGCAGCCTTGGGCTGTTATTTTTTCTGTACGGCCTGTCTTCCAATATTCATAAATCTTCCTTATTGCATACCATAAGCACTCCCAGTGTTGAAGACATTGTCTCGGAACAACATATGCATTAATAATGTGTTAGGATTGGCTCTAGATGCATAACTGTGCAGTTATGATGCATCTCTAGGGTCAAGTCATTATGAGATGCACACCATGTGGAGATGTGGCTTGGTGAGTGCATGCATAACTCCCCACACACTCATGCATAGACGCACAGGATATATATATATATATATATATATATATATATATGAAATTAGAGTCAGGTGTGACATAGTGAGGTGGGCATCCTGCGTTATTTAAAGAACATCTATCAATGTCTGATCTTCACAGTTAATTTGGGGAAATGCATCATGGCAAGAACAAAGGAGATTTCTGAGGATCTCTGAAGAAGAGCTGTTGATACTCATACTCTGGAGAAGGTGACAAAACAATCTCTAAAGATGTTGGACTCCACAGTTAGACAGATTGTGTACAAGTGGAGGAAATTCATGACAATTATTTCCTTATCCAGGTGTGCTCCACCAACAAAGATCACACCTGGTATTATTATTATTATTATTATTATTATTATTATTATTATTATTATTATTATTATATAATAAAGAAAGTATCTCTATGTAATGGCAATAAATCTGATTCCAAACCTTCTAAAACTTGGCACTTTCAAAACACACACACATACACACACACGCACACACACTCACACACACACCATTTAGTCCCTTTGGCACTGTTGACCTCACTTCAGGTTTGAGTAACACAGCACCTACTGCAGTAAAAGCGCACGAGCGCCTTAAAGTGAAAAGTGAGAGAAGGAGAGAAAACAGAAGTTAAACTGCTTCAGGAGAGCTGGAATGATCTTCAGGTGACATCATCTCCAATTTTGAACTGACCAGTCCACAATCTGACCACCATGGGGTGTATTGCCATGGAAACATGATGTCACCTCAACCGGAGCCCAAATTGTCAGTCTATCTCACAAGATCACGTCACTGGTGCTTGGACTGTATTTATGCCAGAACGAAGACAGATTTACCTTTATTCTCATATTTCTTAAAGTCTCATTTCCAAGTGCTCTGCTTTTGTCATGTTCGTAAAATTGCAAATGATTAGATCATAGGAGGATGCAATGTTTTTTGCTTATGGCTGGGAGATTCTTTTTCTTAGCACTGTTTTACTGGTGCTTCTGTTTGTCTCCAGTGATCAGGCCTAAATGACTGAAAGGGCTTTAAACAGGTTATTTACACACTTGAATCAGTTTTGCACTGCTGCATCTTTGAGAGTAAAACTTGGTAATTGGCAAATTTCAGCCCTGCTAGAGTTTCCCCAATCAACAGTAAGTGCTGTTACAGAAGTGAGGCACTTGAACTTGCATGCTTACAGAAAGGGAGTAAAGATGCTCAGCACTGAGCTCCAAACTGCCTCTGGAAGCAACATCAGTACAAGAAGTGTTCAGCAGATGCTTTATGGATTGGGTTTCCATGGTTATCACTGCAGCTGACCAGCCACACCTAAGCCGAAAATCACCATGTGCAATGCCAAGCATCCGCTAGAGTGGTGAAAACCTCCCCACAATGCTGCTCTGGAGCAGTGGAAATGTCTTTTCTGGTTTGAGGAATCAAGCTTCACCATCTGTTTGAATGACATCTCCCTATCTGCATATCCACATTTCAGAATGACTGGAAATATAATAGAAATAGAAAGCTTTGAACTTCATATGTAGCCAATGCCTGGCATTAGTGTATTCATCATATTCATCTGGTCTGAAGAGTCCTATTCTATTGGCAGTACTTCTCTTCAGGGACTAGACATGCTGTGTGTGCATTTGCTGTTTTGTATTTAATAGTCTTTCATTTATATTTGAAATTTAGTCTTTACTCATGAATTAATCATGCTTTTAACAAACATAATGCTGTCAAAAAACAGCTTTATGGAGATCCAGGTCCGAGCCTCTTTTGAACAAGACAAAAGGCAACACTGGGCCAACATTTTGAGCGGAGTGTACGTGACGGATTGTACAATTTAAGAAGTTCTCCAAGATACTGTCATCAGCGTAGCAATGAAAGTAAATACCATGATTATGGATTACTTTACCCAGTGGCAGCATGTAGAGAGTGGACAATAATGGACCAAGGACAGAGCCCTGAAGGACACCATATTTCACCGTGTTGTTTGTCATCCCTTGAGTGGGTTCTGTTGCTTACCAGGCCATTATCATAAATATGTTGTTCTTAATGAGGTGCCTGGTTAAATAAATAAATAAATAAATAAATAAATAAATAAATAAATAAATAAATAAATAAATTCTCAAACTGATACGGTTTAATTTGTTTTGAGTCACATAGTCATTTATTACTTAAAGTCCCATTACCAGACCAGTATGGACTACTGGCTACCCTTAATGATGGCCTGGGGGACCACTAGAAAGTGCTTCACAGACCACTGGTGGTCCCGCAGTCTGAGAAGCCCTGATCTCTGGTGTCAAATGCAGCACTGAGTTTAAGATCAGTGATTAAGATCCTAAAATTCCTGATCCTAAGAGATTTTTTCCAAAATGTTTCTGGTCTCAGTACAAAGTGTTGTTTCCACTTAGTTGGTACTCCCCCAGAAAGTCCCAAACCCCTGCTTGCAGGTTAAAATCTGAGCTCTCGTGGCAAGGCTGTGTTCATATTTAAAATCTGACACATGTGTGAAAGGCTAAGATTAGCCCTCCTACTACACCCTGCATGGGATTTGAAATTTACTACATGTGCTCTTTCAGCCAGAATCAATAAAGCCAGTTTGATTCTGCTGAGCTGCTGACTGTGTTTGGATTGTGGCACTGGGCGGCTGGACGTATATTTTGCTGAGGAGGAAGAGGGCTTCGCTCTTTACGACTGGAAACACTGGACAGGGTCCAGCGCTGAAACCTATACGGCCACACAATTACAGCTCCGTCACTTCAAACTATGCCAAAACACACATGTATATATTCCAATACACACATATTTCATACCATGTGGACATAAAAAAAAAAAAATGAACAGCCACACAACACATCTATAAACCTCACATTATGCAATTCAAATAAAGACAACCTCACAAACAAACTATATATATATATATATATATATATATATATATATATATATATGCCAAAAGTATCCGGACACCCCTACTTAATAGTGAATTCAGCAATGTTAAGCTGCACCAACTGCTGTCACAGACATGCACCTGATCAAGCTCTAGAGCTATCCCTAGAAATGCCCCCTTTTAAATGTGGAAAAAAAAAGAAAGTCCAACAAGAGACATGCAGTGGACGATACGGTGGACGCCTGACTGCTGCTATTTAGCTATTTATAGAGAACACTGCTGTGTAAAACTTGACCTGAAGCAAAGTGCCAATAGAATCCTTAACATCACCACAAACCTCTTTTCCAGACTGAAGTGTAGGCAACCATGTGATCTACCGATAGTACATCATTCTTATAACTGGGGCTCCTTTTCAGCCATCCATACAGGACATAAGGCACATGCAGGAAGGAGAAGTGAGTGAGAAGGAAAAAATGGGGACTAAAGAAAGTGGAAAGGTAAAGAGAACTGGAGCTGAACTGGAGATGTCTCCAGGTTCCATTTCAGAAATTTGATTCCATTGTTGTTTCGGTGTTATTTCTATGTTGTCTTTTGCCTCACTTTGCTATGTAAATCTACCTCTCAGGTTGTGCTTTTATTTAGAGTAACGAATTACTGTAATTATACTGTGGGACGCAAAGTGAGGTCATCCACTGTGGGCCACACAAGAAACAAAGACGGACCTCCAGATGTGGACCAAATGCTGGACAGTGCACAGACTCAGTCTCCGCAAAAGTGACGAAAAGGACCTAAAAATATACACGACAAGAACTGGAAGCTGATGAAGCATGTTTTTCCTTCTACTGCAGTATGTTTGTGATGAAGAAACACATTTCCATCTGTTTTGTTTTTGCCGTTCACATTGTTAGTTTGTTTTTTAAACTCTTATTTAACAAGGAGGTCCCCTGAGGTTAGTCTCTTTTTTGAGGAAGATAATTTAGAGGATTAATAAACTTTGTACTTCCAAAAATTACAGACTGTAGTTCATTTGTTTCTTTGCCTACTTTGTTCTCCTACTTTCCCCCCTGATCTTCAATGCTCAGGACCCCACAGGACCACCACAGAGCAGCTATTATGTGGGGGGTGGATCGTTCTCAGCACCGCAGTGACACCGACATGGTGGTGGTGTGTTAGTGTGTGTTGTGCTTGTGTGAGTGGATCAGACACAGCAGTGCTGCTGGAGTGTTTAAACCCCTCAGTGTTACTGGACTGGACCACTGGACCAACAGAGCACACACTAACACACCACCACCGTGTCTGTGTCACTGCAGTGTTGAGAATGACTCACCACCCACATAACTGCTCTGTGGTGGTCCTGTGGGGTCCTGCGCATTGAAGATCAGGGTGAAAGGAGGAGAATAATGTCTGCAGAGAAACCGAAGGAGTACAGTCTGTAATTATGGAACTACAAAGTGGTCCTCTATGGAGAGTGGAGATGTAAAAGTTGTAACCAGACCATAAAGTACACAATGATGTGTGCGAGACAATGAATTAGACATAATACGAATAAAAGAATGATATACAGAGTATAGAGGAGTTAGCTTTCTGGATCTGCTGAGCTTTGCTGTGAAGCTTCTGAGTACTTTTGTAACAAGCTACTTCTTATTGAGTCATTATTTCATTACATTAACAATACGTCTTCTTCAGGAAGGGTTTACACGGCTCTACCCACCTCTGATGGAGAATGATGGATTATCTGCAGTACTTAAGGGGTTGCAAGGTGGTCAGGGCTGTCTGACCTGGACTAACTGCACTTATCTTTGTGTCTAATGCAGGCTAAACACTCCTTCAGAAAGTAAGGGTTTTTTATTCCCCCAGGGGGGGGGCAGCACTTATTCCCCTCTCTTTTGTTTTGTCCTTATGTAGAGGGTCATTACCGAACTCCAGTCTGTGTTTAGTGGACACTAGCATCAAAATACACACTTTCCACAAATGGTAATGCCTTTTTTGGTGACCGGGCTTGGAGAACTGACACATCATGAAGTTTATGTTACTTAACTACATTAAAGTGATCACTCTGGCAATAATATTTAGACAGTTTGTCCTAAAAAATCCCCTAAAGAAAGACTTTATATGTAGGTCCATTCACCTCAGATGTATACACTATACGTCAGCGTTTCTGATGAATACATTCAGCTTCTTTAAGTAGCACCCATTGCTGACACAGATGTACAAACACACACACACACACACACAGTTTGTCTACTCCCTGTAGAAACGAACTACCTGTAGAATAGGACTTTCTGGAGCAGATAAAAGTTCCTACAAACATGCCCATGCCCAATGCCAGGCATGAGCTAGAGGGACATATAGCTCCCCAGCATTGAACTGTGGAGCACTGGAACTGTGCCATCTGGAATGATGGAGCTCCATACAATACTTCTGGGAGGAGTTGGGGGTGTTGGTGATCATCCAACATCCTGAATTTGTGTTGAACACAGATGAATCTTTACCTCTGCATTTAACCCATCCATGCAGTGAACACATACACACTAGTGAGCATACACACACACACACACACACACACACACACACACCACAGTGACACAGTGAGCACACGTGCTCGGAGAGGTGGGCAGCCTCAGCTGAAGTACAGCAGTTTGGGGTTTAGGTGCCTTGATCAATGGCACTTCAGTCACAACCTGTCAGTTCAGAAACTCAAACTGGCGACATTTCAATCAAGGCTGCTACAGCTACTCAAAAGAATCCTTGTTGCTAAATACAATGAAATCCTCACAGCAAAGCAAGTCTACCCGAAAGGTGTCTCTAGAGACAGTAGAGACAGTTACTCCAACAAAAGCAGGATAAGCTCTTTTTAATACCCTTGATTTTGGAATTGGCATAGCTGGGAACTAAGCTGGAGGCTGGAGTAAGACTGGAGGGTATGTTTATGAGCCCTATATATGAGTCAGATGCTGGCTTTGTATACAAATTTCCATTCCACCTTAAATGATGCCAAAGGGGCCAGAATTAGAGTTGGGATTCCGCACACCGTAATCAGTTCTCTCCTCAACTATCATCTCCAACCCATGAAGAAATTTGCAGACTAGAACCAACCAGCCACAGGGGCATCTGTAGACATCATAGAGACCCAGGGCCCATAGGCTTTCTTTCAGTCGATGGGGATGAGCCAGAGTGACAGGTGTCCCATTTTAGCCCCAATTAAAATCACAGTGTAACCAACAAAGACCTAACATTATAAAACACTACTGAGCTCTCGGTTTCTGCAGAAACTGCTATCTCTGATTTGTAAATACAGCTCATTATTAATAATTCAACATGTTCATTCAAAAAGTGTTTGGCTTGTATGTGACTCAGAGGATGCATGTGCTGGTGGCACCATGATAGAGTGAGTCTGAGCTACTGGATAAGGATTCAAAATCACTACATGAAAAATGATTTTGATAATATTATTTTATTCTATTTTACATGTTCAACTACTTTTGGGGTAAGGGGCAAACTGGTCACACTATTACTTTAGGAATGCTCTGCTGGATGTACATTTGGAAACCCATTACGACTCTGGAAAAAGCAGCATATGTAACTTGAGTAGATGATCTGGGACGTTATGATAAGCTTTGCACAATATTCTGTTTGAACTTGTGTAATATAATTTTGGAGATAAACATTTGTAGCTTATGTTCATGAAAATAAAACAACCTTCTGAAAAAGCTGGAGCTTATTTTAACTCATACGTACACAGAGGCCCCTTCCCCTGTGCCAGCATGCTGGTCTTTGCCAGAAATCTAGGCCAGATGTTCCATCAGGATGAACCTTCATTTTGGTTTGTTATTCCATGGCAGAGCTCTGTTGTATCTCTGCCCAAGCTGCTCTTTGGATGCCCCAAAACACCAGAGCCCCCCACCTGCTTCATCCATGAGGCCCTAAATATTACCATATGTTGTACCCACCTACTCACCAAAACCATCATGCGCGCACACACACACACACACACACACACACACACACACACACACACACACATTCACAATGGCCAGTCAGTCAGCTGAAAGCTAAAGCAGATGTGCAGAGCCAAAGACCAATGCAGAAAGCACCTAAAGTGTCTCAGGTGGTGTGTACACACACACACACACACACACACACACACACATATATAATTTCAAAATAATATTGTAATTCTGTGTGATCATACAGAAATCCAATTTATTTGAATATATTTGGAATATGTAATTTCAAGTTTGAGTACTTTGCTACTCAAACAATATAAATAGCACCCACAAATTCAATTATGGGAAGACTGCTGACAAGACAGTTGTCCAGAAGATCATGATGCCACAGAAGGTCATTGCTGGCTGTTCTCAGAATGCTGCATTAAATATTGACTGGAAGGGGAAAATGTGGTGTAAAAAAGGTGCATAGATAACAGGGATGACCACAAGCTCGAGAGGATTATCAAGAAAATGAAATTTAAGATTTTGGGAGAGCTTCACAAGGAGTGGATTCAGGCTGGTGTCAGTGCATCAAGAGCCACCTCCTGCAGACGTCTCCAGGAAAGAAGTGGATTGTTGCTCAGAGCTCTTCTTTTCAGATGAAAGCTTCTTTGCAGATGAATTCTGCATTACATTTATAAATCAAGAGTTCTAGAGTCTAGTGTTGATCCACTTGTATTTTATCAAATCCAGAGTAAATGCAGCTTCTACCAGGAGATTTTAGAGTCATGCTTCCATCTGCTGACAAGCATCTATGGGGTATTGTCGGTAGGAAGATATGAAACACCCGACTCAGCAATACAGTTCAGCTGAAGGCCACTATTAAAACCTAGGCAGTTTCACAAGCTGATTGTTTACATGCCATGCCACACTGATGTAGTAATTCATGGTAAAGAAGTACGGAGTGTATAAATGAACATAGTTTCTATATTGATAATGTTGATCAGAAATAAAACTAAACATTTCATTAAGGAGGTGGGGTACACAAAAATCACAACAACACTCCCATTATGCAGTATAGGGTTAGGATCTGGACCATTACAATAAAAAATATTTCAATCCTTCATTAGTTCATTCATTTGTGTGATTCGGGTCATTGTCTTGTTGCATAACCCAGTGCCTCTTCAACTGGCCTGCTGCCCTTAAATTCTCCTGTAAAATGTCTTGATACGTTTTGGATTCCAGCCCAAAGGCAGCAAAGCATCCCCAAAACATGATGCTCCCTCCACCATGTTTAAGAGTTAGGGTTAAGTTTTGGTGTTAGTGTATATTGTTCATTTTCCTCCAGTGCACAGTTTGTGCATTTGTTCCATTAGTATCTCATCTATCCATAGGAAATTAAGCACTCAAGCAGCAGGATCAGTCAGAATCAAGAAAAGCAAGCAGGCAAGTAAACAATATGGATGCAGCAACAAACACACACATAGGCAAAGTTTATGGTGAACCCAGAAGTCATATCTGTGCCTCCTAGTTTAATATGCATTTTGTATCGAAACATATTATTTGCTTATTTTGAACATTGTATTCATACTCAGTTGCGTCCCAAGCTCCAACGCAAAACTAAAGAAACAAACATCAGAAAACATCCTTGTCTTGGCTAAATGATTACATTTTTGATGAGGAAACTTGTATACATCAGATTTCACTTTAACCCAATATCTCCCAATATTTTCACTTCCCATTAGGAAGCTGTGTATCCCACGGCTGAAGAAGGCAGAGGTTGAAGGCGATTGTGGGGTCAGATATTTTGTGTATTTGTGTTACCTCCTAAGGGAGCAGAGGCCGTGTACAGTTCAAAGCTAAAAATGTCAGAAATGCAGGGTGGAGGAGGCCTCGGTGTGTTTGTGTGTGACGGAGCCGCTGTTTTTGCGACCCACCTCTCGACCAGTGAAGCACAGCATTTGATTGATGCTCCCTGTGGAGAAGAAGAGGCTGCTTTGTTGCTGACCACTCAGCCTGGGCGAGCAAGCTTACGTGGCTATGAGAGCCTTTCCTGGCCTGTGTGATCTGGTTTTCACGTTTCCTTGCAATGCAATACTTTCCTCCCTGTTCCACAAACACTAACAGGATACCATTACACAAGAGAGGACTGGGCGGCCAGTAAATGGATCATATGGAGATGCATTGCACCCCAGTTTCCCTGCAGCTTGGACCTCATTGGTTATGGATATCACATGTGTGTGGGGAAGTGTAATGACCCCGCCTCTACACACCTTCTGACATTACACTATATCTCTAAATATAAGGGGTAAGAAAATATTATTTCCCATCCCATCCTATTATCATGTGAAAGCACCATTCCTGGCTTCACACAGAGAATCAAACAAACACAGATCAACCATAATATTATGACCACCTCCTTGTTTCTACATCCAGTGTCCATCGTATCAGCTCCTCTTATCAAACAGGAGCCCTCTGTAGTTCTATAATTACTAACCGTAGTCCATCTGCTTCTCTGCATACTTTGTTCTCCTCCTTTCACCCCGATCTTCAATGCTCAGGACCCCACAGGACCACCACAGAGCAGCTATTATGTGGGTGGTGGGTCATTCTCAGCACTGCAGACACTGACGTGCTGGTGGTGTGTTAGTGTGTGTAGTGGATCGGGCACAGCAGTGCTGCTGGAGTGTTTAACACTGCGTCCACTCTATTAGACACTCCTGCCTAGATGCGCCACCTTATTTGTCAGAGACAGAAGCTCATCTGTCTCTGCACAGTTTGTGTTGGTCATCCTCTCGTCCTTGATCAGTGCTCACGGGATGCTGACCACAGGATGCATGCTTACACAGTGTTTATTGGTGAAGTACAGCTGCCATTGTTAGCTTATAGCCACGCAGCTCCAGTAAGGGGAATAAAGTTGAACACATGTCCTGTTCATTGCTTGGCCCCATGGGCAATTTACTCTGAGCTGTCCCCAGATACAGTATAAACACACAAGTCTCAGATGATTAAAACATCAGAAGCTCTCTCCTGGTGGCTCTCCCATGGTGGTGTGCATTAACCTGTGTCCTCAGCTCTTTAAACTGATTTAACACCCAGAAAACATCCACTCACACTCTCCGAGGATTTCATTTGGGCTTTGTTGAGTGTAAATATTGTAACATAACTCCACTTGTTTATGTGTTTATGTCTACGGAACTACGAGAGCGAGAAGAAACCTCACAATCATCCGAGTGGATGAAAGGGGTACTCTTTTTTCCCCTTGTCTTTGCAGCTGGTATTTGTACGATAGTGCATGTGTTTTGGTCGAAGGGGACAGGGAGGTGATGAAGTAGCTCCTGTTGGCATAATAGTTAGATTCCTTAGACACGTTAACTTTAAGCCTCCCAAAGGAGCCCTCAGCTTTTTCCTCCAATCTCAATAACAGAAACTCACACACTTGGTCCACTCTGAGCTGTGCCCAGACCACTGATCGAGAATGTTCATGGTCTACACTTTCTGGCTGCAGTTCAGTCTGTCTTTCTTCCTACTCTGTCTCTTCAGTTCCACTTTGTATTTGTGAGCAGTTTTGATTATAGTTCTACGTAATATTTCAGATCAAATGTAAGAAACTGAGCGGAAGCCTGATGTTAATCAGGTCAACTCATGTTAAATTCACATGTATTTTTTATAATCCTTTATTTTTACAGATATTGTGAAAAAAGCAGGTTAGTATTTGGTGGAAAACTACATTTCAGTGCCAACTATGTAAGAAGCACAGCTATGAAAATTGTATAATGACATGGTGAAAATAATAAAACTTTAACCACAGACGCTGGTCCTCCTAAATTATCAATATACTGTATATATTATCTTTTCACCCCATTTTTATTTTTTACTATAATTCACATATATTTATATAATCATTGTGAAAAAAGCAGGTTAGTATTTGGTGGATGTTAAGTAACAAAGCAAAGCAACATTAAACTAAAACACAAGCATAAAAAGACTCAGAACCAAACGGAATGCAGACAAAGGGTCCAAACGTGAAGACACAACACCCAACTATAGACAGGGCTACATGTACACAGAGACAGACTAGGCACACCTGAAGTAGATAAGAGGGCAGGGCTTTTTAAATGATCTTCTTGTAAAACGTCCAATGGGACAGCAGATCCAATGCTAGTTTACAATAAGACAATATAAGATAAATATTTATTAGTCCTGCAGTGGGGAAATTTACAAACACATTTACAAAAATGTATAATCACAGCAACGGTAAACATACTGATTGAGAAGTATGATATGCTCAGTTAGGGGGTCTCACAATAGAGGGTTTTCCATGCACCAAGTTTGTGCACATATTGAAAATGTGCATAAAAAAATCCAAATGTGTATCTGGTAATACAATACTGTTTCATAAGTTTCATTCTTATTGCTCAGCAGTGTAAACACATCTGCTGTTATGCTTGCACCGAACATTTCCCCACCACCCTCTACTCCACCCATATGTCTAGCTTCCTTAAAGCAAAGGCAATTCTCTTTTCAATTGTCAGGGGTGGCTGGTGAAAGAATGGCCCATCATAACTTCTTCAAGGGTCTGTCTACTACGCCGTCAATGTTGCTCAATTAGCAGGCCACTGCTCATCGTGCTTAGCATCTCTGAATTTCAAACCACAGAGTCATACAAAATATTGCAAATGACTGTAAAGATGATTCTGCTTAAATCAAAGATGAAGTCAAATCTCTCCGTTCTGCTTATTTCACTGCTGTTCACATAACCATACTGAATTTCCTGCCAAGATATTGTAACTGCACATAACTTTTATGAAATGTTTGGATGGAAATAGTAATTGGAAAAAGAGGATTTCGAATTTTGGAGTTCAAAGTAGGATTTTTTCATTAGAATGACCCCTCAAGTCAGATTTCCTACTTGGAGAGTTGTTGGGAGAGCCTCACCAACCCTTAGTTCAACAGTAGTAAAAGCAGTCGTAATATACAATTTATAGCACTTCGGTTTATTTGTCTCATTAAATCAGTCAAACTCAATACTGTCTAACTTTTGACATCTCAGCTCCAACATTTGACTACCAGGGTAAATGGAATACAACATTATATATTATATATTCACTTTCAAAGAAGAGAAGCTGCTTCTGGTTGGTTGATGAAGATGAATTTTAAACATCCACCCAAATGTCCTAACATCTGCCCTTACCAATTTGTAGATCAGAACCAGAACTTCATACTCGTGAAATGTCTCAGTTATGCAGCTCTGGTGATGCAGATGCATTAGCTGTTGGTGAGTCACAAAGCTAGTTATCTACACTCTAAATAGCTCTAAAGCTACTAAAGCTCTAAATGCTTCATTGAAACATCTCCAAGAGCCTAGTGTCATTTAGAGTTGTCATCAACTGGTTTGGTAAATCGATGAATTAATGTAAATCTGGTGAGCTAGTGGTGGTGGGCTTTGACCAATGGGTGTCCATTAGGAGTCTCTAGGACAATCTGGATCCAAGCTTTATTCTTCAAAATAGGTTCTAATGTGATCTGGTGTTTTTATGAGCAAAAACAGGTTTTATTTAAATATTATGTTGATGCCTAAAACCATCACAGTACTGGATTAGTAGCAACAAAAACGGTAGTAAAGTCATTGTCAGCTGGAGTTGGCAAATCTAACTGCAGGTGGGGACATAAACTGTAACACGACCTTCATTACCTTCCACTGCCTCTATCATTAATGCCGACCACAAGAAAAGAAATTTATCTTCCTCTCTTTTCACCCCCTTAATGAAGATTTCACCTGTTGCACTATTACCTTCACTTGTCTAAAGTCATTTCCCAGTCAGTCCTAGTTTCATTTTTACTGCACCAACTCTGTCCACGTACACCAGACCTGTAACTGAAGTGGACGAGTCCTTCCTACCTCTAAATCACAGAGTTTCAGATTATTATAACAGCTTCCATAACAAATTTTATACTATACTGAATGATGGATTGTTATTCTGCACCTCATTACCCACCAGTCAACTAGCAAAAACACTTTTCTGCTTGTGTCCTCAATAGGGATGTAACAGTACACACAAGTCAGAGTTTGGTTTGAACTGTGGTTTGGACCTCATGGTTTTGTATGTACTCCAAAGCAACAACTACAGAACCTAGGCTGTGACCAAAATGGATTTCTACTCCCTCATCAAATGGGACTCTTTAGTTGACCAGAGGTAGGAACACAAATGAAATCAGACACATCCTTATGATGTCAGCACTAGTTGCACAAACAAACAAGTGGTTTGGCCATTGTTTAAAGATTTGTAAACACATGAACTGAATTCTGAATTAAAGTCAATAAAAGCAATGTGCTGTTCATGGAATGATCTGTTTCATGCATGATAACCCAGAGCTGTTCTGGTCATTCCCCAGAGAAGCTGCATGAACACTAATGTCCAGATCATTTGTGCTTTACCAGATTTTATCTTTCCAAATCTCTAGTACAAAGTCTGGTTAATGTCCAAAAGAGCCCATGTGTGAATAAAGCATGCAAATATCAATAGAATTCATGAGTATGATCACTAATTCTCATAATGCATATTATAATGGCATATTTGGCATTTTTTTCCATCTTCATGCCTTCAACAAAAAGAGACAATCAGCTTTCACCTTCATTTAAAGTATTTTGGTCTCCAATCATAAAGATTGAAACCTGCTGCAAATAACTGGCTGATAGCAAACACCAGCAGATTCCATCACAAACCAAACCATCACAGACGGTGGAAATTCACTCTATACTTGACACCTTGAATTGTATGCCTCTCCACTCTTCCTCCAGGCTCTAGGAGGTGGAGTTGAGACTCTACGACTCTTGATTTCCAAATCAAATGCAACATTTATTTTCTTTGACTTTGGAGATCTGAGCAACAGTCCGGTTCTTGTTATCCTTCGCCCAGCCACACTTCTGACCCTCATCCCTTAATATAAGGAATGTTGCCACTGGAGCCCCTTTCCTGGAGATGTCTGTGCATGTCATGTCCACTACTTGTGAAGCTCTTCTTGAATTCAATTTACTTGACAATCCCCTCTGAGAACAGCCAGCAACGACCTTCTGTGGCTTTTCCTCTTTGTGGAGGATGCATTCCCATGATTGTAGTTGCCAGTACTGAACTAGACATTGTATTTACCCAATTTCATCCCCTAGTACTTACCCTCCATTAAAGATTGTGTTTAAAATGCAAATAATGGTAATTCCAATGGTTCTTTGATTGATGCCATAGACGAACCACTTAGTTCCATAAAGAACCACATTTATAATAGAGATGCTTGAGTGAATAGCCTTCAAAAGGTTGGTAAAATATCTGTACATCATGTTCTTTAGACCTTGACAAAGCTTTCCACAATAACATCTTATATTTTTACGAGTGCATCTTTACTGTGAATAAAAAGAAATTGTTGAGTATTCAGGGCAGGGGATGGTTGTTGATATCATTTTCTTTATATTTCATTCTCTGAAGAACTGAAAAACCTCTTCCTCCCTTCCAGGCCAGTCATGCTGGATTAGGCATATTTCTTAGTAAATGCGTCACTGCCGTTCCAATAAAGGCACATTACAACACACCACCCAACACCAGTAGCTCTGCTAAACTCATCGTTACAGAGGAAAAAAGATGGCTCTGGACAGGGACAGGAATCCATGTATCAGTTTGTGCTCTTTTCAGACGCTGTGTTCTGAACGATCGATAACATTCCAGAGACATGAGTGTGTGTGTGTGTGTATGTGGATTGAATAAACAGCCCAGAGATGGCCCAGACACGAAGGCCAGTTTGCGTCTAGATCAGCCTCTGTACTGAACCATCTGCTTGCACTGCTCTTGAACTTGCCAGAGTCAAGGAGGTCTGTGATATTGATGTCCTCACGATGGTTCTATCACGGTTATCACGAAAAAAATCATATATTATATTGGTTACGCAGTGTGTAAACAGTCTTCCCCAACCCCTGAGCTCTGCTCTGCTGTGCTCAGGGAGAGCAGCGCCTCTCCGTATATGGCCAGCGAAACAGAAACACACAGGATTAAGACCCTCAAGCATTTACTCAAAGTGACTGTCCTGTTTATGTTACCATCCTCAACCGTTTCTCTTTCCCCCCTCACGCTGAAGCAGTGTGGAGGTGGGCTGGGGGGTAAGTGGTGCACAGCTGTGCTGGACAACAGGTTTCAAACTGAAAAATTTATGACACAGGAAAGAGTCAGATTAACCTCCAGACGCAGAACATGACCCCAAGCACTGTGATGGTGACAGACGAGGATTTTAAGGGTTAATACTCTGTCGGGTGGAATGCTAGACAGTTTCTATTCTCTCTTTTGAACGGAAAATCTCTCACAGTGCTGAAAATGAAGGCTGAGTGATGGGAACACTTCCATTGACAAAGATTTCAATTGGTTTGGATATTCAGATTCAATATTCTGATATAAAGATTGGCGCAGCATTCCAGTTTATGGAGGAGCAATTTATGGGCCGCCTACAGTCAGTATCTCATGCAGATATATAGCATGGTTTTATGATGGTTTACACTTCTGCAAAGATACACATAAACAGAGGAGCTACACATAAGATTTAGAGAAGAGCCTACATAAAGATTCCCTGTTATACAGCTCCAGATTAAAATTAAGAGGCCACTCCAATTATTTAATGAGCTTCTCCACATATATGGCAGCTGTTTATTTTGCTTGTGTGCAAAATCAAACAGTTCTGGAGGCAGCTCTGCCTCTAAGGCAGAACAAAAGCAACTGGTCCAGAGAGCAACCAGTAGGCTGAGCTTTAGATATGTGTATCTGCAACTGATTTATGTTTTAAGAAAGTCTTTTATATGGTGTTGATTTCTCAGAAAACATGCATGGGTAATACTCTGACTAGCTAGTTGCCTACTGTTTTTTTTTTATTCGTTATCAAATCACATTCTGCATCAGAGGCAGAACTGCCTTTAATACAATTTTGAGTAGCAATCTTGGACATGCATGTTTCTTTCCAGCCATTCCACCAAACAAAGCTAATCTACTTTAATTTCTATGCCAGGAATACCATAAAGTCACCCAACAGTTAAGCCAACAATACTGTATTGTTTAGAGTGATTATTAACTGGATGTCTTTGCATGATTTGAGGCTACAGCTCTGGATAAGAATTACAGAGCACTTCACATGATCACTTTCTTGGGTTTTATTATTTACAGGCCTCACATGTTATTACTTTTCCTACGTTTCTCAGGATCAAACAAAATGAAACAGTGGGGAATGCATAGTTTTGTTGTTTGGGCTGAACAAAAAACATCAGTTAATGAGGGTGTTACTTATGTAAGCATTACCAAACATTACGATCAGTTTTACACTGAAAGGTTAGTGAAATACAAGACACACACACACACACACACACACACACACACACACACACACACACACACACACAAAAGGGAAATGGTGTTTTGAGATAGGATCACACCCAAAGCCCTATAAAACCCATCCTCTCCTCACCTTCTCATGACAAGGCTTCAAGCATCATCAGTCAAAGCCACCCAAAACTCCCCTTCCCCAAGTTCCCAACATCCCCTTCCTTGCCTCAACCAATGTGTGTGTGATCTGCTCTTTGCAAACTACTTACTGTGTCTCATGACTTTTGTCATGTCACATGGAAGCTAAAGAAAACTACACTGGCTTGAGGGCTATGTGTGTGGGGCTCCTGCATTGAATGAGGACGTTATTTCTGCCAGAGTTGCAGGTCTGTTCGAACAGACAACTCACGCAGGCTTATTGCCACCCACTGTGCTGCCCACCAAGAGTGGTAATGCCTTGTATGAAGTGTTCAAACTCACTCACAAGATAACACCTCACAACATATACAGGTGTGGACATTCCCAAGCTGTCCCCTGATGTAACGCCCTTTTGCAATTAACTTTGACTTGCTGTGTCGGTGTATATCTGTCATTTTTGCTGCACAGGAAAGAAATTTAGATGACATACTAACACTCACAGAGAAGACTTCATGACTTTTATCTCGTGTTTTATTTCTAGCCGTTCCTCATCAGGGGGTCTCATCCTTTTCCACCTCATGGACCCCTGTTTATAACACAGCTGTTTATGTATGTCAACAATCTGTCTACTTATGATATATCTTAGATAATGTGTTGCTTTTTGTGACGAACACTGTCACCATTCTTTCTGCATTTAAGAAACTTCTGCATCTTTGGTTTGTTAACTCAAACTATGTTTAATTTGCCCTCCATTACGTCTGTGACAAGTTATTAATAGTGTGTTTCTCTTAATGTCAATATAATATTTATAGTTTCAAAATGCATCATCTATTGATTTGTACTAATACTATTCTATGTATACTTCTATGATTTAAATTGCTTTACCAGCCTATTTTCTGCCTCTCTATGAAGATGGGCCGGCGGACCACTAGAGAGTTTTCACAGCCCACAGGTGGTCCGTAGGCCCACAGGTTGAAAAACCCTGCACGTAACTACAGTGTGACTTGCCTTAACTTGTCAGTCTGTTTACTTGTAAGTGTGTTTACATGCACTCAGTAATCGGATGACAATCAGGTTTCTGCAGTGGTTATGTAAACAGTATACAAGTGCATAAAAAAAACCCCAATAGAATACTGTGAAATACGTTTTTGAATAATTTAATGTAATGAATATAAACATAAGTCTAAATAAAAATAATATAAATATAACAGTTCACCCTTTTGAATGAAATTGTGATAATGAATGAGCTGGAATAACGTCTAGAAATCTGATAAAGAAATCTGATACACTTAGCTGGATTTTAGCTCGGTAATCAGATTTCTCAGTGCATGTATACAGTTAACTCCGATTTCTCTGGGATTGCTTAGTCTATACATGCACTTTTCCTGATGAGCTGAAGCTGTGTCTGAGCAAGAGATGAGCAAGCTGCATGAACCTGTAGGGTGAACCAGCAAGGACCTTGCTTTTAACCCCTCATGCCTCCACATTCACATGCTTTTATGAGATTACTGAGTGGTACAAATCTGATTGTTGCCGGAATCATGTAAACCTGTAGTTATCTTATTATTTCAATCACCCCCATACATGTAAACGCATTGACTGTATTACTCACAAAATCTGATTTTTGCCAGTTATCAGATTACTGAGTGCATGGAAACACACTGACTGTCAGAACTTAACATGCAATACGAGCAGTACTGTCGCCTCACACGCAGATTTGCTGTGTAGTAATGTAATATATAGTGGCCTTGTGAACCATTTGGTTATGTGGATCATCATGAGTTGCTATGTAGGACTTTCAAAGATAAATTTGATAGTTTGTGTTTGAGGGCACCATAAGCACCATCATTTTGTTTGACTAAGACAATAATAAATAACAAATAAGTACTTTAGGCTGTATTTTACAACTGTGGTTCTTAAACTTTTTAAGTTGGGAAGTGCCATTGGTTCCCCCCCCACCCCCCACAACCCAACCGAACCACAAATGTGTGGCCAAATCAGATTATGATAAATGGACACTGACAATTATTTGTAGAGATATATAGATAAATATTTTATATTTTTCTTGGTCTTGCTCTTCGTTTTCCCTGTCTTGGTGTTAACTCTGACTCGATGTGTCTTGGCTCAGACATGGCTCTAGTGGTCTTGAATACAACACAATGTGAAAGTATTTTAGTCGACACCTTTGTGAATGCTGGCTACCAATATTATCACATGGCTGAAGTTTAAGTCAGCTTATATTTGATATTGTTTTGGCCTTCAGACTGGCAACGACGTAGCTGCTCTCTGAGGCAGACTGACTGACATCGGGGGCTGATCTGTAATTTTTCTACCAGCTCTGTTCTTGTCTGCACATATTCGAGACTGTCTTTCAACATGTCTCACACACTCAAAGGCTCTTAATGAGAAATAGCTACCAATGCCACGACTAATGGGATGGCGGCCACACGATGTCCCATGAGTCAGATACATCACTGCACTGGGCTAGAGCCTCATCAGTTTTACTACAGGAGGAGTAGAATCCAAAGCCTGAGGAGCTTAAACTCTTCTGTGCTGTTGCTGCTTTAACACACCTGACTTTTCAATTGATTATAGGAACTGAATAATTATTTTTGGGCTAAACTGAATGAATAACAAAATAATGTGGTTAAAATAAGGGTTTTACTTTTCTTTGGCAAATCTCTTGATGATTATTCAATAAACTGACCAAACTTTTTATCTCCTGCCATGTTTTCGTCCAGTTTGGCTCCCCTGTCAGTACCTTCTCATCATCGTTCTATTTTGTTTAGGTTACCCCACCTGCTTCTAAGCACATGTGTTTTGTTTAGGTCTTGTCTCCGCCCTTGCTCCGCCCCATTCCCATCTGTGTGTCATTTGTAACCCTGCCCATTTGTCAATCAGTCCCATGTGTTTGTGATTTTGTCAGTGTATTTAAGTTCTTTGTTTAAGTCTGTCTTTGTGAGTGTTTGTTACCATGTGTTTATGTTAGTGTGTGTTTGCTCCGCATTTTGTCTTTGTATCCGATGTTTGTTTTGTAAATAAATCCTCAAAACCCTGCAAGTACATCCGCGTCTCTTCATCTGTTCGTCTGCTCAGCGCTTATCCTTGACTTTCCCATTACTTCAAAAACAAAAGTGCAAGACTTCACAGTTTAAAAATCAGTGAGATGTTATTCCGTGTTCAATATCATTTATTTAAAACAGGTTTTTAGTGTTGTTGGGATAACTGAACTTTGGCACACATATGTTTAAGAGTGTCCAAATCTTTTATTAGTTTAATACTTTCATATTGTTCAGAAGTTCCATAGTGGAGTAAAGCAGAATCGATGTCAACGCTGTATATAAGAGCAGTCTTCTTACAGGAGACATTCTTACAGTGTACAGTGAGACATTCTTACCGGGTGCAATACTTTGTTATAGGCTCCAAACTGGTTATAGGTCTACATGGTGTGCATGAAAGGATGGGAGCAATCAGGTCAGAACGTGTAAATAAGTATGCAATATGGAACCTGCAGAAACGTGTATAAACACACAGATGAAACAAGAGGTGGTACTGGTGTTTTCCATTCTTCTTCAAGTGCATGGTAGGCTGGTTGAGTTGTTAATTACAATATATGTCTGAAATA
The DNA here is from genome assembly GCA_034509495.1 of Acestrorhynchus altus. NCBI lineage: Eukaryota > Metazoa > Chordata > Actinopteri > Characiformes > Acestrorhynchidae > Acestrorhynchus > Acestrorhynchus altus. The sequence continues at coordinate 38,318,202 of CM067504.1, forward strand.
TGTGCCAATCATGCATGTTATTAATTTTTTGGGGTCCATTTTAGTCATATCTGAACATATTTTGAGATATTGTTGCCACATAACCATTAATTCATGATCTCAAGACCACAGTCACAGTAGAACTGTAGACCAGTAGAACTGTCCAAATATGTCACACTATAATTAATAACTCATGAAAAATGTGTTCTCAGAAACACAAGGGTCTTGCTGAGGGACCATTGTCTGTAAAAACTGAGAAGAACCAAGACTGAAAAGGGCAATCTATCCTCTCCTGGTCAGGAAAACACACTCTGGTTCATCCCAAAGACTAAAGCGTAGGCACTACACATGACCTGAGTATGGTGTTTCATAAGTCAGCTCACCCTTCGTGGTCTGCTTACTTCTCAGCTGAGGCTCTTTAAACATGCCTGCCCAGGTGTTCTCCATCAGCCTCAATTAAACCATCAAATAAACAAAGGGAAACAATTACTGCAAATGAAGCAATAATCACCAGCACATCGTCTTCCACAGAGACGTTCTCCACCCCGTTCTCTCCACAGTGTTTGTGCTGAACACTTTCAGCACTGACGCAGCAGCCCATAAGAGCTGTGTGATAAACAAAACTGTCTGAGACAATGACTGGCCTTTACAGAGATCAGTGGTGTTTAGAGGGTAATAAAATGCCCATATATGAACAAAGCAAAAATCACAGCTGTTTAAAATCTTTCTATAATCATATAAACGTAACATTCAAGTGTAAAAGTCCATTATTCAACAAACTGCACTTTTCAGTTTAAGGACAAAGCATTTTTCGTGGCATATTATTCATTTGATAATGTTCTTTTTGATCATCACAAATAAATATATGAATAGAAAAATAATGTTCACACACAAAAGCTACTACTACCACTGCTGCTGCCATTACTACTACTATTACTACTACTACTACTATAACAACTAGTACTACTACAACAACAACTACTACTGCTTCTACTACAACTACTACTACAACTACTACTGCTTCTACAACAATTACTAATTCTGCTATTACAACTACTTCTAATGCTACTACAATTACTACAACTACTACTAAAATTATTACTACTGCTACTACAACTGCTGCTGCTGCTAGTACAACTACTACCACTCCTACTACAACTACTACTGCCAGTACAACAACTATTACTACTACTCATAATACTACTACTACTACTACTACTACTGACACTTCTACTACTATGTGTAATACTACTACTGCTACTATTACTACTTGTACTACTATTATCACTGCTGCTGGTACTATTACACGTACTACTACTGCTACTACTACTATGTGTACTACTACTACTTTTCTACTACTGCTACTACTTAATGCATACTACTACTATTGCTACTATTACTACTTGTACTACCATTATTACTGTTGTTACTACTATGTGTACTACTACTGGTGCTACTATTACTACTTGATTTCTGGAAATGAACATTAACTTTTAATTAATAACCATTGCTTTTAATGATCAATATGAGCACAATATGAGTCTATCTCTCATGCACTAATCACCAGTAGTTACACTGTTTTTAAGTGTATTATCAATGTGTAACAGCAGAGTCATTAGATTCACTTTATCTAATGGAAGCCACAACTTTTTAGTCTCTGTATTTAGATATTCTTGCATCACACACATTGTACTACAAGTATGTCACAGCATACAAGATTTGATCGGTTACTCCAAACAATTTCAGCATAATAAAGAAAACCTGCTCCTGAATGTGTTTTCAAAACACATTCTGCATTCATTTCCATTTAGTTTACCCCCCCAGATGTATTGACCACCCATATGCAAAGTACAAAACTGAGCAGCACAGCTAAAATTGAAGATGACATCACCTTGGCCTTGGGTTTACGCTTTGAGTAAGTGAGGATTTTCTATAAGTCATCATGTGATTTGAACGGGGCTTTAATGGTGTGCTCTACCTCCTCGGCTGATGAGAAATGAGGTCCACGGAGGGGGTAAAAGCAGCCGCAAGGAATGAAATTATAGACATCATGGCCAAGTCCAGATCAAACACAGGGAAGCCTTTTGTTTGTTCCCTATCTCAGATCTGGATCTGCAACTTATTCATACTAAAGCAAACCAAAATCATCCACCCTGGAGGCCTTTGACTGAGGACAGTAATTGGGGCAAGAGAGAGGAAAGAAAGCCCTGTTATTAAGGAATGTCTGAGCCAGTGGAGTTTGACAGCATTCGATTAGCATATTTCCTACGGTACACTAGCGGCAGTCTGTAGACCCTTGTGTAAGAGCACAGCGTCTGTCCACACAACGTAGGAAAACTTGGCTCGTACTCCTTCTGCCAGCCACGCTAGAGGTGGGTATTAGACGCTGCATTTAATCTGTTGAATTAACACAGGTTTCTGAATTTGAGTAGAAAACCATATATACTCGTATTTATGTATATCTGTAAGGAACACATATACCTTTTATAATATAACACACATACTTTTTCCTCCAACTGAACTCTGATTTTTGAACTGGTTCCGTATAAGAAACGTGGTGTTTCTTAGCAAACCATCCCGCATTTACACCAGTTTTAGTGGAACCAAGGATATGTCACAGAATACGTCATCAACAGGGGGCGCTGCACAGGGTCAGTAAACAGTTGGTAGAGCATATAGACCACCTGCAAGCATGTGTGCTTTTATGTATGTTTGTTTTTTCTCCAAGCAAATATGGATCAAGTGTGGATCAAGTTTTGGCCATAAGAAGACGTGGAAGACTATAACGAAATACCTACTAATCTTTGGTTCACACTGCAAACAAACCTTTCAGGTTCAGGAAACAATTGTTGTTGATGGAAAGGCATCATAATAGTTCAAAAAAGGTTTGTGAACTGGAACGGAGACCATTTCGTGTTGGTGGAAAAGCGCTCATAGTTGTCTTCACTTGCTCAGGTTGTCTCATCCACTGCTCTCAACCGTGAATGATTTCTAATTTGCTGTGTTAAATGCTGCTCCAATACTGAAAGAGAAAAGTTGAAGAAGCAGAAATGTCCTCCAGATGCCTGCTTCAGGGTGATTTGAAGGACAGTGCAGTCCATTCACAAAAGATGATGCCTGGGTCCAGCTCCCCACAAAAACCCTGTCTTTGCCAGGGAAAGCTTGGAAGGGTTACAGGATATAAGGGTCAGAAATAATGCAATGACCCCAATTCCTGAGTGCTGAAGCAATGGGTGGTTTGCAAGAATTCTACAAACTCCCACCTCTGTTAGCTGCTCTTCACACTACTTTGCCTCAAAAAACTGAATATTGTGAAAAGGTTCATTTTTGTTCATAATTTAATTTGTAAAGGCAAACTGTTCTATATTGATTACATGTAAACATTAAATATTTAAATATTAAATCTTAAATAATTATTTATCAGAATATTATATGATTATGGTTTCAATCCTGGTCCTGGGGGCACCCCTGCCCTGCATATTTTTGTGGATTCAGTACAGTAGTTTTTACCTTATCTTTGATGTGTTGGGAACCGGACAAATGCAGAAATATGCAGGGCAGGCTGCCTCCAGGACCAGGGTTGAGAAACACTGATATTAGACTTTTAGGCACTGTGGTCAGGTGCCGAGTCCTGCTGGAAAAGAAAACCGGCATCTCCGTAAACCTTATCAGCAGATGGAAGAATGAAGTGCTTCATAATTTCCTTCAGGAGATGCTTCAGGAGGGGCTTGGTAGGAATTCTCCAGTTGGAGCCTCTTTCCTGGAGACATCTGTGTGAGTTGGCTCTAGATGCACTGATACCAGCCTCATTTAGTGGAAAAAGTATGTGTGTCTGCCATTTGGTTTAAAGAATGTAAAGGGATGAATGGATGATTATGTTAATAGCCATGATCGTGTTAATGACCATGTACTAACACTGAATATTTGTTTGATGAGGTCAATCAAATACTACCTGTGTAAAGAAAGGGTAAAAATACTTGGTCGTCAGTGGAGATCTGAATGCACAGGTGTCTGTACACCTTGGCAGCCCTCAGACATCGATATACAGAGTGTGGCTGATGTTTAGCCTTATAAGGTGACTGCCAGATGTGGACTGATTACACCTGCTTTTCTCGTGTCATTTCTCCAATAAATGAAGAGTTGTGGAATTCACTTGGAAGCGTGGTAGTATATTATGTTTGGTTGCTCAGATTTATAGAGAGTGAGACAATCCAAGCAGGAATGCATAGCTTTGATAAATCATCAGTGATCAGTTATTTATAGAGCCTATTTTATGCACAAATCTGATAATGTTCTTTAAAAAAAAAAGAAAGGTAAGATACATTATCCTCCATTAACTGTATGGAGTTCTGCACTCGTGTAGACATCTCAGTTATGGAGAACATTATTAGATGTCTCCATTTCATTCACTTACAGAAATTAGACCATAATGAGTAGACAGAGGAATTCGGACATCAGGTCACTCTTATGGTATGATGTTGTGTTTCACACTCTTCACTCTAAATCTGCAAACAGCTGTGCGGGGAGAGAGGGAGAGGGAGAGAGAGAGAGAGAGAGAGAGAGAGAGATGTCACACAGTCCTAAGATTAATTTAACTAAACAGGAAATGGCCTAATGGCTGTCACAAATCTAACAAACCTCATTCCACAAGCTACTGCATGACTGTGAAGCACATTACCTAGTTGCTGTTTTAAATGGTACTCTGATGACCCTGACTGACTGAAAAATGTAAGGATTCCAGGGATTCCAGCCGAGTGTCATATTTATATGCAGGGAGTAAAGGGTGTTGGTTTATTGATTTAGCAACTGTACATCCTGACCATACATCCTCTTTTTTTCTTTTTGGGATATGTTAAACACCATAGGTTGGGATTTTATACTTGTTTCATATCAGCGTTTGCATGTATGATCACTTTAAGACTGTTTAATCCTTCTTTCTCTCCACTACTATTGGTCTACTTGTACCTGCATCTACATCAACCACTGGTCAGACTGCTTCCCACCACAGCCTAAAAGCTGAGACATTATAAAGAGTTAACGTAACACTCAACATGACGTCTGTTTACAGATAAAGCCCTGCCCTACAGCAAAAAGAGTCAATCAGTTTGCTGATGAAAATTAGCTTGACTTCACCTGGCTTATTAAAACCTTTTTTTTTTACACTGACATGTGTGGACAGTGGGTGCTCCCAATGAATGGTCTCCAAGTATATCATTTTATCTGTGTGCTGTGTGTTCTCTCCATGGGGAACTGAGAAAGTAACTAGCTACCCACCCAATGGAGTGTTTGTCCATAATCAACCAATTCGTTACAACACACAAGTTGAAATGGAAGAAAGTGTTTTACCAGTATAGACTATAAACACTATGCAAAGGTTTGATGAATGAGTACATTTAATGTATTCATGTTCGTTAACACAGTTGTATGAGATATTTAACTCTTCTGACAGTCTTTCAACTTAAGCCTAAACCATAACCCTGACTGATCCTTCTGAGCCAATGTGCTCAGAAGAAAGTGCCGGGTCCCCAGCTCTGATGCAATGGCTGACAAACACCTGTGCTGACCAGAATGACACTAAGTATATGATGGGTGGAGAGAGTGCCATCTCCCCAGAGAGGGAGAGTAAAATTGACCTGCTCTCCCTCTCCCTACAGCAGGGGTCGGCAACATTTAATACCCAAAGAGCCATTTGGACCCACTTTCCAAGAAAAATAAACACTGGGAGCCGCAATTTTTCTAAAATGAAGATAACACTATATAAACTGCTTTTTCCACTCTCTCTCTCTCTTTGTATAAACAACTATATTGTGCTTCTTATGAAATCCATGAAGTGCCACATTTAATTTATGTAATGAACACATTTTGAACATTTTGAGTTCTTGAAAAAATAATAACAAAAAAAGCAACACGTCCAGTTGAAGGTCTCTTTCAAATTAATTAAAAAGCTGAACTTAAATTATCCATGTAAGCAAACAAAAGCAAAATAAAAAGTCATGAACCATCATGCTTATATCGCCTTTGGGCTTTTGGAGTGTGTAGCAGAGCCTGGACCTGAATTTAAAAATACACTGGGAAAAAAACACCGTCACTAAACAATGAAAAAGAAATATTTGCAAATTATCTGCATAAATATTTCTTTGAGCTGGTCAATGGGACTTCTGCTCTTGAACCTCTGTGCAGAGCATCTGCAGATTGGGGCTGTACGAAGTTACTTTCACCTTTACAGGACTGTAAGCTGTGTCTGTGGACAGGGTTTCAGTTCATGGTGAAGAACAGCTGCTCACATACATATGTGGATCCAGATCCAGATCCAGATCCGGTTAATTTACACCTGCCACGTTTTAGCAGGTAAACCGGCTTCCCCATATGTGACACTTATTTTGCATTATATTTTGAAAAATAATAAATTCTAATTTCATTTTAATATTTGAAGATCACAATACTCTTCCATTTTAGAACTAAATTAAACTACACAACCAACACAAATGAAATACACTTCAACTAAATACTTATAATTTATTTTCTCAAACCACGCAGAGCTGCAGGATAAGGATCAAAGAGCCACATCCACATTGCCGACCCCTGCTCTAGACCCCAAGGGCAAGCAGCATGACCTAGGATTCAACCTCATGATCCTCAGTTTATAGTGGTATTGCCTTTGACTGCTGAGCCACTCAGAGCCCAGTTTATGCTTTTTGAATTAAATTATGAATATTTGCAAACTGTCTAGTTTTGGTTGCAGCCAGATTAAAGCTTTGTCTGCATAGTTATCCATGACCTTAGCATGACACTAAATACAATAGATTCATACTTCCTAACCTCATCAGAATTCAGACACTATACTCATCCTGGCCGATGAACAAAACTGTGAGATTCTTCTGTGAACTACGGCTCAAAGTGCTAATTATTTTCTCTCTCGCAGTTAGTTTTCCATAGGTTTTGATATATTACTCTGCAATGTGTGTGTGTGTGTGTGTGTGTGTGTGTGTGTGTGTGTGTGTGTGTGTGTGTGTGTGTGGTGCACACAGGTTACTTTCATATGGCCTTTCACCGTCTTTTTCTTGGAGGAGGTGTACCTGCTATAATCCCACCTGTTGTCTCCCACAAGGAGCCAGAAAACATCACATGTCACCTGGCCAGAGACACACGCTCTGGACAAACAAACAGAGAACTGTCTGAATGAAGGAGAGAGAGAGAGAGAGAGAGAGAGAGAGAGAGAGAGAGAGAGAGAGAGAGAGAGAGAGAGAGGCATTGAAAGACAGAAAGAGAAATGAGAAGGGGGGTATGTGTGTGTAGGGGACATTTTTATCCTGGGTGCCAGCAGACAGATAAACCACAGAGATGAGGAGATGTTCATTTTGAACAGAGAGAGAGAGAGAGAGAGAGAGAGAGAGAGAGAGAGAGAGAGAGAGAGAGAGAGAGAGGATGGAGATGGGATGGAGAGTTGGCCCTGGACCCCAGGCTGGGGAGCATCACACAAAAACAGTGACACACACACACACACACACACACACACACACACACACACACACACACACACACACACACACACACACACACACAATGTCTGCGTAATCTGATTTAGACTTCTGCTTTTTGTGTGAGGATGGACAGTCAATTAAGGTCATCTCTGCTCTGTATCTTCAGACAAGTGAGCAATAGGCAGAAACGCTGTGTGTCCAGTGTGACCTGGCAACACTGGTTTATATTCAGTAGTAAGTTCAGTGTATTTATACACCAGTAAGAGTTCATACTGGAAGAATGTTGAGTTAAAGATGTTTGGAAAGGTGGACGGGTGAAGGTCTGGCCCACTGTGGACCAGCATAGAAAGTATGTGAGATTATTATTGTCGTCGTTTCTGTTACTTTGCCATTCAGATCTCTCCTGGGGGATCTGTAAAGTACATCTGTCTGTCTATCTGTCTGTCTGGAGTTTGAGTTCCCTGGTTCCCCTTTGCTCTCTGACACACAGAACCACACTGCAGCAAATGAATTTGCCACAACGTACAGCAGGGGGTGCTTCATTAGATAACCATGAATATCTGGCCCAAATCTGAGATGCAAGGCTGAGATTGCTGTTAACCACATAAATAAACATCATGGCTGATACGCAAACCCTGCATCCATTTGGTGCGTCCTCAGAAATTAACCAGGCACATGCACAAAGTGCAGTAGACACAAAAACACTATGGACAGTGCAGGGACATGGCAAGATTTGATTTCAACCAGCATGAGCAGCATCATCCAAACTGGTCAACCAGCATGACCAACAAGACCAAGCACTGACAAGCATGACCAGCATGACTAAAATGAAATGCCACATACATCATGCTGGTCAACATCTGGTTAACCAGCTAATTTACTATCACAGGGAATGATTTCGCTGGACGACCAGCTTTTCAACCACATTGACCATTAAAGACCAGCTTACACCATCAGACACCTACCAGCAAAACTGGTCTTGAGCTGCATTTTCAGCAGGATAGAAAACCCTTCGAGCGCTCTCCCACAGTTAATATGCATCTATACATCTACACGGAACGAAGAAGAGCACAGAAAGACCTGTGACGAACAACAGGTCGCCCAGCTGGACAAGAGCATGTCCATGTTTGTATGTGTTTGTCTGTGTCTGGGGATGAGAAACAGATTGGATAGTTAAAGTAAGTGTGTGAGAAAACAGGCAGATGTTTCAGTCTGGGCTGAGAGGTCTGGTGTGAGTCTGGTTGTCAAAGTGTCTCTGGTAGCTGAGTAGACCTTGTGTGCATTAGACTGCTCTGAGGGAAAGTCTAGGATCAGGTTCTACTGTTCACAGAAGTGTAAATACAATTACAGGTATTCCTGACCACAGCTCATGTAGAAATCGTGCAAAAATACAGGACTGTGTAATAAATACCACTCCAGACAAAATCCTTACAAAGGTTAGGTTCTTCATAGAACCTGTGGCTTACTGTTTATCTACAGTCTACTGTACAGTACAGTACATACAGTAGTATTTATCTACATATCTGTGTGTCTACAATCATGTGCAAAAAGTTAGGACATTTGACTTTAACATATTTAAACGTAGGGACGTTTGGTTTCATTGTAACTATATTGAGAAATACTGAGAACTACATTGAGAAGCTAATAGCTGGTAATCTCACCTTCATCTGAAATCATGTAAATCAGATGCTCCCAGTTCTACCAGTATCTGTCTGTCCACTATTTGTCCACTCCTCCATACAAAACTCTTATGCTATGTGATGTTTTAGGGTCAGACTTTGTACAGACTAAAATTTTTCCTCAAGCCCCCTCTTACCAATACAGATTTCACAGTGGCTTCTATGATGGAGAGATCTTCAGGTGCTGCTGTAGCAGACTATGACACTTCCGTCCCCATGCTTCACAGCTGGTATGAGGTTCATTTTTTCTGTTACTCTGATCAAATCATTCAGTTTTGGATTTGTTTGTCCAAAGCACATTGCTCCAGAAGTCCTGCTCTTAGTCCTGCTCAGTGTTCTCTGGTAAACTTTAGTCTTGCTCAGATGTTTTACCTCCTTGCACAACTCCGATGAAACTCGGACTTTCCGATGCATGCGAGAAATAGTAAATGTGCAATAAAATAGACATTTTATGTGTTTAGTTATATGATCTCTCATTTATATACCATCTCTCAATATAGTTTAAATGAATATCACATGTCCATTTGTTTATATATGTTAAAAATGTATGTTAATAGGGTATCCCAACTTATTTCAAATGACTATATGCGCTCTCTCTCTCTCTCTCTCTCTCTCTTTCTCTCTCTCTCTCTCTCTCTCTCTCTCTCTCTCTCTCTCTCTCTCTCTCTCGCAGACTGTGATTGTAAAGGAAAGTGTAAATTAAGGTGCTAATGATGCTTTACGGTGTCCAGTTCCCTTTCTACATTGCGTTCCTGTTTACGCCCCCCTATTTGGACAGTATCCAGGCTATGAGTATGTGTATAACAGGGGGATCTGAGCCCATTTGCTGCTCCGTCAAGGCCAATAGAGAGGGTGGATAATGTAACCCAGCTTAAGTCCGTTCCCCAGAGAAACAGGGGTGCTGAGACCAGCAGAACACACAATTATACTGTCAAAACCTGGCACCAGGCCACAGTGCCTACACACACACACAACCAACCACCCAGCCACTCACACACACACACACACACACACACACACACACGTATGTTTGTTTTCATACATTGTCAGAAGAACATGAGGCCATACATATATGACTACCCAGTGTATTATATATACAGTTTGTGTAAGAAGATCTCTGCTTAACTTTAAACCTTAACCTGTGTATTCACAGATTGATGAAAATGATAATAAGTAAAAAAAAATAACAAAGTAAATAAAAAGGGTTATTTTCTTAGTGTGAAGGTGGACCCTGATTTTTGTTTGCATGTTTGTTTGTTATTGTTGTTGTTTTGGTTTGCATGTTTTTGTTTGACCACAAAATATAAAGAGAAAAAGCTAAACTCTGTTTATAAGTTATTGGGTCTTATTCCTCTTTAGGCAGAAAGATTCAGCCTCACACTCTCTGATTTACTTTTAATTCCATATGGTTGGATAAACTGACCAGTTGTTTTGGTCCAAGCTGATTTTATTACCTCTACTGCCCTCTAGTGGTCACTCTGAACAACACACAACGTACTGGAAGGCTCTTTTATTAATGAATGAACAAAGGTTAATACAGTAGTTATTATATTCATATGTTCAGCCTACTTTCAGAGATCTTGCAGGTTTGTTAGATGGTGTTCTTCTGATCTTCTTCTGATTATTTATTTTTAGGGCATTTTATATTTTATATACAGAAATCATAAACGAAGCATTATGAGAAAATATGTGATGTAATATATAATGATATTAAACAATATAGAAATATAAAATTAAAAAAATAATAAATAAAATGTAGGTAAATTACATTGAAAATAAATCAATAAAAAAACAATAATAATCAATGATAACATGATTTGTTAGATAGCGATTTGACACAGCATCAGTTGCCACAGTACAGCTGATCATTTGGTGCCAGAGAAAACTTAAAACACTGTATGACTCTAAATTCTTGGATTTTACATGCTTAACAACCGAGGTACCAGCTAGTCCACTAAATATTTATAGTTATACTATAAATAGTTAATAGTTATACTGCGATAATTATAGCGATACTGAATTGTGTACTCTGCATGCATTATACATCATGCATTTCAACTCACATAGAGTTGTTATCTGAATTGACTTGCTTATTTGCTGACAAAGCATGGATTTCTGTTTTCATCTGACAGCGTAAACATATTCTCATAGTGTTGGACACAAACGTTCAACACAATCAAAACTTCTAAAGAGAAGTCTTTATGTACCACGAAAGCAGTTTTTTTTTCATTAAATGCGTTTGATTTACTGAGTTGTGTCCAAAGAAAACACACCTATATCATTTTATCTCCTCTTTGTATCATTTTTCAGCCAAAACAAGCAACTCAATGTGGGAGACATCCAGGTTAAAGTACAGAAAATGGGCAGGCTGGTCTCAAAGGGAATTTGTAAATATGGGATTAAAAGACCATTTCAGGATTTTTACAATGTGTATGTTTTTTAGACACAACACAAAAACACAGGAATCAGAAATTTTAACAATGTTATAAAGTAACCAGTGTAATTACACAACCTGAGCCCACACCTCAACCTAACCTAAACTTAGCCAAACCCTTATCCTACTCGTAACCATAACCTAAACTTAACCTAAACGTAATGTGACCCTTACCTTAAACATAACCGAAGATTTTATATCTTATATATTAATGTAAAATTAATATAAATTAATGTAAATATTAATATTTTTTACTTTTTGTTTTATTTAATCATTATTGTTTCTAGCTCATGAAAACAAGAAACTCACATTATTGGAATATTTATCAATTTTGAAACAAAAAAGTCTTGGAAATCATATAATGCACATAAAATAAGACAGTGTGACTTTTTGAATGAAAATATTAACAAAAATGAACTTTTTTTAATTCTAATTCCCGAGGTACACTTGTACTGCTCTTATGTTTGTTAAACAAGGCTGCACAGTGTCAAAGATAAGAAGTCCCAAATGTTATCTGGGTAGTAATAACATGCCTATGGTGAAGAGTGAGAGAGTGAGTGAATGAGTGAGGTAATGAATTAGATGGCGGGTAAATCAAGTGTGGGTGTTTTAAAAACTATAGCAGCTGAAACTCCTGTTCATTTTTATAGAAATGTATAAGAATATTATGCCGTTTATAAAATTAAACTTGAGTTGATTGGAGTCATTTTATCATTCTCAGGTTCTGTAAACCTTAAATGATGCAAACCAGTTGTTTATTAGCAAGCTGTGATTTAAACACATTATTTGCAGATGAATGTAATAGAATGTGGGGGCTTGTCCGGGATACATACCCAGAACCCACCTCCACATTCTGTTACAATCTGTCCATAAAGTATCTGCCAAAATGATATACAACTTCATATATAACTTCATTTCTTCACATTAACACTAACTTTAGAAAACACATACACAAACCTTGTGAACTTATGAGAAGATTTTAGCTTATTTCCAAAGCTTTCCTCAAGGATATCCAGTATGTAAATGAGCTGCTGGTGGAACTGAACAAATACAGTGAATGGAGTTCAGAGAAGTCAGTATTCAAACCTCTGTGCTTCTAACCATCTTCTTCTGTATTCTATAAAAAATGTATATCTTTACTAACAAACAACAGATACTGACAGCTGATGTCATCATTAGATTTAAGTTAAATCTAATGTAACCAAACTCACTTACTGCTGAGATAAACCAGTGTCACAGTTGCTTAAGACCTCATATTTGCTTGTGTGTGTGTGTGTATGTTGAGCTCAGACTGCCGACTTGCCAAAGTCTGCATTCCGCCCCACTGCACACACACTCTCACTGAGTTGTACAGGAAGTTGCTTGGCTGGACAGTGCTGCTCCTGAAGCCAGAGTGTGTGATGTGTTTTGGAGACGCACGATACAGTGAAATATCCACCAGCGTTCTTCTGCACAATGAGACAAGCTTTCAGGAATGCTACAGTCTACCAGCCATTTGTAAGCCATCTCAGTTCAGGGAAATATAAATCAGTATTATATTTCAGACCATGGCTAATTAACTCACCAAGGAGAGTTTAGTTAGATTTTTTCTTCTGTAGTTTTAGTGAAAAAGTGCATAAAAATGCTGCTTGTAATAATTGTTTTGCCTTTGTTTGTAGTTTTTCCAAAAAATGTTTCCAAGCAATAAAGTAAATCATAAAGTTTACTTTCATTCATTATTATAAGAAATGTAAACATCACAAACACATTTTTGTCCATATGACCCAGCCTTACTGTCTATGCTTAATACACGTCCAAAAGTGATAGCAAATAAACATATGAGCTGTTCTCCTTGTGAAAGTCTTGATGAATATCTACTGAACAGAGAGGTTGAGTAGCGAAAGTAAAAAACACTGCCTTCCTTACAGCAGACTGAGGCTCCATTCCCTGCCCAGACAAGCACACCATACCATTAAGATTCACAGCATCTGTAATGGTTTTATTAATTGCGCACACAGCGCTCATGATCTTTGAGAATGGGAATGCTCTGCTGCAGCCACACATGAGCCTGCGCAGCATGCCCAATACTAATCATTAGCTACTGGAGATTTAATCACTCCAGAGCTTGGCTGTGAAACAGTGGGGCTGTTTGTTTGAGTGGTGCTGCAGCATCCAGTAAATTTGCGATGATTTCGAGGAGCGTTTGTGATCCAGAACTAATAATGAAACATTAACATTTAGCAGACATTCTTATCAAGACCATCAGACGTGCTTAGGTTTCCACAGAAAACATTACTAGCCAACTGGAAACAGTCCAAAGATGTGCTTACGTTACTATATACTACACTACTATGTTTTATATACACACACACACACACATATATATAAATAAAACAAAAGTTTCTATGGATACTTATGGATAACAGGAAAGTAATACACTACACTGTGCCTGAATGTCAAATATCTCAAGCCTTTAATACACTCATTAAAAAAAAAAAGAAAAAAAAAATAGATGGGAAGAAATATCAAGGTTACCGGGAACAATAAATGAACTTAATAACCTTCCTTTATGCTTTAGAGTGTTGATTTAGTATCAGCACCTGACCTCACTAATGGTCTTTGGTTAAATGCTATCAAACACAGTCAAAGACAGCAATGTTCGAATGGGCAATTCCTTTCCGAAAAGAGGCTTTTACTGCAACAAAGAGGGAACGAACATCCTATTAACAACCTTGATTTCAGGAGAAGCATGGCATGAGCAGGTGTCTGCATACTTTTAAAGATATCATGTGTAAGAGATGTTGAAGGAATTATTGTGAAAGCAAACCAGCGATGGAACCCTGAAGTTGACAGATCTGTTATATAAAGTGCTACAAAGAAATTCGAACTGAACCGAATTGAATTCTCTATTTAGAGGCCAGAGTGACACTCTGTGACAGTGACGATTCCCTGAAGCATCCATTCACTCTCTAAGCAAATAATAACTTCTGTAGAAAGTGCACAGCCTCTCACTGTAATTAGACTCCCTTTGGAAAGTGTGTGCTGGTGGTTTTACTGGGCTGCCTTTGCTCTAATTGTCTGCGAGTGCAGTAGAACAGACAGTGCAAATTCTCTAACAGCTCTTTGCCTGAAATTCAGCCATCTACCAAAGGACTCAATTTATTTGACGGAGCTCAAAGACAAACATTTCAGCCAGCGGTCTTTCTGATAGTGCTCCGGTAGCCTTGGCACCATCCGCCAACATCTTTTATTCCTTTGTAATACTACATTAAGCAGAGTACAGCGGTGGGTCATTGACAATTCTCTTTATAGACGGATCTGGAGAGGCACAAATCGGCTTTATTGCAGTAATGAGCGTGAACAATGGACACACCAAAAGAATCACAGGCTTTTTCTGGCTTTTGAAGAGAACAAACGAAATCGGTGATACTTAAAGCACTCCTCGCTTTCTTCTTCCTCAGATATCCATTGGATAGAAAACAAATATTATAGCAGCCTTCCAAAGCTGCCCACGTCTCTAGCGTGCAAAAAACTAATCAGCCTGCATTCCTCGCCCAAGGTCTCTCCATTTCTGATGAATTTTGTTCAACACCCCCCTCCAACCCCCCCTCCCTCCAAGTCAGGCAACTTCAAAGCAGAAACAGAAGACTCAAAGGCAGCAATGTCTTTGTAATCGGCTTCAAATCCGCAGCATTCTTTAACTTGTTTACAGAAAGATCAATTCTTAAAACTCAACGGGACGACATTACTGCAGCATCCTTTTGTGCAGTGATTGATTTAATTGGCGTGATAACCTTAAACTCTCAGATTTTTGGGCATAATTGCCCCAATAATGCTCTTCTCCTTATGGAACACAAAGCAGCCCCACTACAATCGTGTACATCTGCCGAACTTACTGACATTCAGTGCTCAACTAAACAAGTAAACAAGGCCTGCAGCTTGCAAAGTTTACTGAGCATTCAAGTTAGAAGAGAAGAGCTAGGAAAAAGCATGTAGAGACAGAAAAACGATTCAATAAACAAAAGAAAGTGTACGCAGATTTTTACAGTATTTTTACAGAAAGTACCACAAAGCCCAACTCTACCGAGGAACCGCTACTGCGCTGCAGTTAGAAAACAAAGAGGCAGAGAATCGACAAAGTCTAAAAACCCATACAGGCCCGCAGGAAGAAAAAAAAAAAAACGGGCTCATTATCAGCTTTAAGATTTTTATGAAGGCAGATTGCCCATTCTTTTCTGGGCAGCGGCCATGAATAAATGATGGCCTAGCAGGGCACCAAGACACAAGGCTGCAAATTCATTTCAAATACTGCAATTAAATCTACATCAGCAAGTCGCTGTTGAAAAACGAAAAAACAAGAGTACTTAATGCATTCGTATATGCTCATCCTCTACAACACACATACACACAGAGTGCTATCGACTGCCTTCTGATTACAAATTTCATAAGATATTAAAGAAGAGTTAAATTATTGATACTACATGGAAGTGTCAATAATTGAACATCCAGCCCCCTTGTGGTATTGTCGTCGATTGCAGTGGGAGACAAAGACCTTTCACTGGTCATCAATGAATGAAAAGAAACACAAAATGGATATATATTTTAGTGCTTGAGCAAAAAACATATGTATATGGATAAGTAGATACATTCATCAGACACATACGCACGGTTTCACACAATTGTTGTTATATATATATTTGTATATAAGTGCCTCATAGAAAGTTGATGTTGTTTATGAGTTTGTTTATGATGACAGTTTCCTGAGATTATGTGAGTTAGTCTAATAGACTTACTCCAGGTTGGGTTGCTCAGATTAGCTGGATGAAGCTTGTAGACCAAACAATGCTACAGATACTCAACTGGATTGAGTCAAAATGAGGCAAAATGTCTCTCAAACTTTTGCCTTTTAACAGACTGAAAACAGTGCAGGTTGTTTTATGCCTTCTGTCCGTCCATCAGTTGTAACAAAATATCCAGTCCCCACGAGGATATATATATATATATACATCTATAGTCTATATATTTCAAGATGGTACACACACACACACACACACACACACACACACACACACACACACACACAAACCTGCTGTTCTAGCAGTAAGCCCAGTGGACCTAAAGGAACCCAGGTGATCCAGGCCTGTGTGTGCAGTGCCCTCTACAGCCTCAGCAATGCAACACCAATACACTGCTGTACACGGCTGTGCATTACAAGTGAGACACAGCTAAGAAAATCACCTGCATATACACTATTAAGAAGACTTCAGTCTCCTGAAAAACATAGGATCTAAACAAAGGGATGCTGAACCACTGGTTTAAAGTGTGTGTGTCCCGTCCTTGCGCCTCCCTTTTTGAGTAGAAGCTGCAATACTGGGTCACCCTTTAAATGGCTCCTCTGTCTCTGTCTGAGCTAACAGGCCCAGTTTTCTGTGATGTTTCTGCACCGTTGCTGCAGGCAGATCCTGCTCACAGCAGCAAGACTTAAAAAAGAGAGAGAGAGAGAGAGAATCAGAGAGAGTGAGAGAGAGAGAGAGAGAGAGAGAGAGAGAGAGAGAGAGAGAATGAGGAAAGTGGCCCCTCTGTACCCCAAGGTGAGGAATAAATTGCAGATGATAACTAGCAGCGCGAGGCACAAACAGCATGAGAAATGGAGAAACGGTTTGCGATTCTCTGCCCTTCTTACATCAGACCCAAATCAAAGCTTTGGCAGGCCATTAAAAGAATTACTTCATGCTCTGAAAAAAGGCTGCCGACTGTCAATTTCAATATCTCATCAAAAACATAACAACACTCTTCCAGGTTCACCCAAAGCTATTGTGCTCAACCTGTGTTTGTGTGTGTACGTCTGTGTGGGTGTGTGTGTGTATGTGTGGGTGCTTAGGATGCTTCATTCCTATATACATACAAATAAATAAAGTAAACAATAAATTTGGAATTAATGAGTGTAGCCTCTTTTTTCCCGCACTGTTTGTCTGAATTTATTGTTGCCTATTGCATATTTTACACACTTAATTCCAAGATAAAGGCTTGACAAGTTGCGTAATGGTTTGTTAGTTTATCACAAGCATCACTTTTTTTCATAGTTTAAAAGAATGTTGGTATTTCTTGTCTTTCTTGTCATCTGTTCCAACTGATCAACTAGACCCTCTGTGATCCTGTCCTACAAGGTAGGCAGGGGCAGAGCCTAAGCCTCCTTGCTGAGAAGGACCCAACTCCCACGTAATACCTGCTCTGTGGTGGTCCTGACCACTGAAGATCAGGGTGAAAGAAGGTTAACAGAGTATGCAGAGAAAGAAAGGTACTACAGTCTGTAATTATAGATCTACAAAGTGCTCCTGTATGGTCAGAGGAGCTGATCAAATGGACAGCGGTGATAAAAACAAGAAGGTGGCTGCTTTTTTGGTAATTGAAAGACAACATTTACGGATGTAATATCAGTGCTGATGTAGTATATCTGTGATCGTTTCAGTAGACATTTGGGTAACTGCAAGCATGGCCCAAAGGTCAACAAGGTCAGGGTGAATTCCAAATTGAATGAAACAACTCCTACTGTCTCGGGAAAATAATTTGTAGGGATAAAGATTCAATCACACCTTCACAAGCCAACAGATGCGAACAGGCGCTCGAAAGTACACTCTCCGCTGGATTGTTAGCAACCTTGCTTAAATGAACCGGTGAAATGGAAATGGGGGATTTCTGTCAATGACACGATTTGCTGTCCCGTCAGTTCACATTGACTTTAAGGAGCGACCACAAACTTTGGAATGGGTGAAACAAATGGCCTGAAATGTGATAAATCCCCTGCTGCCCGTCTTCATTTCTGCCATGTAGAAACCTTGCTAATCTGTAGTCACTCTTTGATATTCATTTAAATGAATGAGGTATTAGTGGATTAAATTAGGACAGGCATTTTCTAATCTATCCTGACCTGAGAAAATAACAGGGGGACACTGGGGATAAAACAGCAATTTTCTTGGTATTACTGGCATAATTGGTCTTGAAAGTGAAAGCTGTTATAGGGATTGTTTAAACATAACTGAGATGGCTGCAGCAGCAGCCATACAAACTGGATTTTACAGGAAGGATACATTTTGTTCCTTGCAAAATCACTCAGAAGACACTGATTTAAAGAGTCTATATCCTACATTTTCTTCTCTTTTCGTCCCCCTTTCCTTTTATTCAGGGCCTAGGTTCACCATTCCACACCCTCTGATGCCATCTGTAAGACCGATATATGTCAAAACTGTGATATGATTGGCTGTCCTCTGTTGTGTCTCCTTCTAAAGACACTCCAGCATGAAACATTCTTTATATTCGATTAATATGGGCAGATCTAATCAGCTGCAGTTTAATATGCAGAACATATAGAAACACTTCGGTTATCAAGACACCACAAACACAATACATTTGAAACGAGTTGCTAATACATACTCTTTTGTATATAAGGATGGTGTGTATTGAGGATTGAACACTAATTTACGTTGTAGTGTAAAATAAAATGCATGCATTGATTTACTTCCTATTTTTCTATTACTATTATTACTATTAATACTGACAAAGATTCCAATGATATAATTTATGCCCTGCCACCAATCCCCCACCCACACTACCCATACGTTGTTAAACAACTCAATATTCACATCCACATGCACACATCGCCACATACCTACCTAATATAAATACCCAAATTCATCCAGAAATAATCCGAACACAGGCCCAAAGAGATGAACCCAGCACTACAAAATTAACACAGTTTTTTGTTTCACCCAGAAATCAGTTAATTAAAGGTAATATCTGTGATATCTTGAGAAAGTGGGGTTATACTCCTTGGCTGGAGCAGACCCAGATGTTATGCTCTGTGAGGGTGGTCTCAGACTCCTGTTGTCCAGTTGTCTGAAGGAGGAGGTGAAATTAACCAAATGAGTAGTCAAGTCTGGCACTGCCTGTAGTCTCTACTGCTTAGACTCTGGTTGCACATTTACATGGTATATTTGGTATGGTATGGTAGATTTTGGCTTCATACAAACATTCAGTTTTCACTAATTCGAACAGATCTCTAAAGTGACAGGCTATATTTTCCCAAATTTCAGTCGTCAAGGCTTTGGGGTTGTGAACATCTTCTCCTATGAGTTTGGAAAGTATAGAAGTCACTCTCATCTGAAATGAATACACTTCCAGACACTCCCAAACCATATGTTTCAAGGAACTGAGTACTGTTAGACTGCACACCTCACAATTAGGACCTGAGGTCTGTTTAGCATGAAACCTTGAAATGGTGTCCAGTATGCCCTATGGCATGATTTTAATTTCTTCTTCTTTTTTTTTAATGCTGTAAAAATATTATTCCAGTCCACCTTCCAATCCACAGAGTCAGCATCAGGTATTAAATCAGCTATTAAATCCCACTGTTTTATATGCATACTGGAATAAAGAAAATTCAGTGCACTGTTCAGTGTCCTCTAGTGAACACAGCTGATTATTAGTGTCTCCAAACCATATAAAAATATTATGTAGGCAGTAAAATGTTCGATTCTATCCTTAAGAATAAATATTTTATTTATATTTCATATTATCTTTATTAGAAATGACATTTCAGTTATTTCAAAGTAAATATCTAATTTGCACTCCAGAATTCGGCATCCGCACTCAGTGTCGTACACAAACAAATTCACCAAACAACTTCTACACTGTCTGAATAAGAATAAACAGTCATTTGCATTTCATTCAAATGGCTGTTGGTTGTATGGAAATTGCACTGTAATGCCTCGGCTGTGATCTTACACACAAGATCTAGAAAAGCTTGACTGTGGAAACGTTCAATCTGCTGTTTATTCAAGTAGGACCCAAGCATCTGCTCAGCAAATAAATTATGTAATAACATTAATAATTCACCATCAGTATGGTGGTATCATAAATGAGGGTTTATGTAGGCAGCCTTTTCTCTAGTTTCTCATTTCAGAAGCAAGCTGAACAGCACAAAAGCATTTCGCATGTCCATATTCAGTTTTCCCTCCAAAATTCAGAACTTTTGACATGTTGTTGGAGAGGCTGAGGACAGTTATACTGTAGAATTATATTAACCTTCCTATCCTTCTCTATGCTATACAGTACATTTGTTATACAATCAAAAGCATTAAAAGGAGCACATCCTCAGTTTGAAATATACAGATAAACAGTTTGAAATATACACAACTATTCTAAAAAGGTAGTGGCTATAATAATTAATAAATATTAAATAAACATATAAATTAGAATTACACAGCTCATAACAGTCTGCATTACACATAGTGCTTTTGTTCTGTAAAAACCAGCAACAATTTAGATTTGATTAAGAACTTAATAAATCATTAAGCTACGAGAGGCATTGTGGGAAGAGTGTTTGGGACAATGCAAAACAATGCCTAAAATGTCCTTCCCAGTGATAAAACCACAGCAGCATTTTAAGCAGCATATTGCTTTTATAAGCATAAAATAACATGAAATATAATAAAATTCATACATGCATTTATTCACAAAAAATATCCAGTAAACACTGTTGCTAGGCAACATGAGGGCAAAAAGCTGGTTGACTAGCATTAGCGTAAGCGAACAGTCTATATCTGTTTGGGGAGAATGAATAAAAACAGACCGAATGTGAGACTTTATTAAACTAATTAACAAACTACAGACATGAAAAAATATTGTCTGTAATCTTCAGTTATTGTGAAGACTGCTCTCTGATGGGCAAAGCAGCCCAATGATTAAGAAGAATAAAACTGAGGGACTGTCTATAAAGAAGGACTGCAGACCAAAGGCGGAGCCAGACTCACATCCTCATTTGATTAATCTCGCCCACAGTCTGGGAACCCTGGGACCGCCCTCTCAAATCACTTCACTCCTTAGCGTAACCCCACCCTCTTTTAATGACCCTGCCTTTTCTAAAGCTCGAATTAAAGCTTAGTTTAATAACTAACAGAAAATGAGTTCATCATCATACTGCAACCAGCCAGCGATAGACATGTGGAGGTCAGAGAAAGAGAGGACGCAGCCTCAATCATTAATATACAGCCATTGGTCTAATCCAGGGGTGTCTGACTGTATTCGGAAAGGGCCGATGTGGCTCATTTGATTCTACCTGTTCAATCAGTTTGTCTCAGTTAAGCTCTGAAGCCACACTGGCCCTTCTTGGATTAGATTGGACACCCCTGGTCCAATCAGAACAGACATTATTACACTACTTAACAAATCAAACACAGCTTACTGATTACTGTTCATATTTCACCTATAGTACGTTACCTAAAATCACCTAGTGTTTAACCATGTTTATCCGTGCCTTCGGAACTACCGTACGACCAACAATTCACACACAACACAAAATTCTTTCAGACAGTCAACAAGACTAAAAAATCTGAATCCGGTCCCAGTATTTGCCCAAATATTTCTCAACTGTATGCTATAAATGCCATCCCAGCAGTATTTATTCTTCAGCTATATACAGAGCTCTTGGTACAGAAGGTTTAAGGTCCATCTAACTTAATGTGAACAGACAAGCTCTACACAAGTGCTTCTATTTGCAAACCAAAGCTACAGCGTTGTGGGTCCAGGGTCACAGTCCAACCCAGAACAGCAATGAGTCAGCAGGCCAGACCAAAATAAACGCTTCAGGGCCACTTCTGCCTTGCGAACCGAGGAAGAGAGGAGAGGTGTAACAAATAAACAGGTCGAAGATGCTTGCTTTAAACTCTGTATGGACTTGATAATTACTGTGAAACGAATGTAGTTGAGTTATGATGTTGCAACATGAATGTTATGAGGAGAGTGAAGAACTGAAGTGTGGGCCTGCAGACAGACAGACCTTAGGGTTTAAAGAGGTCACTGGAAATCATACTGCCATTGTTTAATTATATTAATTATAACCATCTTGTTATATAAGCTGTGTTTTTTTTTTTCAACCAGAAACGGGATGAATAAAATACCCTCTCTTGGTTGATAATGAGTTCCTCTCTCAAGTGGAGAAGGTCAAGTATGTCTACATTTTGTTGAGGAGGGACGGAAGGATAAAGCAACAGGTTGACAGTTGGATTGGTGGAGTATCTGCAATGTTGCAGGCTCTGTCCATTGTGGTGAAAAGAGATGAACCAAAAGGCAAGGCTCTCAATTTACTCAGTCTAGTGACTGAAAGGAGATCCTGAGGAAATGACAGTCCTCTGCAGGGTGTGTGGACACTCACTTAGAGAAAAGGGTCATCCAGAAGGTTTGGAGTAGAGCTGATGCTTCTTCATATCGGGCCAGCGGAGGTGGTTTGGATATCTGCTTTGAATGCCTCCTCGATGCCTTCCCTGGAGAGGTGTTCTGGGCATGTCCAACTGGGAGGAAACCACAGGGAAGCGATTATAACTCTTGGCTGGTCTGGGAACGCCTTGGTATATTCCCGGAAGAGCTGAAAGAAGTAGACGGGTAGAGAAGGTCTGGGCTTTTCTGCTGCTCATGGCAGGTGGCAGATGACGGGCGGATGGATGGATGGCTATGAAACAGAAAAGAAGATGATAGTTGTGTAATTATTGAGCACATATGTTTAAAAAACACCAAACGTTCAAGCACTTGGTTGTATGTAAAAATTGTTCACATTACAAAACAATGGACCTTATTTGCAAACTGTTCTTAAGAACAGTTTTTGTTCATTTATGAACAACATGCACAGTGTTCATGTAGATTCTGATCTTATTTAGTATTCATTCTAACGACAAAATGAACCATCATTATTTCTGTGTTTATATACACACAAATCTGACATAGACTTTGTTGTTTGTTGACAAATTTAAGTAAATTCTTAGGAAGGTTTTTGGTGAATAAAGCAGGTTGTAGTCCTATATCAGATACATTTCAAATTTCTTTCAAAGCACTGCACACAGATACAGAAGCTCAGAGCATCTTCAGTTCAGCTCAGAGCATCTTAAGTTCACTTGCATGAAGCTTTATTACAAATTAATTCTTACTGACATTATGAGTGTTTCTTCCTAAACGTAGATTAGATTAAATTAAACTATAAAATATAACATAGAGATATATGAACAGTGGGACTAAACTGAAGCTGGGAGCCCAGCCTGGTTGTAGTGTCTTTATTCTAGAGAGCTCTGGTGAGTCCAGGTTCAGTCTGATCTAACTTGCATCTGAGACACACCTGCTAAAATTCCCATTTATCCTTAGTTTGAATGGGTGTTAGAAAAGACTAAATTAGATATTGTCCTTCATGAACATGCTGTGGGTGTTGTAAAGCTGTTATTAAGCTAAAATAGACTGTTGTTTGCTGAAATGACCATGTATGTTGGTCTGAACAAATCTTATTTGAGAAAAAAAAACAAAAAAACAATTTACAACAAATGTAATGCAATGTAAGTTAGTTTATGCCAAATATGAATAATATCCCTAATCAATTCGATATCTGGCTTAAAGACCATTCTCTTTCCCCTTCTATTGTAATTAAACATCAAAGTAAATTTCCAATTCTATTACCTTATGTATAGTTGGTAGAATTATTCTTTACACTCTGTAAAATAACCTTGTAAGTCGCTCTGGATAAGAGTGTCAGTTAAATGCCATGAATGTAATTTTTGAAATGACTTTCTTTTCCTTAGTGATGCAGTGACAGTGGGTATAACTAATACTTAGGCGAGAGGTATTTAATTAAAGTTCAATTAGGCTAGTTAGAGACAATTCCCTAAAGCCAAGGTCCAAAACATCATAATGATTCAGTGCCATATGCTCTATACTTAAGTGGTCTACTAGTTCTATCAACAACTGTATCAAAAATATTCTATCAATAAATCACAATGCAATTACAATTCAGTATATATCTACAATATTTATTGTTGAAATAAGTGATTATGCTGATTTTTGTTACAGGTGCACCTGCCCCCGTGTTTACAGGTGAACATTCGTTCAGATCCATCTATTCCTAGACGGACAAGCTTCTGCAAACTAATTCAGTGCCCGCTCTGACAAACACATATTTTCAAGCAGACAAAACTGTCCAAGTTACAAAAACATGTGAATGTTCATAGTAGAGTATGTTTTAAAGCCGCACCATCTATCCTGTCCAGTGTCACGGCCACTCCGCCTGCCAACTCGGAGATTTAATGTCTGAAAAACTGTCAGCCTACATGGTTATATAACATATCACTGACATTTACCTTAACTTTCTAAAGCAATATTCACCTCAAAGCATTTCAATTACTATGTTTCAGTGTATACTACTACTTTGCTGGTGAGGTTAACAAATCAGACACTTCCACAACGAAGCCACAATCATTAAATATTAACTACGGAGGTGTGAAAGCGAATGTGTGTACTTTAGAACGAATGTGTCATTTTTTTGTTTTCACATTCAACTTATTCTGGTCTAATTTTGGATCATTTACACTAATCAGCCATAACCCTTAAACCACTGAGGCTGAAGTGAATAACTCTGATTATCTGGTTACAGTAAATAGTGCACTAGTTAATGCCCTACTTAGTGCACTAGTGCTCAGTTAAAACTGATGTTTTCATTGTCAGAGAAGTTTAGTTTTCTTTAAGGTGGTCACTAAGGTGGACAAGGCCACGACCCCCTGCCCACATGTACCCTGACCAGTCCTGCACTGTGGGCAGCAGACCACCATTATTGACAGTGAATGAGTTTGAGACAGTGAAGCTGTGGGCAGGAAGTAACTAGTGCACTACTTAGTGCCTAGTTAAAACTGACGTTTTCATGGTCAGAGAAGTTAGTTTTCCCTGTGAGGCTTTAAGGTGGTCCCTGAGGTGGACAAGGCCACAACCCCCTGCCCACATGTACCCTGACCAGTCCCGCACTGTGTTCACAGAACTAGTGCACTACATAGTGCCCTACTTAATGCACTAATTCCCAGTTAAAACTGATGTTTTCATGGTCAGAAAACTTTAGTTTTCCCGTGGGACAAGTCAAGCCTGGTCAAGCCTGAGACCCCTTGCCAACATGTGCCCTGACCAGTCCTAAACACTGCACTGTGGGTAACACAGGGCCCCCTCTCCGTCCTGATCACGTCAACCTGCCCCTGGTGTTTTATAAGCGACGTTGGAAGAGCCCAAAGCACGAGCAGGGGTGGGGTTCGGGCGCGGAGAGCGCCCCCGCGCGGCCGGACAGCCCCGGAGGGTCACAGCCGGGATGTAAACAAGCCAGCGGTGAGCCGGCGTGCCTGAAAGCGCGCGGCGTTGTCGTAAAAAGGCGCGTCGCGCGGAGGCTCGGCGCAGACCCCCCCCCCTCACAGTTACAGTCCAACCTGCGGGGTTTCAGGCAAAATGGCGGCAGCGGGGCGGCTGTGGAGCGCTAGTGCAGCGGTAATGCAGCGGTAATGGACGTGCTGTGAAGCGAACTCGCCGCTTGTTTACTCGCGGCCGAAAGGTAGGTTTATGCTCGGTCCGGGGCGGGACGCGGTGGCTGGGACAGACCGCCGCTGTCCTCTCCGCTGGCGTCCTCGGGACGGGGGCTGTCGGCAGGTTAGGGGGTGTTGGAGGAGGAGGAGAGAAGGAGGTCGGAGGGAGAGCGAGTAGGAGTAGGAGGAGTGTGCGACCTCCCGCTCTCAGGGCGGAACATGAATAACGAATTTCAGCGGTAAACCCGCAGCGAGGGGGGTAGTGGGCCCCTTTCCCCCCTTCCCCGCCCCCCCCTTCGGGAAGCTGACGATTTATCTACTCCTCTACAAGGCTCGTGTCAGGATCCAGCCAAAGTGTTGTCAATCAGCCCCCCGTTCCCCCTTGTCAGCTGCGCGAGGAGGGCCCCATAATCCCCCGAACCCTGCGCGAGCTCTGCTCTGACACTTCAAGCGCGCAGACGTGCACCACCATCCCCACCACCATCCTCATCATCTCCTTATGGTTGTGCATGTTTTACAGGTGACACAGTGCTCCTACTGCCCCCCCCCACACACACACACACACACACTCACACACTCACACACTGACACACACACACACACACTCCAACAGCCCCTCGAAGAAGGCATGAGGATGAAACCCAAACCAGCCTGGTCTAGTCCATTGAAGCCATGAGGAGACACCAGGTTCAGGTTCTGCAGGCCTGCAGCAGGCACTTTAGCTCCCAGGCCCCACAGGGGCCCAGAGCCCAGATGGTGCGGCCCTGCAAGGTGCCCTTCGGCCCATGGTGCAGATAATCAGCAGAGGACGCTGCCTTTCCGCCACCCTCAGCCGTGGCTGTGTGTTCTTGGCCTGACTGCCGAGGCGGTCTCGTTTTCAGCTCGTCTTCTCTCTTTAGATTGTTTTGAGCAGCAACACTGCTGCCAATGCTTAGACGAGTGCCAGAGATGTTTCTTCACGTACTGTGGAAGCCATACTCTTCTGCCAGGTCTGACTCTGGGTTTACACCTTCTTTCCCACTTTTCAGTCACCTCGCCTTTCCTCATTAGTGCGACATGAACCACAGTTTAACACGAAGGCTTGTGTTAAAATGTAGGACACCCCCATGAACACCCCGACCTTTACCGCCTCTTTAAGTGCCCAAGATTAGAATCTGCTGCAAAGGAGGTCGTCTTATTTAAACTTAAGGCATTAGTTGGTTTGCTCTTGATTGGTGAAGTGAGTGGGATCACCATGGTGAGAGCCAAAGAGCTCTGGTAGCTGCGTATGAGTTTGGGAAGGGATAGGAAAAGAGGTCAGAACAGTTCGAAATCAGCCGTTCCATTCCGGCAAAATTACAAGTGGAGAGTTTAAAGTTAAAAAGACATGTTCTGGCAAGTTCAGCCCAATACAAGATGCATAAAGAAGTCTTCAACAATCATAAAATTTCATCGTATCATCTAGACAAAGTTTGCCAGAGAACATCTAGACAAAAATAAGGGCTTCTGGAACAATTTATTTCGGAGAGATGAAAGAACAGGAACCCCATACCAACTGTGAACCATGGGGGTGGAGTTATATTAAAATATAATATTTAATCACATATGGACTATGAAAAATGGAGACACTCTACTTTGACATATCCCCAAAAAGTTTGTTTAAGCTTTAATGTCATGATGGTGACAATAAAAATGATATAATGACATGCTGTACTTTGTACTTAAGGTCTGAATATGATTAATGATATTACGTTTGATCACAGTGATACTATGTGTGTATATATGTGTGTGTGTGTATATATATATATATATACTGTATATGTAACTACTGGGATCAACTGAAGTTCTAATATGAAAGCTGCTGTAGGTTTACACTCATGATGCCTGTGTTCAGCATAATTGACTGTATGTTACATATGGAGCAGATAGAGATTAGATAGAAGACACTTCAGTATTAATTGACTGACGTCACATGGATTCTGATATGATATGTCTCTTTGACAAATTCTTGAAATCTGCAATCTGCATATGAAAGGAAGGCAATTTAGATTCTTAAAGAAAATAATTTAAACCATGCCACATCTTTTTCACATATTGCAGCTGAGCAAAACCAGAGCAACTGAGGATATAAGAAATAACCACTGAAGCAAACTGCTTAAACAGCTGCTATTGGGGTCACCAGCCTTTTACAGAATGGAGAAACCATCATCAGTCCACTGCACATCTCTGCACCAGTCTGCACTGCAATCAATGTATCCTGTCATTGGCATCAAAACCAAAAGACTAGACCTCTATAAAGAGTCATGAGATGAATCTGTGGCCTTGGTAAAGTTTATTGAACAGATGATTGTAAGTAATAACATTGAAAGAAAATGGAAGGTACAGAATGGAATCGAGCAGGCATTCATAGCTCATCTCTCAGGAAGGCAGTGGCATCCAGTCTCTGCACTGTAGTTGATGCACTTATCGTCCAAAAAATAGCTGCATCCAGAGGGAATCAGTTCATTTATATGACAGACTGGCACAACATCATTGAAGTCATACAATGCAGTCACTCAGAGTGGCAGCGGGTCATCTTCAGTGACCAGTCCCGCTTTTGTCTTGGTGGAGATGACCAATGAATCCATGTGTGGAGGCACTGTAGTCATCACCAAGATCAATGGTTTATAGTCATGCGTCACACATCCAGATGGCCGGGTGTAATTTTGTATGATGCCAGATCTTTTATGGTCTTCATTACAGACAGCCCAAAGTTATGTTAATGAGGTCCTGCAACCAATGGTCCTACCTTTTCTGAACACACTCCGGTGCACTGTTTCAGTCTCATCTCCAGACCTGTCCCTGATTAAAAATGTGTGGGATGCATGCAGAGACGTCTGGCATGTTGTGTATAAACCCATCATATCAGGTTAAATTTTAATCATTAATTGTTAATATTTGTAGCCAGTAAAAAGTCTTTCTGTGCAAAAAAGTTCCTCTGGTTCTGTGAGATTCTTGTGCCATCAGTTTTTCCGTATGTTATGAAAGTCGTGGCATAGCTTGTGTCTCTCAAGGTATTCCATTGTGAATTTTGAGGTGTGTTTAGGACCATTATCCTGCTGTAGAACCCATCCTTTTTCCGTTTTTTTTAAAACAATTTTATGCAGTTTGCTATAAGGATTGAGTTATTTTGGTGCACCCAGTCTTCCCTCTACTGGTGAATTGTTCCCTGTGCAACTGGTTGCAACACGAGCCCACAGCTTGATCGATCCACCCTCATGCTTAACAGATTGAGAGGTGTTCTTCTCATGAAATTCAGCACCCTTTTTCTTCAAGCATAACTTTGCTTGTGGTCAAAACATTCTACTTTATTGTTGTAAGTCCACAAGACTTGTCTGCAAAATGAATCAGGCTTGTTTAGATGTTCCTTTGAAAACTTCAGAGTATTATGGTGAGGAAATGAGAGACTTAGGTGTGTCATTTGTAGGAGAACACATAATGCTTTCAACTCAGTCACATTCTATCAATAAAACATGCGTTTTGAACTGAACTGAAAGTGGTACAGAAAAGGCCTGGCAAAGTCACTCATGCTCACTGAAGCGAGGAACAAAAGGTTTCCAAAAGTAAAAGGCTGCATTTCTTTTTTTTTTCACACTGAGTACACGTGGAAAAACCCCAAATCCTTCAGAGGAACTTCATTTCAGAACATTATTGGAACTTTATTTTTGGACTTGAGGGAAGCTACCAAGTTAGAAGTACAGTTTTCATTCACTGAATGCACACAGTTTGAATCAAACTCATTCACATCTTCATTTCTCTGTGATTCTATTGACATTCCAACCCAGATCATGTCCATTCCATTCCCATTCCAGTTTTATATGGAGTTAAAGCCAGGTATTGGTATTGTAGGTAAGTAGGTTGAAGGTCAGTACACACCTGCAGCGTTATGTAACTGGATCCCTTTCTGGTGTCACACACCACATGAGTCTTCTTCTCAACTGTACTAGAACTGTCTTCAGTTTATGAGGACAGTGAGATGCATCATTAAAAGAGTAGATCTGTGAACAGTTCTGTAGTTTTAAAATGCATCATGAATCTGACGGCGACCTTTTATGAGAACCTTTCTCAATAACATATAAGAGAATTCTTAGGACGGTGTTTGTGAATCTGGGTCAGTGTTTCTATTTAAGACTTGGTTTCTCATTCGTTCTTCATCATGCTTTTAAGGGGTTTGCCACATTTGTACCTGACCATGTATGGTTTTGGAAATGCCCATTTATGAAGCTGTTTGGAAATCTTTCACGTCTGTATGGTTAGACTCGTTGCTGTAATTTCCTGAAAACCTCTCACCTTAAAAAGCAATATGCAAGGCATCTCAGAATGGAGTTCCTAGAGGTTCCTAATGGTGGCTCTATTGAATGTTCTCACTCAGTTACTGCAGATTTTGCAGTTGAGGTTGAGTGTTGATTGCTCGTCCAACAGCATCCCACACATTTTAATTGAGGATCTGGTGATGCGACTGACCAAGGCATGGTGTGTGTCTTCAAGGTGAGCAGTTTACAGACGAGTGTTGTCCTGTTGGAATCGTCTCTGTATGTGCTTATCCAAATCTCTTATTTCTTAAGTAAGTCGTATCATGTAATAAAACATTGATTTGTATGCACAAAAAAACATCACATTTGAGTCACAGAAGATGTTTTTCTGGATCAGGTCTGTTAAAACAGGGTTGGAACAATATCAGGAGATCTCCTGGTGAAGGGTTGGCGACTGCTCTGCTACACTGCATGGCACATTGCATAGCTCTGGGTAGAAAGGTACTTATGACATGTTTGTTATGATTGTATGTGGCACAGCTGGGATTTGAACCTGAATGCTGGCATTATAGAGCATTTCTTGACTGATAAGCATTGCTTTTTACCAGTCATGCCCTCTGGGCCACAATGTAATATTTTTTTTTATCAGAGGCAATAGTTTTGCATCAAAGACTTGAACTTTCCTCAGCTCGTATTTTCCCTCACTGCTGACAGGTGCTCCAGTCCTTACCTGTTTTTCAGGCTCCGTTCTTGCACACTGCGAGCTTGTAAAATTGAGTACAGACAGCTTGTCAGTCGCCATTAGCCTGATTCCAATCCAGGCAGCGGGAGACAAGTTCCTGGATGGTGAGCTCATTTTGCCCAAAATTCCTTAGACAGATTTTCAGGCTGGCGCTGCTGTAGGCCTCAGGAGATCTCAATCCACCAGGAGAACTCATATCTGGATGGATGATTCAAACAAACTTTATTTCCAGTCTTTTTAACCCATAAACATTTCTAGGCCGGTTCATACGAGAATAACAGAATGTACGGACCCCATGTGCTTGCACTGGCAGTGTGTAAATTGATTATAGACGTTTCGGAAATGCCCACACCTGTATGAGTTGTGAGGTGTTGTCTTGTGAGTGAGGAGGAACACTGGTCAACATGCTCATGGGAAGGTGACCAGTGGATAGGACGTTCTGTCTCTGAAGTTGTGTACTCATTTTACATTCCTCGCTCCACTGTGTGTGTACTGGAAAGGGGTGGATGAACTACACAAATCATGTACTTGAGTAAAAGTACAGATACTCAAGGTATAATATGACTCCAGAAAGTCCTCCGTTTAGATTTTCACTTGAGTAAAAGTATTTACCTTCAAATGTACTTAAGTATTAAACGTAAAAATATTTTTAATGTTTAGTTAAATAGTGATTTAATATGGTTCTAATGTTCTGTTATAATTTTTGTAACAATACTCTTGATTGCCTCTTGTTTGTTTAAAAATGGGACTAATATTTCAATACATTGTCATTAATTAGTCTCACACTGATGTCTGTTAAAATAATTATAAAGCAAAAAAACCTGAAGGCAAACTTTTTCTTTCGGTAGAACCGAATGGCTGTGAAATTATGTTTTGCAAACAAGCAGTTTTGGCTTAAGATTTATTGTCAATTTAGTTGCATCTTTAATGTTAATTATCTGATTATCCAACAGACATTTTAGGTCACTGAAAAAAAACACTCATAATACTTCAAGAAAGATTGAGGATAAAAATCATAATATTTTGAGATCAAAGTCATAATATTGTGAGAAAAAATCATAATATTTGGAGAAGAAAGTCAAAGTTATAAGAACAAAGTGGTACAATTGGGCAGATAAAGCAATGACATTTTGAGGATAAAGTCACTCCTTGCCAGTTTCATTTGAACATGAGGAAACTGTTAATCTTCCTTTAGGAAACCCTCACAGAAGAATTTCATTTCAACCATGAACGGTGGGGCCTAGGTTCATTTGCTAATCATGGAGTCATGACATTCCACCATGCAGGAACACCTGCACACAAGGAGCCGTTCTCAGAGGAGAAGGTTTTAAGCCATTCACGTGAATGGAAGTGCATAGTTTCCACACTTGCAGAGGACCGAACCAGAGTCCCCTTAAAGCACACCCCAGACCTTCAATTTCAGGAGGACCAGTGATAATTTCTCTGGACTTAAACTGGGTCCAAAACAGCTTTTACTGGTGCTGCTTAAGTCTGCCATCAAAACTATACACAATATTCAAACCACCTTTGCCACCAACCACCTTTATTATGTAATCATTTTAATAACCTTTAAAAACGTAATTCTCAACCGATTCGGACTCTACAGCAGCCGCCATTATTTTAAAAGTGCAGTATTGATGGAGCTGGCTGATGACTGAAGCCTCATGCACGCGTAAGTGACGCACGGGTATTAAGGGAAAGCAATTATTGTTTGAATTAAAGTTTTAGAAATCCAAAAAGATGAGTATCAGAATAATGACATGTTTGTGTGTGTTTGTGTTTTGTGGGAAGTTACTGGGTAATATGAACAGTCGTGTTCACATGTTGGGTTTTATTGATGTTCCTGATAACAGAATGGAATGCATGAAAGATAATAGTTTGAGTTAAGATTGTCCTTCTGGGCCCTACAGACACACACACACACACACACACACACACACACACACACACACACACACACACACACACACACACTGAGTCAAAGAAGCCAGTCCCTTGCAGACAGATTTCATGGCGTGACTGAATAAATGAAACACTGTAGGCCAATTTTCCACAAATTGATTATGCTTCACTCTGCAAGGTCAAATATTTGTGCTGAAGCGCATTGCTGGAACGGGCAGAATGATAAAACACTGATCCCGTCCCTTTCTGTTTTCTGCCAACCTCCCATCTCACAGTACTATAAATGAAGGCGCTGGGGAATGGCTTAATGGGAGTACACTGCCCTGAATTAGCAACCCAGCAGAACTGCAGCCGGGGCAGAGAGATATTTCAGTAAGCTGTTGATCTAGCCAGAACACCGAGACCTCTATAAGTCTGTTAGAGGCGCTGGAGGAGAGGACTGTGTTTGTTCTGTGCAAAACAAGCTAGCTCTAGCTCTCACTTAACCTTTATGTCTCTCTGTAGCCTCTTATCTCGGCCACAGGACCCGGCAGGCTCTCGGCTAGAGAGTGACCGGTTGTGTTGGTGACCTGTGATGCAGTGCAGTTTATCTGGCTCTGTCCTTTGAGAGTATGGAAGGATGTTTTAAAAGGACTGATGTAATTTTCTGGATAGTATTAACCGTCCTAATTCCCAAATAATCTGAGCTGTATTCCTGAAGAAGCACTTTTGTGCAAGAATATCATATTGGGATCTTTTTATGATGCAATACGGTGGAGAAACTACATTTTAGGTGTGTTTTTTAAGGGCAGCATTGGGATGAGCTTCACTAGATTTGTCTTGATGCCAGACCTTAGGACTGACTCCTAGTCTCACAGTGCTGTTTGTGAACAGTTGATCTTAAACCAACATGAGTGCAAAAGTTTAAACTGACCCAATGCTTTGGGACAGACTTTGCTATAAAATCTGGTAAATAGATGAAAACAGTGGATCTGTACAGCAACTAAAAGTGAATTGTGAATTTGTATGGTACATAAGGACTCATTTTTTCAGTGTTATATTCGGTAATAGTAGTTATACTCCTTTGACCCACTGTGTTGTGCACATTTTACTAGTGAATATGACCTCAAATCAATACGAGCACACGTGCCCGGAGTGGTGGGCAGCCCTAACCTCAGGGAGCAGCTGGGGAGTTCAGTGCCTTGCTCAAGGGCACTGCGATCATGTGCTGCCAGATCAGGGATTCGAACCAGTGACCTTCCTGTCACAAGGCTGATTCCCTAATGAGCGACTACTTTCAAGAATGTTGGACATTGCATTACATGGCCAAGATGCTCAACATGCTTGGGAGTTGAGTTCTCCCAGCCTTGTGGGGTTAGCAGAACCAAAGTTTGGGTTGTCTTTCAACAACTGCTTAGCAACGCTATAGAAACCATGAGGAACACCATAGCATATGGTGTTCATGGTTTCTGTGGTGTCGCGGAGTAGTTGCTGTGGTATACACGGTGGTTGCTTTGCTATTGCCCAGTGGTTGCCATGGTCTTGCTAGGTGGTTGTTATGCTGTTACGAAGTGGTTATTAAGCTGTTGCTAAATGGTTGCTATGATATTTGTACATTTGAAACCTAGTCTTAGTCCATTCCTTTTGCACCAAATATTCAGAAACCAAATTTTTTGCTATTTGTTTTATTTTTTGCTAATTTATTTTATGTCGTGCTTTGTCTGTCAGCATGTTAAAATGCTCAGTGTTCAATAAATATTTTTTAAAATTGTAATTTAGTTTTTTAAAGCAAGACATTATACATTTAGGCTGTTATTGCAGTGGTGAAAAAAGTGGGAAAATAGTATTAAAAAATCACCTTTTTTTTGTCCAGTCTGTTGGACATATCGTCTCACGCGTGTACACTGCAGTATGAGTCTGACACTGAATGATTGAATACAGTTCACTGAGTTGTTCCTAATTGTCTTATTTACTTATTTTTGTTGACACATTTTATTCACACGGTAATGTTTGAACATATCCAGTACGTGACTTTTCTCTACTCTGCAAATGTTCGTGTGTTGTGTGTTTTAAAAAGCATTTCTTTTCCTTCTCTTCCTTTTTAGGCTCGTATTCCCACATCTGGATGGTGCCAATGTTTGCGATAAGATCGGTAAGACCCATGTTGCCACCCAGCCAGTTCTTTTCTTCCTATCTTCTTTTGTTTAACATTTTTTTTTTTTTTTGTTTTAAGTCAAAGGTCTGTTTGATGGAGTTCGACTCGAGGAGGCATTGCTGAGGTTTAAAGTTAAACAGGTAGGAAAGTGCAGATAGATGTTGAGTTGCTGCCTACTGGTTGTGTGTGATACTGTTTTGTAGTATTGTTACACAGAGAGGCAGCTCACCCTGGGTGTACACGGTGTCAGGCGGGCGTGTGCGAGTGTGTGATGTCGCAGACATTTGGTGGCGTGTCGCAACACTTTGAGCTGAGACTGAATGTGTGAACTGCTGTGATACTATAGCTGGGTGTGATCAGCAGTCAAATGAAATCAGGGCTGTCAGTTACGTGTGTCAGAAACTTCAGCTCAGCACGTCAGCCTGGAAAACCTGGCAACCTTGTCATGGCAACCTTCATCTACTTCTAGCACGCACAACAAAATGCCAAAAAGGGAGGTGGGAGCGGGGTGGGATTCTTGGTAAGATCCTGTGTGTGCAAAAACTGACAGAATCATTTTGTGTAATTGGACGATGATCCGTGACCCGCTTCTCGGGCGATGGAGAAATTGAGAAGATATCTAGAAATATGTCTTGTGTTTGCTCTGAGTGCCAAAAAAGGCCTGTTTCTCTGAAGCTTGTTCTGGGATATCTGCCATGATTTTTTGATAGAAATGTGTCTGACTTGCAGCATCTACACTTGCCCCAAGCTGAATGTAGGCCTACCACTGTACGCCTCGCTTCAATACGCCGCTTTCCGTTACCTCGCAAGACACGGCGAGCTCTTATATCGTTAACATCCAGGAAGCCTTTTGTGATGCTGATGATTAGTAGGGTAACAATTTCCCTCACCTGATGAAGCAGGCGTGAATCAGGCTTGTTGAGGTGTCCCAGTAGCACTCCCTTATCCACACCTGAATAAGCGAATGAGAGGCTTGCCTTAATTAAGCGCTTCATTAAGGGAATTACGCAAAACACAAAAGCTCACACCTCCTCTCCAAACCTCCAGACAGTCATACAAGATCAACTAAGCTCTGACACCTCTCTGAGTACCAGAGATGCTACTGTGAGGTCCATCACTAGGGGGCAGAATTTGATCACTAATTCTTCACATGCCCTCAGCTGGAGGTTCATAATAAACAATAACCATCTGAAAGAAGTTTCTTTCCTTTTTTCCACACATCATTTATAAAACAGATGTTAGGGAAATGTCCTAATTTACCCACTGAAGATGTTCTTGTCGAGTTTTTCAGGTTTCAGATACGAATGGAGCGTTCGGCTTTAAACGTGAACGGTATATGTATGTCTATTAAGAAGTGGTCATCGTTTCTCACTGTCCTACCTCACCTACAGGAGCCCCACACTGACCTGAAGAGCATCTGATGTGTTCTGATTATTCTGTAGAACACAATAGGCAATGAGGATCTGAAGATGAATGTAAAATGTGTATTTTCTCAGCAAAAGCTAAGAAAGCTGACCTCCACTGGGAAAGAGGCGTTTGTGAGAGATTTCCAGATCGATATCACCAAAGCTTCTGGAATGTTCTATTGACAGGGCTTGTTTCTGTCTCATCAGACACCAATTAACCAAAACTACATCCACAGTATTCTGTTGACTGAAGGGAAAATGTAAAAGTTTACCCTTTAGTTTATCTGTCAAATGGCCCGAGGTTTTGGTGGAATTTAAAGGTTTGACTGAATAATCTCTGATTTATATTAACATTCTGTTCTGGCCTAATTAACAGATTTTAGGGAAGTTTAAGGAAATATGAGGAATTGTGCGCCACATGGAAGGGAGATTATAATTCCGAATTATTTATATAGTGTTTCTTACAATGAAAGCATAACAAGACTGAAACAGGGATTCCGATAACGGACAGCAGAACAGAAGTAAAATGAATAATAAGAACAAATAGTCATGAAGCGCTATGGATAATGTAACAGCAGGCCATGACTTATGACAATGCGAGTGTAGGACCGACGCTATAACGCTGTCTGCGGCCTGTGAATGACATGTGCAGTGTTGTTAGTTATCTGACTGACATTTCTCTTCATGCAAAGCAGTTTTGAGACGTCTTTAAAAAAAAACATTCAAATAAATAGTTGAATCTTTAAATCGGATGAATAAGTATTTTTACTGATTTTTAGAATCCGTCTACATTTTCCATGAGCTGTGTCTCATAGTGCTGTGTCTCAGGCTGTGACTTGTGTTAAATGAAACGATGAAAATGGGCCACCTGTTGGTCAAGAGTGGTAGTGAATTAAGAGACAATCCAAGGAAAATACTGGATTTAATGAATTAAGGTAACTGTTTTATCTTTGTTTTGAAATTTGTTTTGAGGCCTAAATTTTATATTTAAGTAAAAAAATCCATTGTATTGAATAGTTTCATGGCTCAACATCAATGTCAAAATTAATGATCTGGTTTTAACTAAATACTTTTATTATATGAGCTACAATAAAACATCTGAAGTAGGCCACAGCAGAAGCTCCAGATGATTGCAATCCTAAAAATTAGAAATAAGAATGATAATTCGAACATGTCTCAGAGCGGAGTATGTAAAGATGACAGTATTCTGTTTACCTGGTGGTCTCGCTTGTTATGTTTTATTTCCACCAATCAGCCAGATACTATGAACTTGTTTCTTCACAAATTGTCCAAGTTATCAGCTCCTCCTCTCTCCATACAGGAGCACTTTGTAGTTCTATAATTACAGACTGTAGTTAATCTCTTTCTTCATACTTTCTTCTCCTCCTTTCACCCTGATCTTCAATGCTCAGGACCCTACAGGACCACCACAGAGCAGCTATTATTCTCAGTGACACTGACATGGTGGCGGATTGTTGTTGTGTGTTGGTACGAGTGGATCAGACACAGCAGTGCTGCTGGAGAGTTTAAACACTGCGTCCACTCACTATCCACTCTATCAGACACTCCTACCTAGTTGCTCCACCGTGTGTAAAGGTCAGTCACATGTAGAGCCAGATTTGTAAAGTCAGAGACAGAAGCTCAGTTTCTGCACAGGTTGTGTTGGTCATCCTCTAGACCTTCATCAGTGCACAGAGGACGCTGCTCACGGGACGCTGTTGTCTAGATATTTGTGGTTGGTGGACTGTTTAAAAACTCCAGCAGCACTGCTGATAAAATGGACAGTGAGTGATCATAATGTTATGGCTGATTGGTATATTTTTCAGTTTTTCAGGATCCAGGTGAAACGTAATCATTGCATTTTATAAAAATTGTAATAATTGGATTAAAGTAGATTTACTAATGCAATTTTTCAAATGCAAACATATTTTTTTATCTGTAGCCTTTTCCGTTTCTTTTTGTCTGTTATAATCAAATGTATTATGCAGGTACGAAGACAAAAAATGCACAAAATCTCCAAACATAAAGCCCTTCAGAGACTGCTTTATCTGTAGTGTATCAGAAGGGACATTTTGATCCTCTTTGATTCGGTCAGTTGCGTTTTGATCTTGGGCGTATTGCATCTTTAACTTGTCGTATCCCTCCCTGCAGGACTAATGACCTTGCTTGGTGTTGAATGGCACACGGGCCCAGAAGGTACAAGCAGGGGAGGGGGTAACGGCAACCCCCGCCTCTCCAACCAGCACCAGCACTGATAACATTATATTAATTGGGGATGTAGAAAGGTCCCCCCTCCCCTTTCCGTCTCTCTCTCGTATACATTTACCATTATACTCATTAGCTTCCCGTCGCCTCCCAGCTAGCTTCTCCTTCACAGCCTGCCGGGATTCTCTTGGGAGACTATTTACATCTCTCCATGAGGCCTCTCTCAGGGTTATTGGGGAATCCCACCATCCCCAACCCGCCCCCTACTTTTCATTCTCTGCTGCGGCCCATCTTTTGATATGTTGCAGGGCTCCTGTGATTGAGGGCCACTCTGGTGTTAATGAGCGGTTGCGATGCAGGGTCCACCTCCTCATTCAGCTTTAATGGATGCCATTGACAAACAGCAGTGAATAATAAGAAAGTGATGGTTTTTTAATATCCTCAGGGAGTCTGCTGGGTAGAGGTGGTCTGCAGGATGCTGCAGAAGGCCCTGTGCTGTTGGGACCTGGTAGTTTTTTTGATCAGCACCGTGTATTGTAAGACAGTCAGAATTTGTTAGGCTGGAGGTCAGTGTGACTGGCTTTGAAGGACTTAATAGACTGTGAGCTGACATGACTGATTTAGAGCAATGCAGTGTGTATCATGTTTGGGTTCCATCTATTCTAGCTACACTCTCAAAAATAAAAGTGCCAAAAAGAGTTCTTTGGAGTGACAGCGGAGAAAAAACACTTGGGATCTAAAAGAAGCATTCAGTTGTTGATCTGATGAAAAGTGTTAAAAAATGAGATGTTTTGAGTGAGAGGAACCTTGAAGAACCTGTGTGGAAGTTTTCTAGTAAAGTTATATGTCTATTTTAATACATACTGAAATATTAAAACTAGGTCTGCACAACATATCGCATCTCTATATTATATATTCAGCATCTTTAATGCAGCGCAATGTGCAAGGACGTATAATATCTTGTGCAATGCAAAATTTAAAAATGTAAAGCATTTTTTGGTGCTTAATACAAAAGGAATATTCACACGGTTCACATTTTTATGACATATCTAGCAGAGGCGGTTTCTGTTTGCCCAATATTATTTATTTTACTCCAATATTGGATACACAGAGTTTTAACATCATATATTGGATCATTGGCACTTTGTGTGACTCTTTTCTTTCCCCATTTACATATTTTTTTGTTTCTTTTTCGTTCTTTGAAGGAAACACGTTTAATCAAATATGCATAACTGTGGGAATCATATGGCCCTGTAGCTGGTGGACATTGTTTGCATCATATATAATAATATATACTATAAAATCATGCAATATTAGTTCTTTCCAAAACCGTGCAGCCCTATCTTTGTTAGATGTTGGCATGGCTGGAACGATTTCTATTGAAGAACTTTTAATTTAAGTTTAGGAACCTTTATTCTTAAGTTAGCATGTTTATAATGGGTATCTCAGTTAAGCTGGGGTTACAGTTTTTACCCCGATTATACCTTGTCAGTTCGTCTCTTTGTGCTGGTTGGCTCTAGTCTGCAGATTTCTTCTTCGGTTGGCGTCGGATAGTGAATGAGGGGCACAGATCAGTCTAAGCATATCATAACATTTGATTTTTTTATCCTAAGTGTAACCTAGAAGTGTACACTGGTGAGTGACTTCCAACCTGAGCACAAACAATAAACACCGAACGTAGAAAAACGTGTGTGTTCACGTTTTATATTCCGCCTTAAATGGTGCAGCAGCTTCATTCTGGCACTAGTACATGTCCAATACAGCAGCACCATTTAAGGTGGAATGGAACTTTGTATGCAAAGCAAACATCTGTCTTGTACAAAGGGTAGCCTCCAAATATACTGCTTACTTTCACAGCCACGACCTCCAGCAGGTTTTTCACATTTTTTTAATGAGTCAGCGCAAATGACTGTGAAAACAATGACTGCAGCAAGCTGTTGTACTGATTCTGAGTCTACTAGGTAATGTTACAGCACCAGGAAGAAGTCGCATAGTGTGTCATTAGTCATTTTTGTTTGATGGATCTATATATTTTTTTATTTGCCACAGAAATCAGCAAAGCTCAGTGGGGAAGTGTGTGATACCCAGTATTTTTATAAGGCTTTAACCAGCTGACTTGATCCAAATGTTGAAGGTGTTCAACAGGAAAAGTCAGTACATATATTTTTTTTTGATGCTGATTAAACAAAGTCGATTTTCACATAAAAAAGGAAAATATGGGTCATTTTAGGGTAAGCAGAATTATTGGACAGTTATTGTAATTTTTTTGTGATAAGTGGAGAATGTAATTATAATTACAGGCCTGAAGTCAGCAGTATTTTTGTACTCAGACTAAGATATTTGTTCGGTTTCATGTTGGATGAGTAATGGAAGCTGCCTCTTCAGATGTGCTGACATTAACCAGAGCTGGAAGCTGACGAGGACTCGTCTTTTTATACACGGAGCTTTTTCTCATTAGTGGATGATGCCAACATGTTATTTCACCAGAGAAATGTGTTTTCACTGTTTCTGGGTCTAGGTTACAT
Organism: Acestrorhynchus altus; assembly: GCA_034509495.1. NCBI lineage: Eukaryota > Metazoa > Chordata > Actinopteri > Characiformes > Acestrorhynchidae > Acestrorhynchus > Acestrorhynchus altus. The sequence goes on from CM067504.1 coordinate 38,359,305, forward strand.
CAGATACAGTAGTTAGCGTAGAAACAGCCACTTAAGAACAGGCTGTGCTTTATTTATTTATTTTGCTTTTTCAGTCTCATCCTTAACAACACATTCACTGAAACATTAAGGACCTTGTGTTTTACAGTCCTGTTAAAATATAAAATAGCCACTTGATTTGGTGGCCTTTAGGTTGCTTTATGCCATTTTCCTGAAACATGTGAAACAAATACCTAAACAGTGATTTCAGTACTTAAATAATGACTGAAGTACCTGTGCACACTAGCAAGTGTGACTTGGACGTGCAGTCCAGAGAAAAATGTCACGTACAGCTTGGATATTGGGTTGAAATCAAACCCGACATTCAGAACCTCTAACTGATGGAATCTTGCCCATGATGATTTTTGAATTCTTATTTGTGTGTTTTTAATTCTGTTAATATTTTTGTTGTGACCATGTCCACTCTGCGACTTGTGACAACTGAGCAACTAAAGCAGCGTGTTAAAGAAAAATGGCTTTAGTGACAAAGACACTGAAAAGTATCTAAAAGTAAAGAATCGTTCATTAATCGTAATCGAGGTAAAAGTTAATTGTGATATTGATTTGAGGTCATATTGTCCAGCACTAGGTTGAATATTATATTGTTTTTGTTGTTATGGCTCGTGTTTTAGTTTAAGACTAAAAAATTAGCTTATACTTAGCATGCCTGTTTGGCACAGAGACATTAGTTTGTCTTTAACGTGCTGGTATGAGCCAGGGACATTAGTTTGTCTTCAGCGTGCTGGTTTGGGACAGAGACAGTTTGTCTTTAGCGTGCAGGTTTTGGACAGAGACATTAGTTTGTCTTCAGCGTGCCGGTTTTGGACAGAGACAGTTTGTCTTTAGCGTGCCGGTTTGGGACAGAGACATTAGTTTGTCTTCAGTGTGCCGGTTTAGGACTAACAGCAAAACACAATCTACTGCGGTTCTCGTTCAGTATCCAATCGGTGAGCACTTTATTTTGAATTGTCCAACGTTAAGCTTAACTGTGCACATCTTCGCCTGCTGGCTTTACCGTGTCTGCAGAATCAGGAGTTCTACTCTTTGATTATGTGAATCATCATGACCTTCTATGCAGGACTTTCCCAGATAAATTTGAAAGTGTTTTCACATTTAATAAGTAAAGTGAATTGATAGAATTGTATAGAAGGGACACAGATCATTTTGTTTGACTAAAACTATAATAAACATCAAATAATAATATAAAATATTGATATTAATTGGCCAAATGCGGCCCAGTTCTATATGTTGTAGTCACTTTCAGGTCGGTCACTGCAGAGGTGAGTGTAATTTTGGCCTAAACTGGTTCCCTGTTGCAGCTTAATTTAGTTTGTAAGGCAGTTTGAACTCCAAACTCACCTGCTGTGAAATGTTCTGTTCTATTTTGGGCAGAAACTGGCCCGAATGCGTTCGGCATGTGTTCCGGCACCCAGATTTGGACCAAGTCATCAGCGTGAATCCTGGCAGTTTGAGTTGACTGAAAGCAGAAAGTGTGGGCCAGAGCTTGTTTGCTATCTTGGGACCTTTCTGAAGACCCCCTTGTTGGCACCTTCATTCTGAAGAGTGTACTCAATTTATCCAGTTTACTGAGAAATCCTGCTTTGTGCAACAGCCCCCCCAGCTTGGCTGAGTTGAGGAAGTCATGCTTGCAGTTAATGTAGTTAATTAGTGGTCCTCTCCACTTTAATTTAGCTCTCTTATGCTGTTTTATGTAGCTCATGTCTTCGCCGGCACTTCACACTACATTTTAATGAAAGCTAATAAGAGGCGCTTCGTCCTGATACCTGCGGCTCTTGACATTTCTCTAAATGTGAACACGCCGCTAGACCTGATCCCCATCCTCAATTTGGGGGCGAGCGTTGACATTGACTCGCTTTCATCTGATCGGTCACGTGCTTCTACAGCAAAGCAGCAGCGACAAAGTTTTTTTTTTTTTTTTTTTTTTTTTTTTCTGGTTTTCTTTTTCTTTTTTTTCCCTCTTTCTCACATAACTCAAGCAGAGACAGATGGTGGAGAGCATGCCCTCGATCACACAGACAGCGTGCAGCCCGCACAGTCCCGGAGTATCTGAAGCAGCATGCTGGTAAGCATCGCGTTTAATAAAGGGAAACATCTAGCCCTACAACTAAATAAGACATGGGTGCTGTGGAACATGCACTCGCTACTTTTCAGCGCATCAACCGAGATGTATTTTTCATTGCACGCCTCATGCATATTAACGTGACGGCAAAACAACAATCGATGTGAATTTTTCCCAGATTTAACACAGACGCCACTACTTTCTTAAACTAACAGGATGATGCAACAGCCGGCTTGAGTTTTTTTAACTTTATTTTGTGTCATTTGACTTACAGGCGTCATCTGGTGCGAGACAGGCTGCCGGTTTCAGGGTTGTGTGTTTGGTAGTGCCACTCTTCAGCTCAGCGTGAGAGTTACTCTCATTAAAACAGTCACATGCCCAAGAAACCTCAGACCTGCTGAGGCCTACCCCCACCACCCTTTCACACTGTCTCTTGCTCTCTCTTTCCCTCTCTCTTGCGCGCTCTCTCTCTCTCTTTAAGAAAAAGAGATGGAAGTTTTAAACTAACAAAGCCTCGGGAAATCCCCATCAGACGTCCTTTCTTAATCCCTTTAATTTTGAAAGGTATTGTTTAAGGCTTCAAAGTTGATATGGTTTAATCCCCGCTCCTAACACTACGGGGCAGCAAATGAGGCCATGTCAGCATCGCTGCAGCAGCTCTAATCTACTCCCCACAACACAAAATCCTCCTTCAAGACAAGGTTGCATAGGCTTTCCTGTGAACTCGCTGTTTGATGTTCCGTACCTGCTATTGAACATGACTTCTGTCTTAACCTGACTGTCACTCGCGCCCTGTCCCCTTTTATCAGCCCCACAGTTTTCGGCTCTCCCCCACCTTTTTCCCCCCTCAGTGTTAAAACCCACCGTCAACCACGACCCTTAACTCGTCCGCTTGTGTTTCACCCTCTATTTTGGGAGTAGGTTGATGAGGATAGGCCTGGGAGAGAAAGCACATGTGTGTGAGATGGAGAGAGAGCGAGAGAGAGAGTGTGTGCAAGAGAAGCGAATAGGTGTTGAATCTCCTTTAATTTGAAGGGGTAACACAAAGACTGCAGTATCAGGACAGGACACGCTCTTCTTTCGTCTCTCAGTTCAGGGCCGAATTCCTGTGGTCCATTTTTAATCTGGATGAGCTGACATTGCTGCAACTTTGCATCAGCGTGCCTTTCAGTGCCCGTCCGGGGAAAAGGCAGCATCTCACCATTTGTGCTATCCAGGACATTTGAGTTGTCAGTCTAGGCTTCTTAGATAAGCACTAGTTTGTTTGAGGGAGGCTTCTTTTTGCAGGAGTTGTTCTAAGCCAGCAGCACCCGGGCTCGTGAGCAGCTAGTGTAATAAAGCAGGAGTTATTTCGGAGCCCTCGTTTGGGCCGCCATTCAAAAAAAGGGAACTTTTCCTGGTGTTGCACCTTCAGATTTCACTCGGAATGCTGAGAGACAGCATCTTTCACAGGTTATTGTTTAATAACCCCCCTTGATTAAATCCAAAACTAGTAGAAGTGCTGCAGAACTACTTCTTGGTGCTTCCTAAAGCAGAAAGTGTATACCACAGAGATAATGCACACTACCATGCCCGTGTTGGAGCAGACTGGTGATTCATGTGCATGGGTTTCATGAGGTAACTGGGCACTGATTTCTTATCAGCCGGTTTGAGGAACTGTTTTGTACTGAGCCCAATTTTTCTCTGTCTTCTCTGGTTGCTCGTCCAGAAATCACACAGTTTTCCTCATATCTCAAGGGTATAGGCCAAAGCACGGCCAGAACATTTGCTACTGCAGTTTCTAGATGTACAGTCAACTTTTGTACCAAAATCACATAAGCAAGTCTATTAAACATTAACTTTTGAGGCATGTATGTGAGGACACGCAGTTCAAATGGAAAACAGACCTCTGTACTACTTGCAAAATACATTGAGCATTGTCATCATGATGCCTGAGCAATATTCACATCGCAGGATGGGTCATGTATCATAAGAAAATCAAACCTATTGTGGGGTTTTTTTGCTGTTTGATACAAAAACGAAAATTCCCATTCATTTTACATCACATTTCACCCAGAAGCAGATTTTATCTGCCCGGGTTTGTTTACTTTTACTCCAAGACTGGATACACATTCGAGTTCATTATTAACATCATGACTAGTTGGATCATTGACATCTTATGACAATTGATGTTTTGTTTGAATATGGCAATAAATATCGTAGAAAAACACAAAATGTAGTCTTGGTTTGGCCATGTTTTATTTTATCTAAAAGGTCATAGAGACTGAGAGAGAGAATATTATATATCGTAATATATTAAGATCATGTAGAAATTGCAATATTGTAATGATTTTAAAACACCACTGTTGGATTTAAAAAGGCAGTCGGTCAGATACAGTGGTAATGTTTAGAAATTAAGTTTTTTGTTCATATAGTGAATAATAAAATTTAAATTGGAGGACTTGGTCATTCACTGTTTCTTCTAAAATTAAGGATAAGAAAAAAAAGCTTGTGTTGGAATAATTGTCTCTAGTTTCCAGGGAAGACTTTCAAGTTCTGCATTTCGTAGAAGGGGTGTTCACAAACATTTGGACATATACTATGTGGACATTTGATTTTCATTTGATCAATGTTAAGAGATGGAGGTGAAGTAACTAAAAATAGAAGTTTACAAATGGTTTTTGTTTACAAAATGTGCATAAAAGGAATGGAATAGAATACAGACAGAGATAAAAATCATTTGCAAAATGTATTTAATTGAAATGCAATTTTCTCCTTTGTCTGAAATAATGTCAATTAGATGTTTCCTAGAACTGTACCTGTCTCTGACATTGACTGGAAGAAAGATGTTCCCACTCATCCATGCAGAATGTGATGTTTCAATATCTGTCTCTTTCTGATGGTAGATGCTGCAGTTTGACATCGACTGTGCCGAGAGCTACCCGTAGGTCCTGTGATGTCATTTCAGGATTGTAGGAATCTTCCTCACGCATCTTGGGATCTGCTTTTGGGCCAAACCTGTTCTTTTTAAGTTGTTTTAAATGTTCTCTGCTTGTAAAATATTGACCACGATTTTTCATCTGCATCTACAGCCTTCTTTCTGAAGGCCTTAGAGAGCTTTGGACCACAATGATCCCACTCACAACAATCAAGAGCAAACCAAACTAATGTCCTAGGTTTAACTAAGACAGCCTCGTCCACAGTCCTCTCTAGATGGTCTAATCATTTGCAGCTGATCTTCTAACTTTTACCTCACAAAAAAAGTATTTCTAATAACTACATTTTACAAATGATTAACAAAAATCAAGACATTTCTTCAGTTTTGTGTTTCGTTATATCACCTCCATCTCTTATTAGAGTTAAAAAGAAGGTCAAATGTCCATATGTTTAAATAGGTGTTAATGGAGCATCCTGACTTTTTCACATGATGATAGGTTGATGGATAGTCAGTCTTACAGTGTTGGGGCTGCACTCGGTTGTTCCTGCTGTGAAAAGTTACAGAGTATCTTCATTACGGTAGAAGCTGCTTGTTCACGGTGACTGTTTTAATTCATTAGCGGTGTGAGAAACTGATTCCAGCTTTCGAGACATTTCCAGCGTTATACTGCACCTGCTTTATTCCAGGATTCCTCAGACCTTTCCGACTCCTTTGCCCTGTGCTACACCTCTCCTGAACTACTGATTTGGTAAAAAAGGAAATAGTACAGGTCTGCCCCATCAGCCCACTTTAAGGTGTTATTTTTAAGGTAGAGATTAATAACAGTCCTCTTTTCCTGTGAACGTAATCCGTGTGAATAGAGCTTTTTCAATGTGTATTTCAGTCGCGACTGTATTTTAAGGACTAAGAAGAAAGAAGTGAAATTAAAAGTTTATAACACAAAGTGGAGCACAGCCAGTAGTTCATATTCCCCTATGATTAATAAATATATCCAAGAAAAGTTTATCTTCTGGGATTGCAGAATAATGTGTAATGATAATATGCAATTATCACCTCTGATTTTTTCAGCAGTAACCTCGAGATGAGGTGTAACTTGAGTGTTAGAGCAAGTGCTGATGGAGGGAGCAGGCAGAGGGGGAGAGAAAGCACAGTGACATATGTGTGTGTCGTGGAAGTGTTAAGTGCTCTTTTACTTGTGCAGTTAATTTAGACAGATCACAATGGGACTTCTACTGATTCATTGTTTGTGCGTTCATTATGGAAGATTTTTTAAAGAGGAAGAAGAAGAGGGAACAAAAGAAAGCGAGAGGGAGAGAGAGAGAGGATACGTGTGAGATTGAGAGCGAGAAATGGAGCTAATCGCTTCAGATCGATCCCAGCATAGCAGCGTACATTTATTTAAGCTCGTAATCCTTGTAAATAGCTTCCAGCAAGGCAAAGTCAGCCTTTTAACATTGACTAAATGAAGTAAATAGAAGCAAATGAATTTTTAAAAGACGCATTGCAGTTGAACCCTGTTTGTTATGTATGGAACAGATCGGCGCGTAAGCTGGCAACTAATGAGGCCTGTAAATTTAACGCAGAAATCATATTCTGATGGCTTTGCCACCCTGCTGTTCGGGGGCTTGCAGTGAAGTTTGCTTTAAATGTGGAGCGTCTGTTCCCCCTCCTAAAGCCCCTCACACCCGAACAGATGGAGAGAATATGGAGCTGGGAAGGTTTACCTTGGAGGTGGTAACAGTGAAGCCACTCATTAACACTGAATTTACCACTTCGTTAGCAACGCAGCTTCCTGTTGAGAGCATCCAGTGCTGAATGTCAAATCCTCAGAGCATACATTTAGCCTTGTGGGTCGACAGCAAACCCAGATCTTTTGAAAGGGTATAGGGCTTTTATAGGGCGAGGCAAAGTGTGACGCACCTCAATATTTTGCAGTGTTTTCTAATGCAGGACTGCTGCGACCCATCAAGTATAATTAGAGAGTTTGGTGTCGTTTATTTTGAGGTGCAAGACTAGCCACATTCAACACTTGAAAATATCATTTCTTCTTTGGCTGTCAATCTGTCCACCGTTTTGGGAAGTGTGTGTGTGTGTGTGTGTGCACGTATGGTTGCACTGGTGCATGTGTGCCAATTTGTCAAGATTGAAGCAACAACAGTCTCGTGCTGGGATGTGCTTTGGCACCATCAGAGTGTGCTAAGACAGAATAATATGATCTCATTGGAGGTGTACTTTGTTCCCATGGAAATTGGTCAATTTTAGGAGGCGGCTGAGAACTTTAGTGGGAGAAAGAGGAAGGTCTGATCCCAGAGGTGTGCTCACATAATTAAGCTTCCTCACCAGTGTTTCCAGGGCTAACAGCAGGGTGTGCTGTGAATAGATGTGGTGGCAGTGGGTGTGGAAACCCATAATGCGTCTTCAAAAAATAAAAGAAATAATGGCCTTCTCCTTTTGGGTGGGAAATTAGTGGTTTCTTTTTGCATGGCTGAAGGGTTACAATTGTTAGGTTTTACTTGCATTTAAAAGAACTTCAAATGTCTGATTTCTCAAAACGAGTGTCCATACACACACCTTTCTTCATTTCACTTATTTGTTTATTTACTCCTTCCTTATCTGGTTTGATAATGGACTGTTTGATACTAATTGTGTTTTGTAGATGGTACATCTGTCATGGCAGCTGTGAAAGAGAGCGCAGAGGAAGAGAAAGAGGTGGAACCCGCAGAAGATTGCATTCAGGAGCTGTCGGGCAGTCACACATCTTCTCCCACCACCACCACCAACGACAACAACAACATCAGCAGTGTGGGACCACAGCAGTGCCAGTCTTTGGACACTCACCAAAGCCTTTTAAATGGAGCACAGCCGAGCCCATTTGTCTGTGGCGGTGTCCCGGCTGCCCCCTGCACAGACGATTCATTGCCTTCAGGAGCACTTGTTAATGGACCTGCTTCACACTGTACCTCAGAGGAGCCGCACGTCCCCAACAAAGATGCGTCCCCTTGGCCTGAGACAGACACCAACCCCGAGGTGTTACAGCCTCCCAGTGAGCTTCAATCAGACACTTGGCAAAAACCAGAAGGGCACGTCCTGAAAGCCCCATCCGCAAGGACCTCATCCGAGTCGGACAGCAGCGACCACGAGGCTGCCGTGGACGTGCTTGTGGGGGAAGATGCGGATAACGGGCCAATCAGCCACCTGTGGACAAGAAAAAGTGTGAAAACAGGGTTCTTATGGGATGTAGATTCGGAGTCATCTGAAAGCTCGTCCGATGACTATGAAGACCTAAACAGGGGCCTTCAAAAGAAGTTCATGCGCTTCCTGTTCAAAGGCAGGGTTATGGGTGGGGTTGCAAAGAGAAAGACGGAGGTGAATGGCTCTCCGTTGGCCAGCCCTAGCAGAAGGAAGCGCAAAATGTGCAGAGTAGAAAGGCTCCTGGCCGAGGAAGAAGTTAACGACAGCTTCAGCTCTGCTTCCCTCACTGATGGGGACTTGGATTTTGATTTGTCCATTAGCAAAGAACATGCCTGGAGGAGAGAGCCAGAAAGTTTGAGAGCGTACATGGACTCACGCCTGGGGAATTCCTGCGACAAAGCAGCTGTCATGGAGAAGTTAGTTTCAAGTGAGAAGGAAGGCAGGAGCGATGAAAGCCACGGCGTTGGAGAAGCAGAAGACTATGTGGGTGGCAAACCTGCGCATTTAAAGAGTAGGTTAGACATGGGCAAAGAGACGGAGTCTTCATTCTTCCAATGCACAAAGTGCAACATTAATTTCAAGGAGAAGAGACATTTGCATAGGCATATGATGTATCATTTAGACAGGCATAATCAGGTAGGGCAGGAGAGCGTGCTCCGTCCCTTTATATGCAAAGAGTGTGGGCGTTCATTCCGCGAGCGTTCCACCCTGCAAAAGCACATGCAGATCCACCAGGCACGGCGGGAGAGGCTCATGCAGGAGATTAAAGGTCTGAACAAATCTAGGGAAGAAGGCCCAGATGCCCGTCTGCAGTGTCCCCAGTGCACGTTCGGAACCAGCTGCCCCAGAACTTTTGACCAGCATGTCAAGGTTCACGAAAAAGACAAAGGTTATCACAGTTGTGAAGAATGCGATTACACAGCCATGACTGAGCTGGATATGCAAGCACACCAACGGACAGTTCACCTCAGCGCAAGCCAAGGCAGATTTTTAAAAAGCTTTGACGCATTTCTTTGTAAAATTTGCACATTTAGGACGAAGAACATGAGTGTTTTGAGAAAGCACTTGGAACTCGTCCATAAGCAGCCACTCTATGATTATGACCCTCAGTCTCACAGCACGACAGCTGATGACCATTTAAGGCCACTGTCAGACGAAGATGGGTTAACAAGCCCGGCTGAAGAGGACGTCTCAGCTCCACTTTCCCAGAAGCCAAAGTTGCTCAAAGACAAGCAGAATGGGTCGACTGAAGCAGGGCTTTCCATGTGGTCCAATGGCAATGCTGACCTTTATGTGAGAGATAAAGGCACACAAAAATCGTGTAAAGGATTGAGCTCCTCACTGATCAAGTGGAGTTTTGGCAGCTTAGCAAACAACCTGTCACCATCTTCCCTGAGATGTGACAAGCCAAGTAAATTATCCGTGCCTACAGAGAGAATAGATGTGACAACAGGTCTCCCATATGTCGAAGAGGACAATCAAGGATATGAAAGCACTGTCTCTGAACAAAAGACAAAATATCTCTCCAGTTTTGACATGCATCTTGCGACCAAGGCTGGGATCTCCAGCAAAACAGTACATCTAAACGAAGGCACCGCTAACACTCCCAAAGATCCCTCAGAAAGAGGCGGTTTTGTGGGGCACAGCACACAGCAGCAGAAATCTTCCTCCAAAAGAAAAATGTCCATCCCTTATCACAACACCCCTAAGGATCCCTTCCCAAAATGTGAACCAGAGTCTCCCGAATGGCTGGACACTGACCCCATGCATGAAGGTGACTATGACGACGATGAGGACACTGATGACAGCAGTGATGCTAAATACCACAGTGACATCATGGCAGTTCATCTGGATGGCAGTGAAGATGGACACAGTCCCTACACTGCTGATCACTTCATCCAGCAGGGGGTTTCCATTAAAGAAGACAGCTCTGATTCTGTTGGTCAGTCAGAAAATGATGGATACCTGGAAGATGACGATGAAATCTATACTCTCATAGTGAAAGAGGAGAGTATAGAGAGCACAGTGAGTGAGAATAATCCGGAGTTTACTGACCAAAACCTGAGCGATTCCTACACAAGCTACCGCATGTCCCCTGTGTTTGAGATCGACCGGAAGTCCTGTCCATATTGCCCTGCTGTGTTTGAGTCAGGGGTGGGTCTGTCCAATCATGTGAGAGGACATCTGCACAGGTTGGGGTTGAGTTATGATGCTCGTCACATGCTGTCAGCTGAGCAGGTGGCCTCGCAGGACCGGCAGCCTCGCATCCGCAGAAGAGCACCTTCACTGAACAGAAGAATCCGTAAAGGTGATTTAAGCTGCATGTCTTTTTTCTAAGCTTTATAACTTCGCTTCCGAGTTACCTACCAACATGATATACATATCAAAACAAACAACATAAACTACACTGTCAAATGACATACCACGAGTACAGCAAGTAATTCAGCTCAGAAAATGGTTAAATTACACCCACTGAAGGCAGATGAGAGAAGGGAGTTGGGGTTATGACCTCATGGCCAGAGCTGTTCTGAATTCACATTTCAGTACAAGAGTCCTGAGGACATATAATTAGTACTATTACTAATAATAATAATAGTAATAATAACAAACAAATAATGAACATTCAGTGCATGTTTCTATTTTGTTTGGACTACTGTTAAGTATTGTAAATAACTTTATAATTTTGAGATTTCCTAGTAATTTAATCAATAAAAACTCCATCAAAATCAATTTCAGCTGAAAAAAACAAGATTTTCAGTTTCTCAAAGGGTTTTCATGTGTTCCTGTAGTCCTTACAAGCTACAAGTCATAAATGCATAACCTATTATTTTTAAATATAGTTAAATTAATCAAAACAGGGTCAAATTCTTGCAAATATTCATATCAATTCATATAGAGTCTGTTTAGAATAGAGTAGCCAGGGATCTTTTAAAAATAGTAAGTATATAAGTAATTTGTAACTGCTTGTGAAAGTAACTGTATGTGAAACTATCAGAACATCCAGTAAAACTGGTCTTGGGAGTAAATATATCCTAATTTATTGTCTTCCTTACAGTTTTGAAATATATCACAGAGTATGGACTCCAGATTTTTGCCAGTAAACGGTATCTAAATCATCGTATTGCCTCAGACTAAGCTGTTAAGTAACTTCATGAAGACCTCTTAGGGTGGTTTCTAGCACTGTATGACAAAATATGTATAATAATGGATAAATGTACTTTGCATAGATAAAAACAGTCATCTGGAGCAGAAGCAACCAATCCAAAGCCTAAATTTTGTCTGTAGTTTGGTGTTTTTTGTAGATCACAAACGTAAGGTTCAGACACCCAAACTTACTGGCTGATTGACCATTTATTTTCTAAATTTGATTATTTGCTGCTTTTTTATCATTTTGTTTCTGTCACAACAGATAAACCAGAGTCTCAAACAGAACACACCTGCCCTCTGTGTCTGGGCTGGTTTGATACCAAGACGGGCCTGTCCAATCACGTACGTGGTCATTTGAAGCGGATTGGGAAGCCAATCTCAGGGGTCAGCAAATCCCCCCTCTCTATCCTCACTGAGCTTCTACAGGATGAGGACGAACATAGGAAGATTCTCCGCTCTCTGCAGGCCAAACCACACCTCTCCAGACCTTTTATTTCTCAGAAGTTTGCTGGCAGTGAGGGCCTGTTTCTGACGCCCACCGGCATCCCTGTGAAGGTCCAGCGTCAGTGGCCGTCTAATGGACTGAACTCAGAAGATGGTGAGACGAGAAAGAAGAGTGAAGAAATCAATGAAATCAGTGAAACCTCATCAAGCACTTTAGTAGAACTTCTTCAGAGGAAGAGACAGGACGTGGAGGTACAGGAGGCTAAAGGTGACTTGCAGGCAGCCAGGACTCGTTGTATTGTTCCATCGTTCAAGGGTGCTGGTCCCGTGGACCCGCCTGGGCAGGATGTGAACTCCATCTGCAGCCAAGGTGAGGAACACAAACACGGCAGTATGATAAAATGACATCATGATAAACCTTTGTGAGTTTATCTTCTGAGAAGTAAGTTTTAGGGACACTGAGTTTTATTAAATACAGGTTTATAGGAGAGATTTCAGGAGATTGGGCTGTGCAGCAGATCTGTGTGATCTCACTACAAAGCTCATTTCTTAAAATATATAAAACATACTTAAAATAAATGGCCATATACAATACAATAAATCTTAAAAATGACGAAACTGTGATGTTAAAGAATTAGTACTTCATTGTAACAGCTGTATATTTAAACAATAACCTTTAATTGAGATGTTTCTGTGGCATAATTCCCTCCGGAAACCAGGCCGGACACAAATGACGCACTCATGCTCATTTTTAGGAATTAAATCATGCACAGATGGTTATGATATTACGATATGGCCTTTTTATAATATGGCCTTAATATATTGATATCTATATAATGTCCAGTCCTACAGTGCATAGTTAGACTGGCCTTAGATTTCATGTCCATACAGAACATCACACTATATTGTTATGTAGGGCAGTTTTTGCTATAAGTGATATAAGCAGTTGCTTATTGGCCACTGAGCTGCTAAGGTGCTTTAAAAATATGCATTACTTTTAATATTTGCATTCTAAATAGGATACCAGTTTGGGCCCCTGTTATGTTTGGAAAAGACACCTAACGTTGCATTCACCTTCCTCTGTATTAGTTTATGTACTGAATTATGCCCCATATTCAGCTTCTGTAATTACTGAATTATTCAGTGGCACCTTTACATCTGCTGTGTAAATAGAATGTAGGTACAACTTGCTTAGAAATAAGGTCAGATGTTGCAGTTCAACTTTTGCAGCGAATAAGTTACTTTCTCTGTTCTGAATTAAGAGAGGGAGTATGCATTATTTCATATTTATTATTAACAGTACTGCTTGTAGTTTCTGTACTTCCGAATCCTTTGCAGTCTTTTGCAGAGCAGCAGCACAGTCAGTTGCAGTGCCTGAGGCATAATTGGGATTTGTTTAAAATACAGGGTGCACTGGGTTTAATTGAATATCTATAAGGTAGATGTTCAGTGTTAAGATTCAGTACAGTGTGCCACTTCAAATCTGAAGCAGTCTTTCTGAACTCATTGTAGAAGTGACACTCCGTCAGAAACAGCGACACAACGCAACGCACGCATCGCTGTCTTTGCCATGCTTGTTGTAGTCTCTCAGATAAAATGTAAAGTAGGGAATAATTAGAGCCCCACTTGTCCAACTTACACAAGTTTAGCAAGTAGTGTGACAGGATTTCCTCCTTTGTCTGAGTATATAACCATGTGATTAGATAATGTATGTCAGGAGAGAATCATCTAATTAATTTTCAGAACTTTTTCTTGAACTTTATGTGAAACAATTAGAAAATCCCTTGAAATGTGTCTTTTTCAACATATGAACATTTGATCTTCATTTTAATTCTATTGAGAGGTGGTAGTGATATAACTAAACACGTAAACCTGAAGTATCTTTTTAAAGTAATGAATAAAATGGAAATCATAAATACAATTTTCTTTTGAGGAAAAGTTTTGGACACCCTGATCCCAAATAGGTGGTATTTCCCCCCCTTAGCTGAAACATTCTCAATCTTCTCCCACTCCTCCATGCAGACATCTTTCAGCTGTCTAATGTTTCAGGTAAGGTCTTGGACGGATGGTTTCAATATCTCTCAAGCACCCTCTGATACAGTGAAGAATTTATAGTGGATATGGTGGAGAGCTTGCCAGACCCTGCTACACTAATGCAGCCCCAACCATGACATTTCCAACACCATGCTTCAGTCAAATCACTTTCTCATAGATCCTGTCATGGTGATCAGCAATCAGGAGCAAACCACATTTATGTCTGTGGTTTAAATAAAGTCAGCCTGCTTCATTTGTCTTCCAATCATTGACACCTGATTCTAATTTTAGACATTTCTCGAGAAATTGTATTTCTATTAATTACATTTTACAAATGATTTTTAAATTGTTGATATTGCCTCTCATTATTGTTCAAATGAAAATCAAATATCTACTTTTTAATATGTTAAACGAAGGTTTTCATCATTTATTTCCACACGACTGTGTCAGTACTGTACTGTAAATTCTTTCTGTTTTGATTAGATATGTTCACAAATGCCTGTATTCATTTTCAGATGCTCGTTTGTAGTTAAACCACATTGCTTTGTTATGTTTCCTTTGCTCAATATGAGGATTTTCTCAACCACTGATGATATATGAGCTGTCCTTGTCGGTCGCTGTCCTTTTTTTCCGTGTAACATTAACAGGCTTGAAGTTTACAGCGATCACTCCAGCTCGCGTCGAGCAGTTTTTAATGAGAATGCAGCTCCACTGTAACAAGAGGGTTCCTCTGTTTCACAGACAGCCTCGTGTATGATCTGTCTTGTTTCTATTGATGTGGAATCAAAGGCTATGGCTGCGATTTGACAGACAGGTGATGGCTAAATTGTATGATGTGTCGAAAAATCTGGGTCACAGATTATCACCGAACGTTATTTATTCCTATAACGTAGTCGTAACTGTGTAGGTATAGCATTACGCTCGGGAGGGGTGTGTGTGTGGGGGGGGGCTCTGCAACGGTGTGTAACAACAGATAGATTAACTGCAGTGGTACTAATCGGAAGGATTTACAGCCAGCATGTACAGGAGTGCGCTCTGTGTTGATGATAAATATGTAGCGCTGGTACAAAAACCTTGTTTCATTGCTGTTTTGTGTGTTTTTTCCACCTCCGCCGCTTTCATTATTTACAGTCGCTCATGTTCAACCACCCAATTTCAATCATACACTCCGCTATTAAATATGTATGGCAGACACCTCGCTCTTCATAAAGCACTGATGCTCCCTCTCTGCAACCTTGAAGTCTAGAGACGCCTCCGGAAGCCATCGAAGGAAAGAGAGAAAGTGAGAGGCAGATGGTAAAGGAGGTGAAAGAAAAAATAAAAATAAAAAGCTCATACCCGTTGAATTATTGTAACGTGAATGAAAAAGAATGTGTGTCATCCGAAGTGGCTTTGAAATTCAAATGTAAAAGCCACGGTGTCCTTTGAAGTGATGCTGGAAACGCATCAGCTGTGTTTACACACCTTTGTTTCATGTCTGTCCAAATAAAGAGTTTCGTCTGCATTAGTGCAGAAAACGTTCGCGGAGATTTCAAATCACATGCTTCTTTTCAGGGCGTCCATCTTAATTTCGTCCATAGCTCCATTTTTTTCATGGTTGGCGCTGCCTGAGTGCAGAGCTCGGAGGTGGGTCCTTGACAGCGTTGGCAGGAAGTTCAAACAGTCTGCTAGAATTATAGAAATTTGAATACTTAAACAGCCTTATTAAAGCTCTTCACTGCACTTCTTTTCAGATGGGCTTTTTTTTTTTTTTTTGCGAAAAGTTGACATCTTTTGCTTTTTAATCAAGTAAGACAGTGATGAGGAAAAATCTATATTTGTGCTTTAAGATATTTAGGTAATTAACTGAGACATCTGTTGGTTTGTTGCGTGTAATTGTCAGTAAAACAATTCGCAGGTAATTTAAATAACCTTTGGTGTCTTGTCGCGGGAAAATAAGCCTAAGTAGCAGATGTTTTTCTCCATTTGGTGTGAAGTGACTGGAAGCTGTTGCAGATTTTACACAACATAAACTGTACCTTCACTTATACTTTCATTGTATCATCCATCCATCCATCCATCCATCCATTCGTCCATCTGTCCGACTGTTTGTATATGCAGGGTTCAGGCATTCTTGAGTAAAAGCAGCAGTTCTGTTTAGAATCCTGATTACCCAAAGAACAATTTAAATGTTTAAATGCATCCTTAAAAAGAAGTGTTTTAAGGGTTCTTTACTGAAGTTGTGGTTCCTTATACAACCCATCCCACAGATTGTTTAAATACATGGCTTACAGACGAGGTTCAGGCATTCTGCAGTAAAAGCAGCGGTTCTGTGTTGAACCATGACGATTCAAGGAACCATTTAAATGCATAAATACACCATAAAAAAGGCTACTTCAAGGATTCTTTAGTAAAGACCATGGTTCTTTATACACTCCATGTAATGGACTGTTTGCATACACACTTCAAAAATGTGGTTCAGACAGGGCCT
The DNA here is from genome assembly GCA_034509495.1 of Acestrorhynchus altus. Lineage (NCBI taxonomy): Eukaryota > Metazoa > Chordata > Actinopteri > Characiformes > Acestrorhynchidae > Acestrorhynchus > Acestrorhynchus altus. The sequence goes on from CM067504.1 coordinate 38,375,607, forward strand.
ATTGAGATGATTGAGCTGTGATATATTGTAATGTTTGAATATTACATTCAAAAGTTAATTGTTCTTTAAAAGGGTATAAGTACGTTATGAAGATATTATCATATCATGGCATAAATGGGCTTAAAATGACAATATTATAATTCATCACAATCATTTCTAGGGCATTTCATCGTCTCCAAAAGATTGTGACAGGCCTAGCTCAGGTGGTCCTCATTAAAAACCATTGTTCTATATAGAACCATAAAACCATAACCAACCATACAAATTGGTTTTCAAGGGTTCTTTAATAAAGGTCATTTTTTTGCATGCAACTGTGACAATTTATGGAACTATTTGAATGCTTGAGTGGTTCTGTACTTGGTTAAATGGTACTTCTCTGGATAGTTCCTAATAATTTTAAACACTCCAGCATTACTGCTGTATCTGATCCACTTGTACAAGCACAACACCCCCGAACACACCACCACCATGTCAGTGTGACTGCAGTGCTGAGAATGACCCACCACCCACATAATAGCTGCTCTGTGGTGGTCCTGTGGGGTCCTGATCATTGAAGATCAGGGTGAAAGGAGGAGGATAAAGTCTGGAATTCTACAGTCTGGAATTCTAGAACCACAAAGAGCTCCTGTGTGGTCAGAGGAGCTGATAGAATGGACAGTGAACGAAGAACCATGTTTGTTATGGATGATCGGTGTATATCTTTTAAAAGGGTTTCCATTATTGTTTGGATGTGAAAAACTTCTAGAACTCTTTTTGTTTAGATTGTAGAAAGATGCCAAATGATAACATAGATGGTGCTCATGCTATTGTACCTGAAAACTTGAATACAGAGTGACATATTATCAGCTTATACCTAAGTTTTATGCACCGCTTCATTCAGCCTGTCATATCTCAGCGGGGGCGAAATTATTCCTGAACATTTTCATTCTCCTGCTGTCAAAATAAAAACAAACCATGTGGAGTGTATTTTGATAAACATTGTTCTCAACAATACAAAAAAATGCGAGCTTAAAGATTTGACAACAGATGGAGTGAGAGGGCGAAGACTCTGAGGGAATCACAGCTTTATTTCCTTCAAGCTGGTGTGGTGTTCAGAATGTTGCCCTTCCAAAAGCATGCACACACACGCGCACACACATCATGTTAACCCTTTGAACTATTCTAAATATAGTTTAATAAATAGCATATGTTGATGTAAATGTAGAATGCAGATATTGGGATAAGGCTGCATGTTTTTATGTATATACAATTTAATGAGTTAATCTGTTTGTTAATTGCTTTTCATCAACACAATTTGTCTTTTCTTTTCTTTTTTTCCAGAGAAATTTGAAATAAATAAGAAGATTTGTATCCACTGCAACGCAACCTTCCACAGTGCTGTCAGCCTGTCCAATCATCTTCGAGCTTATGCACGCAGGAAGAGGATCGCCCTGATAGAGGGAACATGTGGGTGTCTAACATATCTTACATTTTCCTTAGGCCCCCTCTTATGCAATAAAGATTTCACATCAGATTCTTTGATGGAGAGATCTCCAGGCCTTGCTGCAGCCCCAAACCATGACACTTCCACCCCCATGCTTCACAGTTGATATGAGGTTCTTGTGCTCAAATACTGTTTGGTTTGCACCAAACATGTTTTCTGTTACTGTCCAAATAATTCGACTTTGTACTCGTCTGTCCAAAGCATATTGTTCCAGAGCTCCTGCTCTTTGTCTGTATGTCTCTGGCAAACTGACAACAAGGTTTCCTCCAAGGGTTTCACTTTGACATCATCTGTGGCATAAGATACCTGTACATCCTGAGATGACATTTTAGGATTGTTGGAGAATTCTTACAGTCTTGCTATTGGGCTAAACTTGTTGGGTGGCTTGATCTGACTATTTTGGCCATTTTAAGTGTTCTACACTCACAAATTATTTTCTGGACGGTGGATCCTTTCGAATTTGTTCCCAAACTTGTAGATATGCATCCACATCCTTGTTTCTGAAGGTCTCGGAGAGCTCTTTGGATCTTACCATGGTGATCCCACTCACTTCAACAGCCAAGAACATACCAAACTAATGTCAGAGGTTCAAATTAGACGGCCCCCTACAAAGTCCTCTTTGATAATGGCCTAATCATCAGCAGCAGCTGCATCTGATTCTAAGTTTAGGCATGTTAATGAAAGTGGGCTCTCCACCATTCATTGTTTTCATCGTTTGTTTTGCAGCATATGACTGTAATCAGAAGCGGCCTCGATCAAGGCCTGGGCCAAAGAGGAAGGAATTCCCCTCTCCCCACACAGCCTCTGAAGTGATATACAGACTGACCTGCAGGTACTGTTTCCCTACATAAAACACTCGCACACACTCAGCAATACCCTGATTCAGACACAATCAATATTTCATATATATTTATATATCTCAGAGACATATTGTCTTTGGTAGGACAAGGAAAAGTCATCCTAACTTTAGTGTATGTTTACCTGTTAAGATTGTATTTCTCATACATCTTTCAATTAGGGTCAAAATGTTTTTTGTTTTTTTTCTCTTCAATCGTAATGGAGAACTGAATTAAATTTCCAAGATGTACGAGTTCAGTAGCTCCTCAAACCTTGTGCTAACACTCAGCAACCATGGGCCCTTTTAAGCAACTGTCTGAAGATCTGAAAAGGAAAGTAATCAATGCCCACAAGGCAGGGGAAGGCTCGAAAAGCTTCGACAGCGTGGAATTTTATTAAGAAATGCTCAGAGGTTTTCAGAGAAACTGTGCAGGTCAAGATGAGACTGAAAGACCAAGACAACTCTGAGAAAAATGCTTGTGTGCTCTTAGAAGGGCAAATCAAAAGAACCTGCAGGATGGTTCCAAACTTGCACAAATATAACTCTACACTGAAGAGCCATAAGAGCGAAACCTTATCTGCTACCTCTTCACAAAACTCAATGTTTGAAGCACAACTGACCATCTAGGAAAGCCGGATGAGGAGGGCTTCTACAGGATAATGGACCAAAACATACTTCAAAATCTACAATGCCTACCTGAAAGACACAAAATTAAGCTTTCGGAACGTCCCTCACAGTCCTCTGACCTGAACATTGTGAAAATATAGTGGTTAGACTAGTGCTGGACGATACGACTGCAAATCGGTATCACAATTAATTAAACATTTTACCTCGAATCTGATATTTTATGATTATTTTAAAGAATGACAGCATTTTTCTTTGGTTCAAGCTGATAGAGTTCCTCAGTTGAATCGGTGTTGAATTCTCCATGTTGCAGACTGGACAGGATGAAGCAAAATTTTACTGCAGCATGTTTGAAATTTATTACTGATTCGGGATAAGAAAACTTGGCATAAATTACTGAGGTAGCAGTGGCTGCTCAATTTGCACTGCCACCTCCTCCAAACAAATGTGTAATACATGGCTTGACCACTGATAATGTATTAGAGTAAATTATCCTTAACTTGTGTTGCACTCAATGCAGACAGTATTGAACAACCTGTACGTACCAGCCTGCAAAACGACCCTGCAACTTTGGCAGCGTTCTCAGTAGGTATGAACATGTACCATAGACTTGAACGAGCCAAGAAATCTGTGCGATGCACAACAAAATTAAATGTGTAGCAGTTATTTTCTAACTACAATTTCATCATCACTAATTATTATCCTCTAAAACTTTGTGTCTTACACACATTTTTTGGAGATGGCAGTGCAAATCGAGCAGCCAGTCATTGATGGAGTTTTCTTATGCTGTGTTAGTTGGTCATAAATTTCCCAGATGTCCTGTAGTAAAATTAAATTATTCTACTTTCCCAGGGAAAACTAATACCATCTGAATATGGCTCTGTAAGTCTGTAAGATGTCCAGATCTTTTTTTATAAGAGAGTAACTTTGCTTTCGGATTTGCCAAAAGCATTGTTTAATTGGCGACAGAGGCTGTGTTTACTCTTTTTCGATCCAGAAAACATAGACAACATCCAAGATGTGGCCAAGAATGCCCAGACTTTAACATTCCAATGTACAGTACCAATCAAAAGTTTTAGAACACCCCATATGGGTTCTGAAACGTTGGACTGGTAGTGTACATATATTATGCATTGGCATGTTGTTCATCAAGAGACCTCATCACAGGACGATGACTGTCTGAAATTGATTTGTTCTACTGGTTTACAATCAACCACAACGTTATGACCACTTCCTTGTTTCTACACTCACTTTTTATTTTATTAGCTTTACGGACTACAAGGGAGCACTTTAGTTCTGGAATTAGACTGCTGTCTATTTGTTTCTCTGCATACCTTGTTCGCCTTTTTTCACCCTGTTCTGTAATGTCCTGGTCCTGTGGGGTCCTGACCATTAAAGACAGAGTGAAAGGAGGCTAACAATGTATTTAGAAACAGACAAAGAAACAATTAAGTCTGTAATTATAGAGCTACAAAGTGGTCAGTGAAGCTGACAGTGAGTGTAGAAAGAAGAAGGTGGTCATAATGTTGTGGTTCATTGTAAACCAGTAAAACAACTCAATTTTAGACAGTCATCATGCCGTGATGTGATTTCTTGATTAACAACATGCAGCTGCATAATATATGAACACTACTGGTCAAAACTTTCAGCTCCCATATTGGGTGCCATCAAACTTTTGTCCGGTAGTGTATATTAGGGGTTCCACAACCATTTGAACAGTGTTTTAAGCAGGTTGCTACTGTTTCTTCCTCTATGTTTTATTTACTTAATTGCTGGTGTTTTTAATCACCCTTCACCAAAACATTTATAATTCAGGTTTCTAGTTTTTGTCCTAGAATCATAAAACACCCCCAGAAAAAGTATCATTTTCAAATCTTTAAAGAGTGAAAAAAAACCCATATTTTTTTGATTGTTTTGAGAGAAGCATAAGTAACAAGACACAATACAGCCTGTGAGACGGAGCGCAAGTCTTGATGGCCCGCCCAGTATTACGACACAAGAAAACGTGAAAAAGCCTACTTTAGTCCTTCTGTTCAGGTTGTTTTCACACTGAGCTCAGAGCGTAAAGACGCACGGTTAAGGTTCTCAGCTGTAGCAGATAAAGCTGCGCCTCACAACACTGCTGCCACCTTACAGCACACAGAGCACAGTAGCACCTCCATCTGGAGAACAACGGTGAGGCAGAGCAGCTCCAGTTTGAGCTTGTTTGATCCTGATCAGAATGTAAAGTCAGTTTCACTCGTTTGGAAATGAACGGTGGAGCTGAAGTTAAAAACCCGTTATTGTGAAACATACCTGAATGAATTGATATCGAGTCAAATTGAATCAGAAATCAAATCGAACGGGGACTTTGTGAATTGGAATCAAATGTTTGCAAGCAATGTTTTAATTAATAAATAAATCAAATTCTGTTTGCTTGCTTTCTCTCTCTCTCCCTCAGGTTCTGTGATCTGGTCTTCCAGGGCCCGCAGTCTGTGCAGGAGGACTGGGTTAAGCACCTGCAGAGACACCTCATGCACACCAGTGTCCCGGGCACAGGGGCAAGTATGGTGGAGGTAACGGCCGTGTGTGAGGAGCTGTGTGACCCATCTCTGGACACTCTGCCCTTTTCCCAGCTCTCTCAGGGCCTCTCCTAAGTCCATGTTTACACGCCTGCCCTGTTCACTTTACTGTCAGCTACCTGTCCTGCACATGTACATAAGCAGAGATACTATATGTAAACAAAACATATTCTATATAAAGTTACATATTCTGTAAGAGTGTAAGAAAATAAATAAAAAAGATATATACAGTGAGTGAGAGAGGGAGAGTGGGACGGAGAGAGGGGGAGAGAGAGGGAGAGAGAGCGTGGAAGGAAAAAAAGTTTTCTTATATTGCACATGGACCATTTATTTTCTTCTCTTTCCTTCCGTTATTTTTATATCTTGCCTTTTCGGACATGGCATGCCATTTACATTACATGTAAGGTCTGTAAGGACAATGACACATCAGCAAAAGAATTGAAAATATGAATCTGTACTGACATGAATATTTACTCAGAGGATAAACGGTACAAGCTATTTTTAAACTACATCTACACTCGTAATTCTATACTTACTGATTAAGATTTCTCTTAGACATTCTTATGCAACTTCAGACATGATAAGGAGGCTTTAGTGCCACAGATTTTAGCGTTTTTAAAAGGCACTCTCGAACAAATGAACTGCGAACCACGCTGTCCACGCTGGATACCTTTTCTTTTTCCAAACCTCTGCTGACCCCTAAATACTGAATGGAGTGTATATCAGAATAATGCAATATTCAAGCTCCTCAATTAAGCTCATTTTGAAGTGTTTAGATATATGTTTGAAGCACACTGTTCTGTGATATACTTGCACACTGCTGTAGCTTATGGCATAGCGAATGCTGAAATCTAATTTAACGGGTGGGTTCAGTGGAATCATCATTTATGGTGCTCAAATGTTAGATGTGCCACTCAGGAGGTCTACGTTTGATCATCTTCACAACTCCATGAGCATTCTACTAGCCATCACTTTCTTTAGGATGTACTGAGAGAAAACATATTACCATGTATCCCATCTTTCTGTGGTAAATAAAACTATTTACGAACATTTTTATATGTGCGGTTTTATATGAGCATCTTGGACCTTTAAGTGATTCTAAAGGCATCCAAAACTCCTCATTAGGCTCTGTGTGCTAATGAAAACTCTAAGCTACAAACATGGCTGCGGCTGCACCAGTAAGAGTCATTCTTCAGCTCAACCCTTGGAATTAGCCATTCTACACTAAATTTTACAGAGCCTAATGCACCGGAACGTAACTGCAGCACTAATTTAAGGTGGAATTTCAGGTTTGTGTGTGTCTTGATCTAGAAAGTTAATTATTTTATATCAGTCAGATCCCGTGAACACACGAATAGTCATAGAATAACACCACTCTATTAGTTCATGCAAAAAAGGTTCAATTATATAAAGGAAATATCTCCAGATTCATGGGCTGAGCTTATCAGCAGAAAGATTTTCTGCCAATCATTCTGTGTTCTGTCATGCCCTCACAATTTATGAACAGATGAAGCTTAGGTTTGTTTTTTGTTTTTTTTGTTGTTGTTTTTTTTACTACAATCAAACTGCATATTATATATAACTCTATATTGAATATATCATTTATTAATGTTCTGTTGCATCCAGTAGATAGGGGCTTTAAGGGTTATGAGCTTTAATTGTATACAAAGTTATGGAAGTTACTTTGAAAGATTGAATAAATTAGCTAATCACTAATGTGTAGATTTGTGTAATTTGTAAATTTGGTACATATATCCAAACGATAATTGTAGAAGGAGTTGAAATAGTTGCTAAAATGATACAACAGTAAGAGATTAGTGAGGTTTCCAACCTAAATATATAAAAGTGCATCTCAAACAGAATATTGTTCAAGAGCTCATTCATCATCAGTGTCATTCAAGAAGGTCGCTGTCGTTTTATTTTATTTTAATTTTATTTTTTTTGTTTTTAAGTGTTGATCAATTTGGCTTATTCCTCTTATAAACTAGAAATACAAAATCTCAAAATAGAATTAGAAATGTAATAGATTACTAATTATCACAGTGTCAACTTTAAAACAAAGCTCAAATACACTTTAAATGTAATATATGATCATTTCAGGTTTGAAGTACATTATCAAAACCCATTTTCACATTATTCACTTTTTATATGTTCTGGTGTAATTGCAAAATAAGTATAACCTAGTAAAGGTTATTGACTATTTTTAAGATTCTTCATACCCATATATCTCTCTGTGGAACAATAAGCAAAACCATGTTTTAACTTTTGAAAGGCACAAAAAATATCAGTAGAATAATGTTGGGTTTTTTTTACAAGTCATGTGAACAAGTGATTTTTTTTTTGTAAACATATGGACATTTGAGTGGTCTCATGTTGTTGGAGACTTCCTTACGAATCTCACTGTCTGCTCTTGGCCTGAACTTGCTAGGACTGTCTGATCTGGCCATGTTGGCATTTGTTTTAAATGTTCTCCCCTTGTAAATTATTTTCTGGCCAGTGAAATGGCTAATTACTAATTGTTTTGAGCTCTTTTAAAATCCTTTCCCAGACTCAGATCTCAGATAACTCTTTGGAACTCACTTTGGTGATACCACTCCCTTCTTTAATCAAGAGCAAGCTTAACTAATATCTGAGGTTTAAATAAGAGATTGTCCTCTCTAATGATGGTCTAATCCTTTGCAACTGATGTACTACAACGGATCCTAATTCTAGGCATTTTTTAAGTAGTGATAAATGTGGGGGTATTTTCTTCACTAATGGGACGCTGTTACAGTCACCAGGAGTGAACTAACACAACTGTGAATTCAAAGTGTTTGAAATGTACTTTTACTTTTACAGTCTTTCCAGTTGAATCTAGACAAATATGTCCCACAACTGTCAGAATTCACAGGTAACACTGATCTAAAAGCATGTGGTAATTGAATTTGTTTAACTTGTTGTGCCTCGTTCTTCCTTACAGGTGTTTTTCTTTTCTTTTTCTAATCTCTCTCTTTGTGGGTGATGTTTACTTCCAGTGAAAAAGCCATCTCGGTGTTATGTAATCCGTTATCCTCTCCATCTTGCTGTCTGGCTCTTGACAACATGGGACAACAGCTCTAAAAACAGAGGCTGTGGCTGGTCCATGTGTGTTCAGGGTCAATCTCGCGCCTGCATGAGAGGGGAGGGGTGGAGGGGCAGGGTGCGGGTGGGGGCGACCCTGCAGTTTATCCTGGGCAGGGCTTAGACAGGCGATCAAAGCTGTACAAACCAATTGTCATCACGTTCCTCCAGAGGGAATTTGGAGTACATTAATACCCCTGCTTTGGGAAGTAATTGTATCTCTCTGTGACTTCATTAGGTGCTCCTGGCTGAATCAAAAGGGCCTCCCTCTCCAGCAAGGATGGAAGCCGCGCGGTGGGCAGACAGCATCCCGAGGGGCAGAATGAATAAAAAACGAGGGATTATAATGAGATTGAGCTAACCATGACCAGGATTGCATTCCCCCTCCTGCCCCCCCCCAACCATTATTCTATTGGCAGCATTATGAATGGGGGTAGATTGAGGGGGCGGCAGGGACATAAAGAAATGTGTATCTAAGTGTAAGATCCACACCAGCCATCTGCCACAGGGGCTAGGCCGCTGACAGACCAGCGCATGCTTATCATTAGGCAGCGAATCAAAGAGGCCCGCTCTCAGGAGATTCCTCTATTAAAACTGTATAGATGTGTCATCCCTTCTCCACGCGGAAAAGGGAAGCTCCGCGGCGAGAGCGTGTTTAATGGGAGCGGAGAGGGGATAATGAGTTGGCATTGTAAAACGAGAGAGGAGGTAAGCTGTGTGTTCGCCTTTAATCGCTGTATTTTATTTGTTAAATCGAACCTCCAGAAAGCATAAGAGAAGGAGAGACTTTGGTAAGTTGTTTCATATTAATAGTATAACCTTAGGTGCTAATTAAAAATGCCCTCCAGCACAAAAGCACATCCTTAATATTTTATCGGAGAGGTAGTGACAAAGACAGGGCTGGTGCTTCGGGGAAAAAGAGAGATAGAGAGGGGTTTAATCTCAACTTAGCATTGTCTCTTAACCACAGTGTCTCAGGTGGACCTGACACCAGCACCAAGAGAAACTGCTGATTGATTGATGGGCACTTTTTTGTTTCTTCTCTCCTCGCCTTTCTTTTCTAGTCCTGTTTCTTTCTTTTCTTTTCTTTTTCTTCTTCTGAGGTCTGACTCTGCCTCAACCCCCCTCACCACTACCTCTCACGAGGCAGGAGGAGCGACCGTGAGATCAGGACCATGGACAGTGGCCCCTTTGCTCCGCGCCCGGTCAATCTGGAAAGTGCGAGGGCCCACCTTAAAAAAAAAATAACAAAACAACACAGACAGGAAGAGAGGGATAGAGAGTGAAAAAAAAAATCAATAGGTTTCCATTATCCGGTTGGGCAGTGTCACTGGCCTGTCAATGATCCTGCTACACACTCGCAGCACAAGGGTGAGACGAGCCCCAAGTCAATCGCCACTGACAAGAGGAAAGCATGCTGACAGCAACCAGGAACAAGTCAGAACACAGATTTGCACTTCAAGAGCCGGTCCGACGGGGTGGCGCAAGGGGCCACCAAACAGCAAGGGGCCAGGCTCAGGAGGGACGAGGGAGGGAGTAGTGTTGTGGGCACTGGATCAGGGGTTTTGTTGAGAGGGTTGGTGCGTGGGTGGGGGGTGTGTGTGTTGGGCTATGGTCAGGCTTTCACCCCCCTCGCGCCTGTCTGCCTGTCTTACTCCCTCCACTAACGCTTTTATCCCCACATCAATTATTTACCTCTGGATACACCAAAGGAAACCCAGGTGCACTGATTGTGGCTGAGAGAAATTCATCACCTTCGTAGTCTCCCACTCGCTCTTTTCTCTCCCTTTCTCCCCTCTCCTCCTCCCTTCTTCCTCACTGCCCATCTCCTGCCCCCCACCACCATCAGTAAAAAGGCCACTACGACCCAACATGCATGTAAGAGTACTTCAGGGGTGTGTGCTGGTGTGTCCGAGTATGTTTCAGTGTGAATGTATGCATTTGTTAAAAGGCACAATCTGGTTGAATGCTAAGTGGTGTGTGTGTGTGTGTGTGTGTGTGTGTGTTTGTCTGTCCCTTCTTTCAGAAAGAGACAATGTGCTTTGGACAGACGAATCCGAAGTTCACTTTTCGAGGCACAGTAACTAAAGACATATTTGCCACAAGCCAAATTTAACCCCAATATCCTCGTACATACTGTGAAGCATGGTGGTGGAAGTCTCATGGTTTTGGACTTCTTTGGTACAAGGCCTGGAGATCTCTTCATAATAGAACCCACTATGAGATCTTTATTGTATCAGAGGGGGCTTGAGGAGAAAGCAAGACCATCTGTACAAAGGCTGGTGCTGAAACATCACATCGCTGAAAGATTTCACGTGGAAGAGTGGGAAAATCTTTCTTCCAGTCAAGGTCAGAGACTGGCACACAATTATTAGAAACCTCTAATTGACAAGAAGGAAATACCAGCTCTTAGGCCATATGGTGTCCTAACGTTTTCCTCAGAAGAAAATTGCAATTCTATGAATTAAATATTTCAAGTGATTTAAAAATATATATATATTTCTTCAGTTTTGTTTGATTATATTTAATCTCTCACTATATATATATATATACACACACACACACACACCTTGATATATATCCGTTCAAAGCTAAGTGAGCATGTGGAGTGGCATGATGTGTTGAGTCTCATTAGAGGAGGTGTGTGTGTGTGTGTGTGTGTGTGTGTGTGTGTGTGTGTGTGTGTGTGTGTGTGTGTGTGTGTGTGTGTGTGTGTGTGTGTGTGTGTGTGTAAGTGTAAGTGTAAGGCCAGACCACGGTTTGAACCCGCTTACACTGAACTGCTCCTGCTGACCACATCCACCCAGCAAAGAGAGACATCATCTGCTCCACAAAAGGCCAGAAATCAATACATTTTGACAAGGATGAAACCTGTTTGGATACACCGTTTTGGTCGTCCAAAAAAATATGCTTCTGCCCGCGTCACGAGCAATTATATCAGTGCTGCTTGACTGGGAAGCAGTCAGCTACAGAAGTCTCAGCCTTAGTGGCCGGTGCTGTGCTGTGTCCGGTGTAGCAGAGGATCTGGTTGCCCCTCAAATCTCAAGTGTAATTTAACATTTGTACTGATGATTTTACCCCATATCGCTCCAGTTTACACAAAACCACTCGCTGGAACAGGAACAGCCTGCATATTCTTCCATAATCAGCAGCTTAAAGGTTAATGAGAAATTAACTTGTTCATTCGCTTCAAATTATGTTTAATGGACATTTTTACAAAGAGAGAAAGGTGGGGGGTGGAAAGCTTGGGGCATCGTGTGCCATGTGGATAAGGGCTATTAATTAATACGCTTTTCCAAGAAAATAAAATGCCAATTGTTTTTCAATTAGTGCACCTCTCCACCCCCTTCTCTCCATTCGCCCGCCCATCCTTCTTTTTCCAAAGCAGCAATTTCTAAATGACTGCGGGGAATTAAAGTGAATATGTTGACAAGGCTTAACAATAGCAGGTCATGTAGGCCTGCACGCTTGGCTGCTTCAGGTTCACTGCAGCAGCTGACAGGTCCTAATCACGCACTGCCCTAAAGGCACAAGGGCAGGAAAGACTGGAATCACTCAATTACTGAATTATACACTAGTTTGCTCGTTTTAAATTGAGATATAATTAGTGCTGGGGATGTTAAGAGTTGAATCTGCCACACTCGGCCGAACAAGTGGTGGTGTGTTATTATCTAGTGTGTAATTCGGGACAGCAAAGCGTTACTGTCACAGTGGATTTTGTCACATTTGTTATCATTAACCAGATTTGCGGTGTTTATTTAAAATGATGAGGCAGTGAAATTGATGTGGAAATGAAGGCCAGCAGCTTTAGGCTCCAATCCCACCAGCCTATTGTATAATACAGTCAATCCCTGACATGTCAAACAAGCAGTGTCCCAGTATCTCAGGCTTTAAGTGTCATAACTAACAAACTAATAATAATAACGCTGTCAGGAAGCGCTGTTTTTTCCGAGGCTGCTGTTCTCATGTGTTATCATTAATCGGATATTGACGTGGGAGTGAAGG
>CM067504.1:38393216-38470716 GCA_034509495.1 Acestrorhynchus altus
TACATCATTACTTGTGTACGCATGCTGTTGAACGGTTTTCCTGAACCCTAACTGAGCTTTACAGTGTGCAGACATCTTCTCTGATGAACTCTCCTAATTTGAACGAAGCAGTGTCCAAAATGAAAGAAAAGAATGAGTATAATTGTTGTCCATTGAAAAACATCTCTAAAATAGTGACTTTAGAGGAGGAGATAAACATGTTCTTTTTGAACCAGGAAGCTAATGGACAATCTGAGTTTACTGTCATTTTAGATATCATTGGTCTGTCTTACTCTGAATTATTTACACAGTACAGAGCTGCTGGGGGGTTCACACCGTGGAGAAAACTGAAAACAGACAAAAATGGAGATAGGGGTTGCTGGTGTCCTTCTATATTGGTGTTTTAATGCCAACCTGTGGGGCAGTAACACCAGTGGGGCCTTGAAGCAGTCTCTAGTGGTCTGCGAACCCATCCATAGAGAGACACAGTATTCCATAGTAAGTTGGTAATGGTACATTAAATCATAAAAGACAAAAAATTCAGGTTCTAAGTTATAAGCATGTTATTTTTATAGCTGCTGGTCAGACCCAAATCCCATAATTCAGTCTCTTCAAAAATGAAAAGCAAAAACTATTTTACATTTTTGATTTTTTTGTGAGCCTCCTAGTTAGACACAAGTGGGTCATGAGATGGAAAAGGCTGGGGAACCCTGTTTTAAAGCGACATATTGGGTTAGTTAAATGGTTCACAAACCAATATTATATTCAATATTATGTTTTTTTTCTTTCATTATTATTATTATTACATTTATTTGTATTTGGTGGCCAGCTACTTTACAGCCTGCATAAGCCCACACTTCCAGTAACTACACTACTGTAGTTTCCCCTGTGTTTCAAAGGCCCTGCTAATAGAACCCCAGCAACCCCACTACACATTCTAAACCAAACCAGTTTCAAGTAAATTTTCTTTTTCTCAGCCATGAGAAACCCCTGCAAACCCATTTCCAGGTTTATCCTAATGTGGCTTTGAACTGGTGCAAACTGACCGCAGATGATGTTCACCAGTGTTCCAGCGTAAAGTGGACCCACGGCCTTGCCCTGCAGGACCACATTGAGAGCCAGTGACTTCAATCGAGGTTGCTGCTCACATGAGCCTCTATTGAATCCACTGCCTCCAAGGCGGCTCTAATTGAGGATCAACAAGCCAAAGCCATCGGAGAACAAATAGATGGAGATGAAATGAACAAATGATTAGCATGCTGTGAAAAGTACAATCCGTTTCTTATTTAGCATTTAGGATAACTGTCTGTCCCGAGGAGCAGGCTTCAAAGTTGAACCCAGTTTAGGCGAGAGGGGATTAATTCTCTCTCCTGCATGCTTCATTGAATCTCTCATTACCAAACTTTGTCTGTATTGATGTTAGATTTGATTGAAGATTAGAGCATTTAGCAAATCTTGCTTTTCCTCGTGTATCAGGCTTGTCTTTTTTCTCCCTGCGACGCCCGCTGGTCAATGCCCTCACTTTCTATCCCCATGCCTGTTTATTTAAACTTCATCAACTTAATCAATGAACTGGAACAGAGAAACGGCCCCATGGTGTGTAGCCAGCTCCTTTTTGTTGGATAATTCTCCTCCCTTCTCTCTCTCTCTCACTACCCCCTCTCAACATAATACTGGCACTGTAAACCTTAAAATGACACATGTAATTTGTCCATTCCAATCAATATGATAATGGGTATTGGCTTGCACTCCTGTTTGTCTGACTGATGAACGTATATAACAGTGACAAGTCTCTCTCTCTCTCTCTTCCTGATGGAAATCTGTTTCTCTCAGTTGTTGCTGGTGGCCCCTCATATCATTTGTATTGTCCAATGTTGACCCTTTCTAAGATCAGAACGTGTCAGAGAGCTGGTGAGACTGAACCGCTTGTTCCACACTTACAGCTGTGTAATATCACTTCTGGTTTCACTGACTTCTCTTCTTTCTTTTCTTCTTTCTTCTTCTTTCTTCTTCTTTCTTTCTTCTTCTTTCTTTCTTTCTTTCTTTGCATTCATTCATTCATCTATCTATCTATCTATCTATCTATCTATCCATCCATCTTTTATTTTGCTTCTTCACATCATGTTTTATTCCATTGATTTGTTTCTCTCTTTTCATTCTATTATCGCAATATTGTCATTCATTTTCTTCTTCTTACAATGTTTCTGTTCATTCATTCATTCATTCATTCATTCATTCATTCATTCATTCATGCATTCTATGATTCCATCCTTCCATACCTATTCATTTTATGCATTCATCAATTTATTTATTCCTTTCTCTATCTTTTGCTAAAATATCTGTCCTTCTTATTTTCGGGCTATTAATTCATACTTCTCTTCTCACTCTTTCTTCTTCTTTCTTCTTCTTTCTTCTTCTTTCTTTCTTCTTTTCTTCTTTCTTTCTTTCTTTCTTTCTTTCTTCTTCTTTCTTTCTTTGTTTTCCGTGGTTTCCTCCTTGAGTAGCAGATCAGACGAGGCTGGTATTGGTCCTGTGTTGCTCAGGTGTGCTACACTAGAGTGCAGTATAGATCACTCCCTGTGGTAAAGGCAGTAAATATGTTTTGTTATTCCTCCTGTATTGTGTGTACCTGCCCTCTCTGCTTCTGCGCACCTCTAACATGCTGTACGGAGTAGTGCATCATTTTTATATGGCTGCCTAAGGAGCCATTTCCGATGGATTTGTGAGGAAAAATGTACGCCCCCATCTGTTGGTACACTAATAAATGTGCCACGATCCGGGGCCATCCAGTGGTAATCATATCTTTAATCATCAACTGGCAAGTGATATACATCTCCTCATAAAAACCTTCAGATTATAAAAAAAAAAATCTCCCTCTGTGTCACAAGGCTGCGGAACCATTTCCCTGACGTTTGCACTAGTTGTAAACAGAGGAAACACTCTCTGAAATGTAAACTACATTCGAGTAACCCTTTTAATTATCATGTGTCTCCTGGAACATTTGGTCAAGGGAATAGATATTATGAAATGAGGTTTTGAATATATTACTTGTTTCATATCAAGGATTAGCTTTTATATTGGCTCAAATCTCTTGGTAGCAAATGATCATTTCCTGTGTTCTAATCATGTGTTCAACTTGAAATAAGTCACTACATACAACAGTGACACTTATAACTTTTAATTAACAGAAATATGACATGAACTAATGCGACCTAAATGAAGTTCCATTCCAGCGAATGTGATTTCTATGCAGGTCATGCCTCTAATAATAAGAGTGTTTCAGATAAAAGCTATGGGCTGCTAACTATATTGTGTACAAGATATTACATCCACTGGATTTGTACTCAGTTCAGTTTCAGGGCTTTACAGAAAAACAACAACAACAACAACAACAAAACGCTCCTGAAAAGAATATATAAGCTAATGCTCTGAAAAGAATGTCAACAAGAATGTGCCTGAAAAACAATTTCATTCACATTTTAGCAGTTCATTCTCTGCCATTCCATAAATCTAACAGTTGTTCCTTACAATGTATCCAAATCCCATGATCAATGCTCTGAAATTACTTAAAATATAATGTTTTAACTGACTTTTATTGAACAGGATATTACAGAGATTCATACAGATACTAAACTAAATTTGCATCAGCAAATTTTACAGATTTTGTACATATATATTATGATGAACTTGATGAATAATTGAGAAAGCATGCTGCTTTTCTCTGTTAAGCAGTTTCTAAAATAAGAATTAATAGATAAGTTCAGTTTATAGTTAAAGTACATGTTAGAGTAAGAGTTAGGGTTAAGCTTAAGATTGAGGTAAAGGTTTGGCAAAGGTTAGGTTAAAGCTTAGGATGTTGAGGCTTGTGTTTAAGCATAAAAATTCACATACCTGGTTGCTGGTAAAATTTCTGTTGAAATCATTTGAGTTCTGCATGTCTGGGTTGCGTGACTCTATTTTTAATATTCTGCATTTCTGAAATGGCCTTTTAGTCACATTATAGTATGTATGAATTCCCTTTCAGTCCTGCTTTCTTCCACTGAAACCTTTTCTCCTTCTTCTGTAAAAATGCCAATTTGGCGATGACGGTTATGGGTAAAGTTAGTGTTGTGGTCAGGGTTAGGGTTAGGTTTAATTTAGGTTGAGGTGTGGGCTAGAAATAGAAGGTCCCATGCTTTTATAACATTCTCTTTTTAAACCCATGTTCTTTGTGTTTGGAATGTGTCTGTAAACTTCTGAAATGGGCTTTCAGTCATGTGTACAAATTCCTCTTGAGAACAGGGTAAACAAATGACTTCCTACACAGTTAATGCAACATTTTTGTTCAAACTCTGGAATTAAAGTTGAAAGTGTAAACTTTAACTTCACTTCTTAACAGCCTTCATTTCTAAATCCACTGTGACAAAGTGACAAAAATTGTGCCACTGTCCACACACTTTCCGATTTCTTCCACTTGAAATCACTTTGCAAGTCACTGGTGACCCCTGCTCCCATCCATGTCTGCGAGTCCAAAAAAGGAACCACTGACCTTGCTCTTTCTAGGTGAGTTTTTAATGATATATGGATGATGATTACATTTTTTCACATTGATTTCCGTGGTTGAACTAATCAATCATGTAAAGTGAACTGGATTTCAGATTTGAAAGGTGACATTTTCTAATCCTAAATACATGGCCAGGTCTGTTTATGTGCTACATAAAGCCTCGAGTAGAAAATAGGCCCAGTACTCCAGGATACTCAGGACTTCCATAATGCATCCACTCTGAGCACAGTGAGTATGTTAGACATAATAATTTGCAGTTGCAAGCCAGAAGCAGTGGGGCCGCCGAACTGGAGACTTATAACTGTTTACAAATCAATTGAAAAGCCATTTTAATCTGGTAAATTGTTAATGGTGCTTTACACGTGTCTAATGGTGTTTTCACCTCCAGTGCGAAAGTCCCTGGATGCTAGCATTCATGTGGAGGCTTTCTATTCAAAACCTGCCTCGGCAAGGCATCTCATTATTTCAGCCTAGAAGTATTGGCACACGAAGAGAAGTGTGATTATTGGTGATAAATATATAAGCATTACGCTTATCTTATTTGGTGTGCACTGTATGAGCTCACGCTCACAGCGCCACAGGTAACGGGCAATATCTGAACATGTAGTAGGTGAGGATTCTCCATTTTCTCAACACTGATGTCTTTTTTTCTACACATATGCAGTACCAACATAGTGACAGTGTGACAAGTAAACACTGCATGGCAGACAGAAAATGAGGAGTCCCTAAAAACAAAACAATTGTGCTTCGTGAGCAATGAAACATATGATCTGAAATTGCATTGAAGTTATAATTATATATATAATTATTATATATATATATATATATATATATATATATATATATATATATATATATATATATATATATATATATAATGCATAATTAACTACATTATAACATAATTAATGTACATGCTTTAGCAGTAGTAAAGAATGTGCACACAACAATAACTCTCAGATTAAAAGTTCATAATGTGCATTTCCAGTAATTCTTTCTGAAAGTGGAAAAATAATCGAGCTAAATATAAAAGAAGAGTTTGAAGTTGTAGTTGACATGCTGGAAGAAGGAGGGTTAAAAAAAACTATTCTTCAGACGTAGCTTGCCATATGTTTTTGCTGTGTGTGTGTGTGTGTGTGTGTGTGTGTGTGTGTGTGTGTGTGTGTGTGTGTGTGTCCTGTGTGTGTGTGTGTGTTGGATAAAAGCAGAGCTATTTTTTATATCAAAGCCAACCAGGTGTGTGTTTTGTGTGTTTATGTGTTTTTGTGTGTCAGAGTCGCTGGTGTTTTTGAACATGAAGCCAATACAAGCATCAGAAAATGAAAGGAGCAACTGAGTGGATTTAATGGTGTAATGCGCTCTCTCTCTCTCGCTCTGCCTTTCACTCTCTGTCTCTCTCTCTCTGTTCAGTTATATAGCTTTATTGGTATAACTTTGTGATTTGGCAAAATATTATAACAATAGAAACAACAACAACAACCACAACCACAAATAAGGCTGGGGAATGGACAATATGGAGAAGGTCAGTAGGGTTGTGGTATGGAGAGGTGGTCCTGGGAATAAAGTAGTGGGAGTAGAGTAGTGGTGTATGTCAGTAGGGTTGGGAGTAGAGTAGTGGTGTATGTCAATAGGGTTGGGAGTAGAGTAGTGGTGGCGTCAGGCTGGGGGCAGAGCAGTGGTGTATGCCAGTAGGCTGGGGCTTAAAAGACAGCGTGTGAGGCCTATGGGTGGGGATGTGGTAGTGTGAGTAGTGGTGGAGTACTGGGAGAGTTCAGTTGAGAGCATAGTACGACGTGGTGGAAGTCAGTAGGGTGTTGCATTTAGAGTACCAGTGGGGGTCTGAAGGGTTGGCTGAGTATTTTTTTCACCTCTTGTCACTTTGCAGGAGTTCAGAGGCTCTCTCTTTCATCTCCCTCAGTCAGCCTGTAAACAGCTGTCTTGTTTGATTGACAAGTCTACACACGCTCAACATGGCCAGAGAAAGTCCTGTTTTTTCTCTCACAGCACGCTCTGAGCTCACAAACGTGTCAAGTGCGCCGTTTCCATCTATCGGTTTAAAATTGTAGCACACTGACATGGAAAACAAAAAAAAAAAAGAAAAAAAAGGAGGAGACAAAGAGAAACACCTCATGTCTTTTGCTGGTGCTTTAATCATGCTGGATGTCTGCCATTTCTGCAGCCTCCTTCATGCTGTGACTGGTCAAAGCTACGTGAATGAGACGTTTCAAAGTGTTAAACTAAATTAACAGGGACGGATGCATGAAAGGAATGCAATTGCGACTCTTTAAAACAATCATCAAACTGCAGCACAAAAGACTGCAGCGAGAGGACAAGCGCTTCTCTCCACAAAGGACAGCATGTGCATTGATCCATGCTATCTGTTACACAGCTTTGCATCTCCTGTGTGAGAGACGCTAACAATCCACGACATCTGTGTCTTTCAATTGCCACCTAGTGCTTGATGAGACGTCCTTAGTGATGTAAGAGCCTGAAAACACCTGGAAGGACCAAATGGAAAAAAGTGATGTGTTAAAAGCCATTTTCAACAGTTCCTTTCAATGTAATACTCGCTAATATCCAGTGCTTAACTTTTCCATACTCTACAGGTTAAATGCAGGTGACACTAAGACTAATTGTTGAAAAAAAAAATGGTTTGTTCCTAAATATGTGCAGAAATAGTCTAAATGGTGATGGAAAATTTGGACTAAATCTGGAAAACTGTAGCTCTAATCGGAATTCGGGAAAAATAAACAAACTCCACTAAAGTAGTATTTTTTGATTCATTGGGATGGTACTCTTGAGTACATCCTCAGCATCTTTAGTAAAGGAACATAACTGTACCATCTTCCATTGCAATCCTTTTACCTTTGTGTACTGTCTTAACATGGAATTCATGTCCTGATTAAAATTTGCTGTAGATTTGCACCTTTTTCCTGGGAAAATGAATGTTGTTTACATTTACAGTAGACAGATAACCCTAAGACAGAATGGAGTGTTTTTTCCTTTTCTTTTTATGATTGATTTTCTATAAAAAATACACAGTAAAACGTCCAGTGTTGAATTAACTCACACAGAGTTGATTTCAACACTCTTTTAGGGTTTAAATAGCTCCACACTCTTCAGAGATAAAACAACAAAGTCAAAATAGTTAAAGATCAATCAGAGTAACTCACAAAACAGGGTTAGAATTACTCTAAGGGAGTTTTACTATTTCATTAGTATTCATTTAACTCACTAGTGAGTTCACAGCCTTGCTCAAGGGCACTTCAGTCATGCCCTGCCAGTTGAGGGAGTCAAACTGGCAACCTTCCAGTCATAAGGCTGGTTCCCTAACCACCAGGTCGTGGATGCCCAATCGTGCCCAAGTCATGGCCACGTTTTAGAAAGCTGTCTGAACAAGATATGGAAGTTGTCACAAGTTAGTTCCCTGCAATGTCTTTGTTCGATCCTCCGACCCATGGTGTTTTTGTTACAAACACGAGAAGCTAGTACTAAAAAATAAATTAATAAATGCCACTCGTGATCACTTTCACTGTTATTTTCTCTACTGATAAACGTGCCTTAACTTCGCTTCACTGAAATATGAAGAAATATCAACAAAGGACAGGTAGCTCAATGAGCGATGGACAGATAAGGACATGGAAACATATTTCAGAGTGTATATTGGAGTGTGTGGAGAGTACTTGGGGTTTGGATTCAACTGCCGAGTGTTTTTCTTATTTCAATAGTGGATAAAAAGGTGGAGAGAAAATTAAATTTCGTCCAGGAGCTTTTTGTCCTGATCTCCACAGTTCACTTATTAGTCTGCTGTATCAGCTCTCTGAGTGGCCTCTTCTCCACCTTCTGTCAACACATCGGACACACATTTAGACACCTGTCTCACTGCTGGTGACATGTCACTTTTGAGTTTCGCATCAAATCACAGCAGGTTTGAAATAAAGAGGGTCTTGGTGTGTGAGCTTGGCATCATGGTGTAAAGTCCCAGACAAGAGAGAGGATACATGAAATAGCAAAGATGAAATAGCCAGGCTCTGTAAAAACAAAGGGCCTCTCTCTCTCTCTCTCTCTCTCTCTCTTGCACCTTGCTAAGGTTTGCTCATCTGCGTGGGACTGTAGCTCTGCCCAGTTCCACTTCAACGGTACGTTTGCGTGCGGTCCTTCATTTAACTAAAGAGAATATATGCATCAAATAGGGAGAGAAGAGGGAAAAAACAGATGAAAAAAACATGCAATTATGTCCTGATCGGGTTATTCCTTGCCAGCACTCCAAATCCAGCAGCGTCCGAAAAAGTGAAAAAGCTGCTTCCAAACGGGTGGGTGTCCAGGCTTTGGCCAAAAACAGGCCCAAAATCCACCTCCCCCCACCCCAAAAAACCCTTTTCCCCACAGCTCTGGCTGCCATTGGCCCCATCTCGCATTCCTCAGATCATGTCCAGGCCTCCTCCCGCTCCTCGCCCTGTCCCAGATAATGGAGCGCCTGCCTCTGTTAGGGGGCTGCCAAGGGCCTGCTGCTTTGGCCTGCCAATACGACCTGAGGGGGATGCTCGTGGACAGGCTGGCTATAATAACGCCCAGCCACGGACAAAGCAGCCCCCAGGGCTCTATTTTTAAATACTTTATACTTTAGAGCGAGGGCTAAGAGTCATTTATTGTTTTTAGGTCATGTGTATGGATGGGTACTGGAGTGTGGGCAAGCCAGAGAGAGAGAGAGAGAAAGAGAGAGAGAGAGAGAGAGAGAGAGAGAGCGAGAGAGAGAGCCATCCTAGTCACTCAAGGTGAACATTATCGTAAAGAGAAGAGTGTTTCCTCTAAAAGGGGTGTACATGTTCTCACAGCTGGGCTGATTTAGGTCAGTTTAGTAAACTAGGCTTCCCTTAATACACAGTTTAGGAGAGATCCCTCAGGTTTGTAAAAAAAAATCCCTATGGCTTATCAGAGCAATCCAATCATATTTCATTTTGGAGACTAAAATATGCAGAAATTGAGTCTGACTCAGGAACAGAATTGGCCAGCTTCTTTTTATATAATTTTATACAATTCTACAACTGCTATTTGTCTTATTCACCAGACACATCAACATGTCCATGAGTTAATGAATGAATATATACAGTAGGATACAAAGGTCTGGGCAGCTCAGGTCATATTTTCTGTTACTGTGAATCACCTTAACAAAGTGAGAGATGTTTCAACATTTCCAGCAAGAATCACATATTAATTTTGTCTTGCTTATTTTTAGTTTTTAGAGTGAAAAGAGGAAAGGATCACCATGCATATTCGGGTGCCCCAAGAGATTTAAGCTCTCAGATCAATTGTACCTAGGTCTCAGACCTTATTTATTTTGTTAGGGCTTAGGCCTTGTCCCAGCCATCAATAAGAAAGGCCAGATGATGCAAATTCTAATGCCTAATAAATACTCTGACTCTGCAAACCTTGTTAAAAAATCAGCAGCCCCAATGGCTCCTCAAATCAGCCACCTAGCAGTCTGAAAATTAAAATAATTGATGCCCATAACACCCGTGTTTGACTGCAAAAGACCTTCAGGAAGATTAAGCAGACTCTGGAGATGGGGTGCACTGTTCCACTGTGCAGTGACACCAAAGGAAATATGGTCTTCAGTTTAACTGGATAGTTTGCCATGTTCCTCACAGTGTCCTGATTATCCTACACCTGTATAGTGCATGAAAACCATTTTAAAGGCTATAAAAATGTATTTACAAGCTGTCATACTTGCCAATAGAGGTTTTACCAAGTACTGACTGTGTAGGATGTTTAAAATCTTGTGTAAACAAGAGTAAAATCTGTAATAAATCAGAAATTTGTGCTGTTATAGAATCCAAAACCTTTCCAATTCTACAAGTTCCATAGGTACAGTTTGATAACCACTGCCCTATTTATACAGTTCAGGAAAAAGGAAAATATTTCAAATGCATTGTGTGATATTCACATTGTGATATTTAAAGTCTCTATAGGGGAGAGAGTGCTGTCAGGTTGCTGAGAATTAACTCTATGTCCCTGTTGTCACAGAAAAAGGCTTCAAGGTTGGGTCCTTGAGCACCGCTTTTATTTTAAGAGGCCTGCAAAGCAGAAGTATGTGGAAACTGTGTCAGTCAAAGTAATGGCAGCTCTCTCTCTCTCTGACT
This sequence comes from Acestrorhynchus altus, assembly GCA_034509495.1. Lineage (NCBI taxonomy): Eukaryota > Metazoa > Chordata > Actinopteri > Characiformes > Acestrorhynchidae > Acestrorhynchus > Acestrorhynchus altus. Next base: position 38,403,879 of record CM067504.1, read on the forward strand.
CTCGCACTCCACCCCTCTCTCACACGCTTTTTCCTCTCTCCCCTGCAGCACTGGTGGTTAGTCAGTCAGCAAGTTTTGGTCCAGACCTTCTTCTCCTCAATCAATTCAGTCTTTAGGCCCTCGTCATTGGGGCAGCAGTACCTGGATGGACCCGCTTGATTAACATGGCACATACTTCTCCTCCAACTGTAACGTTTGGAGCAGATGTACATCTGAAAATGGAGAAAGGAGAATTCCTAAAGATGGTAGAAAAGCCCCTTGAGCGATTTGCATGGAGAAGAAGGCGATTTCAGTTTTAGCTCAGGTCAGGGGAGCGGGCGTTTGTGCTGTGATACTGCTGTAAAAGAAGGTTCAGTCAGCGAATCTCTGAGCCGGTGTTTAGCTGCTGTTTCATTTGCTTTTGTTGTTGTGAGCATGTTGTTAAAATGCATGTTCATGTCTATTTGTTCGTTTTGTTGGTTTCTCACATATTTATTTATGGAATGTAAATATTACTACATATACATACCTCAGATACCAGGTTTTGGGTTTATTCCTTCTCATGTAAAGATGCACGTTTGGAGGTGTTATGTGGGTGGTGGGTCATTCTCATGGTGGTCATGGTGGTGCTGTGTTGGTGTGTGTTGTGCTGGCATGACTGGATCAGACACAACAGTGCTGCTGGAGTGTTTAAACTCTGTACCCACTTACTGTCCACTCTATTAGACATTCTTACCTCGTTGTTCACCTTGTAGATGTAAAGCCAGAGACAGAAGTTCATCTGTTTTTGCACAGTTTGAAAGTTGGTCATCCTCTAGTCCTTCATCAGTGCTCACAGGAGCTGCTGGCTGGATATTTCGGTCGGTGGGCTATCCTCAGTCCAGCTGTGACGCTGAGGGGTTTAAACACTCCAGCAGCACTGCTGTGTCTGATCCACTGATCCATTATAGAAACTAGAAAGTCCTCCACTGTGGAACAGGAGCTGGTAAAATGAACAGTGATGTAGAAACAAGGAGGTGGTTATAATGTTACAATTGTTTGCTGTATAGACGAGCATTAAAGATATGACCCCATGTCCTGATGTGTTATGAAAACAAACATATGTATATGTGTCCCTGTGTGTGTATGTGTGTGTGTGTGTGTGTGTGTGTGTGTGTATGTGTGTGTGTGTGTGTGTGTGTGTGGAAGGCATGCGCGCATGTGTATGTATGTGTGTAGTCACACTGCAGAATGATCGAGCCCAGCTGCAGAGAGAGCTCTAGGGAGAGAGGGACAGAGAGCAGGAACATATTTCACCTTATTGATTTTGTCGATCGTTCTAAATGAGGAGCACTTTAGGGCAAGAGCTCACCACTGTGGCTCTGCCGGCCTGACACAGGACCATGCCACTGGGCTACATGTAATTATAACACACACACACGCACACACACACACACACACATACGTTCCCGTGGGAATAAATCCAAGCAAGGTCTAAAGGAATCTTTATTTACATTGTGATGAAGATACGCAGTGGTCCACCACAACACAACCACACATGGCTTTGAATTTATAATTTATAAAGAAATGCCTGCCTCAGTTCTGTATGTTTACATAGTTTACGTTGACATATACTGACCTTTTATTGTACTTTTTACTTCCTGGTGGAAATAACTGGCTGGAAAAATGGAATCTCCGTTTTTCACATTATCCATATTATATAAACGTCACTGCATTACAGATGGCTTTTTAAAGGAAATATTGATTACAATGAGTGTTAACTTCATAGCATTTTACCTGCTTGTCAATAATCAATGAGCTTCAGTGGGTTCATCATAGATTTTCATAGAAAAGCTGCCATTCTTGGTCTTCTGTGCAATTGCATCTCATCTATAGAGTCCCTTAAGTCCCCTTGTCTGCAAAATATAGATTTTCTGTTGTGCATTAGATACAGTGTTTAGAGACCAGCGCATGCATGCATGCACACCTGCCGAATACACATTTTATGCTGTGGATTTTTGCACTGAAAAGTCCAGCTTTGTTTTCAATTTTTACTTATTTGAGAAAGAAATTCCAATGACTTTGCCATGAAATTTTGGTAATTTGGAAGCTTTTCTCTTGATTATTTATTATGAAATCGTGTCATTTTTATAAACTAGACTTATTCAGTTATTAAATCAAAGTATTAGTTGTCTATTAACAAACATAAAACTGTCTCAATACATTATTATTAATAGACTGAGGAACCCAGAGCTCAGGAAAATGGAATCTGTCAGTGTGTTCTGGGTATTTAAGGAGTTAAAATGGCTGTTAGATCCATTTTGTTGTACATGATCGATTGTCCAGGAATTTGTCCCAAGACAGAGTCTGACCAGCACATTTATTTATTTAGTCAAATTAAGGTTAACTTACCTTTAAGGGTGTCAGTCAGTCAGTCAGTCGGTCAGTAAAATGCTTCCTATAAGCCGGCCTGCTAGGCAGTCAAGACAAGACTTCTGCCTCTACATTCACTACCTCTGTATGATTATTCAAATATAAGTTACTCTGGATAAAAATGTCAGCTGAATGCAGTAAATGTAACCATAACATTATGACCACTTCCTGGTGTCTACATTCATGTCCATGTTATCAGCTCCTCTTACCATATAGAAGCACTTTGTAGTTCTATAATATAGACTTTAGTCCACCTGGTGGTGTGTTAGTTTGTAGCACTAGTATGAGAAGACTGTATACACAGCAGTGCTGCTGAAGTGTTTAAACACTGTGTCCACTTATTGTCCACTCTATTAGATGCTCCTAGTTGCTCCACCTTGTAGATGTAATGTCAGTGAATCCCATTATGTTGGTCATCCTCAGTCTCACAGGGTAATGCCCACAGGATGCTGCTGGCTGGTTTAAACACTCCAACAGCACTGCTGTGTCTGATCTGCACATGGACCACGCTCTCTTATGATGGGCAAAGTACAAAGAAGTAGCTGGTCATAATCTTATGGTTAATATGTGTAGGTGTAGTGAGTTTGTAATGTGATTTTTTAAAAATTATTTGCTGGAGTTGCATAAACCTTAAACCTTTTAAATGTAAAACACAGTCTAGTGCATTTGTGTAGTTAGTTTGTAGTTTCAGACTGCTTTTCAAAGGCAGGTGTGTGTGGGGTGTGTGTGAGAGGAGAGAGAGAGAGAGAGAGAGAGAGAGAGAGAGAGACCTGAGGCTGTGCAGGAGTGAGCGGGGTGGTGGAGGGCTGACATGCTCTGTTATTAAAGTGTGATCAAACATGGGGCCAGGCGGAAAATAAATATCCAGCTCTAATAGTTTCTCAGCCAGATCGTGTAAATGCAAATTTCAAGCTGGTACCCATCCGCCCCCTGCCGAGGGGGGACAGTGCAGTACACAGATACAGACACACACACACACACACACACAAACACACACACACACACAGACACTGCAGCAAATATCAGCGTGAAATCAACAGCAGCTTAATGGCATAATGACTAGTCGAAAGTTTCTCAAGCAGATTGAAGGATAAAAAAAGCAGAGAGGGAGAGAGAGAGTGAGAGAAGTATATGGAGAGAAAAGAGTGTGTGTGTGTGTGTGTGTGTGTGTGTGTGTGTGTGTGTGTTTGTGTGTGCGTGTGTGTGTGTATGTGTGTGTGTGTGTGTGTGTGTGTGTGCGCTGTGTGTGTGTGTGTGTGAGGAGGAAGACTGTGAACTTGGCTCTCTCATTAAAAAGCTTGTTGTCGCCTTTGTAATTTCGAGCATGGGGTGAAAAAATCACCCCGATTAAACGATTAAACCCCATCTGGGCCCATCCCATGCTTTGGACTTGGCTGTGGAGGAACCAGCATTAGAGTGGAGAAAGAAAAATGGGAGGCAGAGAAGAGAGAGAGAGAGAGAGAGAGAGAGAGAGAGAGAGAGAGAGAGAGAGAGAGAGAGAGATAAGAGGGAAGCAATCTAGACATACAGTGGTACACACGCTTGGCGCGTTCAATAATAGACATATAAATTGCTTCGTTTTCTTGTTTTGGGTGATGTCGATTTAGCTGCTAATTGGTGACAGAAACTGTCAAACGGGTGGCAGCTAGTGATCGCTGTAGCTTCTGTCAGGAATAAGGTGAGAGGATAGCAAGAGGGAAATGGAGAGAGAGGAGGAAAACCCGCTATCTGCTGATGAAGGAAGAGAACATGCTGGCAGCTCCCTCCCTGCCCCTCCCCTCGTCTGATATTTACCCAAATCACATTAAAAATACAAAGCAAAAAAAAGAGTCAAAGAAACAATAAACTTGGCAGAGCAGGCCCACCCCCCTTGCTCTGTCTATGTCTCTCTCGCCTGCATCCCACATTCGCATCATCCTTTCTTCTTCCTTTCCTCTTTGCTGTCTCTCGGATTGATCAGCGTGTTTGTTTGTCGGATCTTTGCTTGTTTGTTTGCTGGCAGGATGCAGCCGAACACACACAAATCCTAGTACTCAGAGAGAGAGAGAGATGGGGAGAGAGAGAGAGGGGGGGCTAGAGAGAGAGAGAGTGAGAGAGAGAGAGAGAGAGAGAGAGAACTAGGGAGCGAGGAAACTAGGGAGAGAGAGCCAGGGTGAAAGAGAGAGAGAGAGAGCTAGGGAGAGAGAGAGAAGGATGACCCAGTCGTCCCCTGGGGCTCCCTCTCCGGCCGAGGGAGTATTGAAATGAGCAGTAATTAGGCTTTGATACTCTGGCAAATGAACAGTAATTAGAGCGCGAGTGCGGATCCTTTTGGCTGAATATTTGCCCCCATTACGAATCCAAGATAGCTCTCTCTGCCATGCACAAGCAGCATGGCACTCACTAGCCGCACAGATGGCGCAGGGGCCGCTGCTGGTGGCACTGGCAAGAGTGAGAAAAGTGTGTACTTGTGTGTGTCACAGATACTGAGAGACAGAAACAATCACACTGTAACTTAGTGTCACTGTCTGTATGGTTCCCTTTGTTTCCTACTAAACTACAGGATTCTGGACTTGAATTTGAACCAGAAATGACCGAAACCTGAAGATTAGGGCTTAAAAGGTCTATTACACCTGTCACATCCCGGGGTGAAACTGAAATCGGATTTCAGTGAATAAATGGAATCAAAAGCATAGTTTTGTATGTAAAGGTCAGTTCTTAACTCTTAGAACTCGAGATCCCTGCAGGTATCTCAGGATCAGAGTGACCTACAAACATGATACTCATATCATAATAAACTACTCGCCATGATTTATCAGTGACAACACAGATAAAATTCACTCGTTCATAGAATTAAATCTCAGCGTAAATGTCAAAGACGTCCCCTTGAACCTGCATGTAGACTCCGACTAATGACATCACTGACTCAGATATTGGGTTATAAATGAAAATGAAAAGGGAGCAGTTAGTTTTTTGTTTTTTAATTTTTGTTTTTTGTTTTTTGCTCACACGTTTCAGAATTTCAGAATAGACCTCCCGATAAAAGATAATACAGATACTTTTATAAATAACACAATTATAAAATATATTCAGGTATTTTTTGGGGTTTTTTTTTTTACTACTGTCGTATTCTGAACAATGTATTATTATAAATATCATTGTCGGTCTAATCAATGCAAATAACTCAATCGAAGTATTGAATTTCAGCTCAAAAACACTCTGGATGACCAGTTCCAACAGGATTTCTGAGATGTAAAGTGTTAAAAAAAGAAAAGAAAATACAATTTTTGTTTAATACTTTCTTTCTTTCTTCCTTTTTGCTGAATAAAGTGAATCAAACTACAAAAAAAACATCCTGCTAAATACATTGATGCTCATCTTATTACACATGCATGACCGTATAAGAAAACTGCGGTGAGCAGACAGGAAAGAAAGTTTTGGTGAACTATTAAATCTGTCACAGATGCACACAGTGGAGTTTATGGTACATCTGGAGGTCATATGTGCTGTGAAGTGATGCTTAACGCACCAGTAACTGTGTGAATAAATGACGAAGTCCAAACAGGTTTCAACAGGTAACGTGGGTTTCCTACCAGTAAGACTACACCTATTTTTAATTTTTGTTAAAAAGAGTTTTCTTTCAAATGCTTTTATCAGTGTTTTCGTAACAAATAAATGCTCAATGTCTTCTTCTTCTTCTTCTTCTTCTTCTTCTTTCAGCTGCTCCCTTTAGGGGTTCATCTGCCTCCATCTTGCCCTATCCCCTGCCTCCTCTACTGTTACACAAACCATCTCCATGTCCACCTTCACTACATCCAGAAACCTTCTCTGAGGTCTTCCTCTTCTCCTTCTGCCCGGCAGCTCCATTTCCAAAATTCTTTGTCCATTATATCCACTGTTCCTCCTAACACATGTCCAAACCATCTCTGCATCCCGGCTCCTCTAGTCTCATCTCCAAACTGCTCCACCTTCACTGTCCCTCTGATCTGCTCATTTCTAATCTTGTCCATCCTTGTCACTCCCAAAGAAAATCTCAGCATCAGTGTAAATGCTGAATGTAAATGTAAACATTTAAGAAAGGAAATTATTATGCAGATCATCACTGACATGCAGAGTTTGTATTACTATTGTTGGCTTTTGTCAGAATTCCATGATTAGCGGACCAGTAGAGATGCTCCAAAATGAACTGTGTTCGTGAGGCTTTTGGTTAAGTTTTTACAAAACAAAGCATATAAGAGAGATAAAGAGAGAAATGTTGCCATATAAATGGCTGTGTGTGTGTGTGTGTGTGTAAATTGGAGACAGTGTCTGAAGCCAGTACATATGCCTGTGTTTCTGTGAAACGGTGTGTATGTGTGTAGTGGGATGTAAAGGCGGGTCACCAGCGTCTGGTCATCTCTCAGAGGGGATTTTCTGGTTATTAGAGCCGCTCCAGATCATGGGCCAATTATACAGAAAACTGTCAGTCAAGGCTGTGTGTGCGGCATGATTAGAGTGAAAGGACAAAATCAGGTGAAGAGTGTGAATCTTTCCGGGGGCAGCTTTGATTTGCTAATGAGGGGAAGAGGGGAGAGGACCGGGGCACAGTCCCCAGCTGCACACACTCCGCTTCTTGCTTCATTTTCACTCTGACCTTCTTACAGGACTTTGATCTGAGAGAGAGATACACAGAGAAAGAAATGTCTCTCTCTCTCTCTCTTTTTCACTCCCTCTCAGGCCTCAGGGCCTGGACTCCCAACAGACTTTGTATGTGTGTGTGTGTGTGTGTGTGCAGAGTTATGGACCATAAATGAGACCTGAACACAATTCGGATCACATTGAGACGCCAACAGTACTAAAGCAAGACCTTCTCTATTACAGCAGAGGCCAATGGGGTCCTTAATTACCCTTAATAGCTTTAAACAAACTCATTGAAGCCCAAGCACCACTCCCTCTCTTAATATACTCCAGACTCCACCCCTTTGAGTAAAAAGAGAAAGGAAGACAGAGTTCATCTCAAAAAGTCCAATGGCATGTGATAGTGCTTAAAAGTCAAATTTGACCATCACACTGTCCAGTTCAGACTAAAATAGTCAAAACCCTCTTTAAAGATAAATCTAGTAATGTAATGCTGTATATGTAAACAGTGTCTGTTTGAGTCCTGACATAGACACAGCTTTCCAAATCATGTTTCAAGCACTGAGAATGTTTGAGGAACCATCTTCTGATAAATGTATTCAGCTACTTTAAGTTGACACAGATGTGCAAATGCACACACAACTTGTCCAGTCCCGGTGGAGAAGTACCAGATACCACTGCTATGTAAACCACGTCAAGCTCTTCCACTTAAAATAAGAGGAAAGCTGAACATTTTTGTTTCCAGGATGGACCCTTTAAGAGTAATACCCGAATTATAAGTGTAGAGCTTGAGGGGTTAAAGGACAAGAGGAAGGAGGGCCCAGTCGGTCAGCTTTCAACAGCATCCCCTCATTTCTGAGACAGAAGAAGAAAGGGAACAGAGGAAGGAGAGTGAGGGAGGTGATGGAAACACCTAATTTAGCAGCTTCTGGTTTGCAGTGGGTGGGGGAATGGGGGGGTTGGGAAGTGACACAGAGGGGTGTGGCTGGACTCTTTGTCAACCGACATCCATGGGGCAGTAAAAGAGGGAAGAATATAGGAGCAGTGGTGGATGGAGGAAAGTGTGTGTGTGTGTGTGTGTGGGGAGGGTGGGGGGGACATGTAGCGCAGAAGTGCTGGAGAAACGCACGACGGGGGCCTGTAATGAAGTGGGACGAAGGAGGGGTGTGGGAAGGGGGTGGTGGTATAGAGAGGGAACAGCGAAGAGATGACAGCTGTGGCAGCTGATGCATGAGGCCCATACTAATTCCACAGCCTGAGCTGTGATGGATCCTGAAAAGTTGACCACACATCCCATTAGCCTCTGTCTGTGACAGTCTCAATAAAGATATTATCACAATCCACTGGGGAACCTTTGGGGCAGGGTCAAGGCAGTAGGCCTGCACAGGCAGTCAAAAAGAGGCATGTGAAGAAAAGCTCCAAAATTCCACCACTGGATATCTTCCTCTTATCCAAAAGAAAAAAAAAAGTTATTGATGACTTAACCTCCTGGGTGTGGGTTAGCGGTGATGGATTCATCAGCACTGGGGAACCACACAAGATAATAAGGCAAAACCGTGCATCACTGTCTTACCCCTATGGTAAAAATAGAATGCGTGTTTTGTGCTGCATATGTGCCTTAGCTAGAACTGTTCTTTGTTTCTCATCAGTACCTAAAGCAGGGCCTTTGTTGGACCATGCTTTTGTGCTGAATATCAGAGCTTGGACTCCAGTTCAGACCAAAACTCTCCTCTGTGCTGGTCCTCCTACGGAATTTAGAAGAAGCGTACAGCTGTTAAATGTAATGCTCTGCACATTTTGGTCATTGTAGGAAGCTCCAAGCTCCAAGTCCTGACATAGACACAGCTTTCCAAGAGTTTTCCAAGAACTGACTGAATCCTGGTTAGGCTGCTACTCATTAAGACAACACATGTCCAATGTGGACATCCTTTCTGATGAATGCATTCAGCTACTTTAAGCTGACAAAGGTATAAAATGCACAGCTTGTCTAGTCCCTGTAGAGAGGTACTGCCACTAGAATAGGAACATATTGTCAGGTGGGCTAGAGTCCACCCAGAAGTGAGGTGGTGATTTATCAATACTCTTTTATCACCTTTTGTTGCTAAATGCAACCAAATCCTCACCTCAGTGCATGGCCATCTAGTAAAAAGTCTTCCCTGGACAGTACAAAGACAGGATAAATGATTTTAATACCCTTGATTTCAGATGAAAGAATGAATGAGAAAGGAGCCTCAATACTGTATCTACTCATAAACTACTGAGGAGAAAGTTTTCCTTTTAGTGTTTGAAGACCTAAACCTTTTTTGCTGCCAACCAAAGCATAGTAAGATCAGACTGGCCTAGAAGGCCCACAGGATTCCATACTGAATTTATATATATATAGGTGTCCATGCATGTGCATAATATTTTTTGTTGACTACCACAGAAAATGTTTGCTCTGCATTTAGAACAGAAAGGGAAAACCTACTGAATCAAAAACAGATAATGGTACCCAGTGAGCAGACGCCTCATGTGAAAGATCTTGTGATGTGATGTCACGTGGTACTAGGAGCCCAGCCTAAAAACAGTGCTAACAACGTGGTAGTGTTGTTGGACCAGGCCCATAGGTGATGTCCTAACCCTGCCGTAGTAACACAGGACGTGACCTGTAGCCTGAGGTCTAACAGCATGGTAGTAATGTTGAACAAGGCCAACGCACGTTGGGGAACCTGTGGTGTAAAGAAATGCAACACTAAGCAATGCATTTAGATGTTTCAGAGCAGTCATTTAAACTAGTGTCACTGCTGATGATTGTGCAGATCAATGCTGAGTAATATAGGTAATGTTCTTTCCAAATGACCCATGATCATACCATGACCAGGCCTGAAGGAGGGCAAAGAAAGGAGGCGGGCCAAAGTTAACTTTAGAGTGAATGCCAAAAGCAACTTAACCCTTAATGTTTGGGTGCATTTTTGATGATGCAGCTAGAAGCTGAGGGACAAAGACGAGACTCACATGTTGGAAAGAAAAGTTTGAAAATATCGGAGTATTGATTTAAAGCAGTGATTCTCAGCGCTGGTCCTTCAAGCCCCTGGCTCAGCATGATACAGATTTCAGCTCAGGAAAGGCTTGCTCATTAGCCCACTGGTGGAATCTGATGTGCAGGACAACCACCCAAACAACCAGGACCAGGATTAATCCCTGGATTAAACAAATTAACAGTCTTTTTCCCACACTGCTCATCTGCACAGCACTGCAGGTCTGCTTTATTAAGCTGTTTATTGCATCACTCTGCTGCAATTCAGGCGTCATGATAATCCTTCGTTAGTGCAGAAATGGGTCCAGGTGTGTTCGCCATGTAGATCCTTTAATCTGTGCTGCGCCATCAGGCTAATATTTTTGACAAGCAGCGCAGGGGATATAAATGACCCAAGCTTCGGACAAATAGGGAAGCAGGAAAGCTCATGAGTGGCGGGCGTTGGAGAGGTGTCCATCTCCTGGGTGGTTGACAAATAGGGTGGGAGAGTGAGGGAGGGAATGTGGAGAGAGGCTACGGTGACAGACACGGAGCACAATTATCACACCATGATGAAAGAGCGGCGGCCGGCCTGCACAGCACCGTTAATTATGCTCCCTTTTTTCCACGGGCCTCTAATGTGAGGAAAAACACGCAATGACAAGTGTGTAAAAGAGCAAGCAGTAAATTACTGTCAGGAAAAAATAAACGGAGGAGCGTGCGGCCCACTCCATGATTTACGGGGGCAATTAGTCACCCGCCCCACCGAGATGCTGAGGACAGCAGCCGAGCGAGAGGGAGGGGTGGGATAGTTCGGGAGAGCTGATGAAGGGAGGGGTGGGATAGTTTGGGGAGATCGGGAGGAAGGGAGGTGGGATAGTTTGGAAGAGCGGGGATGAAGGGGGTGATAGCTTGGGAGAGCGGGATGAAGGGAGGGAGGGGATAGGGGCCGGGAGGCAGGATGAAGGGGGTGGGATAGTTTGGGAGAGCAGATGAAGGGGGAGTTGGGATAGTTTGGGAGAACAGGATGAAGGGAGGTGTGGGATAGTTTGGGAGAGCGGGATGAAGGGAGAAGTTGGGATAGTCTGGGAGAGCGGGATGAAGGGGGAGATGGGATAGTCTGGGAGACCAGGATGAAAGGAGGGGTTGGGATAGTTTGGGAGAGCAGGAGGAAGAGCGAAGGTAGTGGATGAATAGAGACAGAGGAGAGAGGAGGAAAGAGGGATGAAACAGGATAAAGAGAGGGAGACATGAATGCAGAGGGAGGGAGGGACAAGAGGGAGGAAGAGGAGAGCAAGAGAGAGAAGCAGAGGAGAAGGAGAGAGAAACTGGGACATGGAAAAAGGATGTGGAGGGAAGTGAAAAGGAGGAAAAGAGGCAGACAGGAAAGAAAGCAAAAGAGCCTTCCCTACGCAAGCTGTTTATTTACTAATCCAGCAGGGAGGTGGACGATTAATTAACGTCCCAGGATGAGCTGAAAGCATTACGTTTCGTTTAGCAGGTGATAAGGAGAAGGTGAATTCACAGAAGGCAACTTTACTAAACACACATCTCTAGAAAACAGTGTTTAATCACAGCATTGAAAAATGAATGAATATGATACATTAGATTTAAACCACTCAACAATTAATACTGTCAGAATGTAAAAAACTACATACTGGATTAAAATAACTCTGCAGTTATTACTGTCAGGCTGTAAAAACAATACCACATATTCATACTGGATTAACATTACTCCGTAATGAATACTTTCAGGCTGTAAACATTTTTGCCCAGTGCATATTCATACTGGAAATAAGTTCCTTCACAATTAAGAATAAAGCTACATACACTGCTGATTCATACTGGATTATCTGTCAGACCCTGAAAACCACACCCACTAAAGATGCATACTTGACCAAATCATGACTCATACTGGATTATAATAACTGATCTCACTGGCAAACACTTCACTTTCTAAACCTCTCCAGAGGAAAATTATCCATCTGCAGCTCCTTTAGGACAAGACGTTCAGATAAAGCCTAATTTGAGAGAAGCTGGTCTGATCTTGCCTCTGCTGGTGAGAATCTGGGCCTTGGCCCATCTGACTGGTCCTTGCAGCATAGTCACACCATGTCCTGACCCAACACCCTGCTATTAAATCTGCTTACTGTCCCAAACTGCACGGAACAGGACGACAAGATGGTGCTTAAAATAATGCATAAGTGAATTGAATGCAGAACAGTGTGGAACAAATGTGATGGCAGTTTCTTTTTTTTTTTTTCTAAATAGCCCTGCTTCGTCTGAGGGCCAGCACCTGCGTCAGGAAAATAGGACAATAAGACTTTCTCTCCAGACCACAGCCAGCTGCAGGCATATAGCACACACACACACACACACACACACACACACACACACACACACCCCATCAGCTCCCTCTGTAGATCAGCAAAGACTGAAGCATGATCCCGAGGGGGAGAGGAGCGTTTCATCTGCCATGTTTACCGTAACATGGGAGTGTCCTTTAATCACTAAATGTTTGAAATGAGCAGCATCTCACATGCACGTGCACATTAATAGGCCTTAATCGCCTCCTAAAGTGACATGGCAGCATCTCGGCAGTTCAAAGCCGCCTCCTCCATTCTCCTCTTTTGTCTCTGCCAGCACCGGCACTTGATTTCCTTTCTTTTCTGACTGACGTTCACTAACAGCGAGGGCATGTTTGTTCAGACATATGTCCTTCATTTTTTTTTAAATGCCTAATGTGACACAGTGGCTTTCATCCCACATTAAGTACCTGCTCTAGGTTTTTTTTTTTTTTAAGGGAATTAAAGCCATTGGGGAATATGCTAGAGCTGATACGGAGCCAAACGATAACGTAATCACTAATGACAGACTGTGTCATATCATTTCTGCTAATTTCACTCATTCCGATCCATTGAGCATGCACAGCCTGCCTGCTATTCTCCCAGATATAGTCCCTGTGAAGTGCTGAGGGAGTCAGCACAGGCCCTCATTAAGGCTTTGTCACATTGGGAGATCGCTTACAGTTAACTGATGATATAAATGATGAAATAAAGGCCTTTGTCAAGCGGGCAATGAAACGTAGACAAATACAGAAAGTTGCCTGGCGTACGTGTCTGTACTGATTAACCATGTTGATACGGATGTGTCAGGTAAATCACATGGCTGGTGAGCTACACACACACACACACACACACACTGTAGGTTCTCTTTCTAGGCAGAAAGTGCACACTATGCATATTTCAGAGCGTGCAGAGCACGGGCTAAGATGTATTTTGCCTGTAGTCTCACAATTGTTATTTCAAGAGCTATATACACTGTGTATGGACAAAACATGGACATGGTGATAAATCACGAACCTATGCACTTTGTACTCTGCCAAGCAAACCGAGAAGAGCAACAAAAGAAGCAAGAAGTGGTTATAAAGGAACAAATAGAATACAAATTGCAGCTGTCCTTGGATCTCCAAAATGGCAAGTTTACAGGAAGAGGAAAGAACACTCTTATCTTGAATGTAACAAGGTTTTATTTCAAGTAATACTGGACCATTTCCATCAAATGTTCACGCGATGCAATTCTGTTCTGTAGGTCATCGGGAAATTTCAAATGCTCTATTAACAAGCAAAACAGAGCCACTTTTTGTCCCCTTTTCTCAAGCAGATGGTTCTTTAGGGAACCTGTAACCATTAAGTTTATTTTGAGCTATATACAAAGAAACCTCACAGAACCTCCACACAATGGATAGGATCTAGGACCCTTCAGTTGATACTAACATGATATTAGGGTCCGTTATCACGTCACTTTTTTTTTTAGATCATTTTCATTAAAAAATAAAGCACGGGGTCAAAAAAGGTCAATGAAAAAAATTGCATTATTCTTTTTTTGTCATTTCAACTTCTGGTAGAGTTACGTATACCCATCACAGTTCACAAAAGGCCACACAAAACTTACTGTTTCCATTGGAATGTGAATTTAAAAAGGAGTTTTAGATGCTTAGGGTTAGGGTTAGGGCTAAGTTGACTTTAGCTTCAGTTCAGCTTTTGGTTAATGTCACATTAGCTTCATATTATCTTCACAATTCAGTTACAGTGAGGTTAGGCTTAGAAAAAGGTTTACGTTAACTTTTGGGTTAAGCTGAGTTTACGATAGGTTAAGTCTAGGTTATACGCGCATATTGCATCAGTAGTTTGTCCATATGCACAAAAGTTTATCTATTATATAGATATTATATATATATTATATTATCTATTATCTATTATATATTTAATACCCACTGTACAGTTTCTGAAATCGCTTTTTAGTCACATGATTACTTTTGAGAGCAGGCTGGGTGAATTCTAATAAGCATTTTTAAACACCATTGAACAATATTTAATATTTAAATTAGTTTAGGGTCAACAACAACAACAACAATGACGACACCAACAACAAAATAGGCAAGGACAGCATTTTTGAGTTATGCCAGCTGCTGGTTGAATTATTGTCCAACACAATATTGTGAGTATTACCTTTACCTGTCAGTTTACATCTTTGTGTAACTCAAAAACACCCATATTCCCCTTAAAATGATCAGGTTCACTCTGACAGTTTTGGGACAGAATTGAGTTATTCACATATTCTTATTCTGTACATGTTTATTTTTTTAAGTTATATCTAGAAAAAGAAATCTCCAGTCACATTGTAGCTATAAGGACTTTAAAGCCTTAAATATCAGAACTACTCAGAATGCAGATAGAACCTTATAATTCCAAGGGGACATAGTGCAAAACGCTGACTTACTCTTTCTTGTTGACCCAGTGCTTTCCTTTTATTACACCGTTCCAAATATAAATCCAAGGCAAATATTACAGCTACCTTTATTCTGTCCTTTGATTTCACCTCACATACATTAGAACCACCACAGTATATTCATATTCATATTCATTGTATGCATTGCAAAAAAAAGCTTAACGTTTATTTTCAGTCTTGTCGTTTTAACCGTACACACATATAAACCAACATATTATTTACTTTTATTCAACATTCCACCTTAATGTTACTGCTGGACCATTTAAGGCAGAACAAAATCTGCTCTGTCAGGTGATTAATTTCAGCCTCGTTTTTAGTTGGTTTGCCATCAGAGCTCAAATAGAAATGCATGTTTAGTTCACTGTCCATTTTGTGCTTTTCTATGACAGTTACCCCTCCGTTTCCCCCAAATTAAACCTACACAAACACTTCAGGATAGACAAAACAAAAAAAAAAAACAATATTTCTCATATGCAAACAGTTTCTGTAAAACAAACAAAAAAAACCCTAATCACTTTGATTCAAGACAAATTCATTTATGTTTGAAGTTTCAAAAAAGGTAAACTGCCATTTATTTTATACTCATTTTATGTAAAATTGTAAAATGAAATAATTTAAGCCTTTTTTGTTTTACATTTGATCAGCACGACCAACCACAACCATGGGGAAGTGTCCAGAAGATGATCAAAGGTAAGCCATAGAAGATTAATGCTGAGAAAGCTAAATGTTCTCAGAGTGCTGCATCAAAGCATATGAATGGAGAGTTGACTAGAAGGGGAAAATGTGGTGGGAAAAGGTCCATGAGCAACAGGGATGACCACAACCTTGAGAGTTGTCAAGAAAAGATGATTCAAGTGAAACTTGGTAGACCTTCACAAGGAGTGGACTGCACAGACAACTCCAGGAAAGGGGCTCCGACTGCAGCATTCCTAAAATCAAGCCCCTCCTGAAGCAGTGACAGCACCTAGAATCTCAGACCTAGAAGCTCTTAGAATCTGGAGAAAGTGTGGAGAGACACAGAATCCAAGGAGTCTGAAGTCCAGGCTTATGTTTCTGAAGCCTGTGGTGGTTTAAGGGCCATGTCATCTGCTAGTGTTGGTCCACTGTGTTTTATCAAGTCCAGAGTCAATGCAACATCTACCAGGAGATTTTAGAGCACTTAGAGCACTTCCATCTGCTGACAAGCTTTATGGAAAAGCTGATTTCCTTTCCCAGCAGGACTCAGCCCCTGCCCACAGTGCCGAAAGCTCTCATAGATCTCATGAAATATTCTAATAATTTGAGATATGGGATGTCTGACTTTTTCCACAGTTGCCAGCAACTAATTTAAATGATTTAAATTTATTTATTTATTTTTATTATTCAATCAAATATTTAAAGTTTGGGTTAGTTATGATAATGTGGAAAAAAAATGTCAATATCAAATGACTGGGTCTTTTTCTTCGAACAGTGTTTTAGAGTTTTAGGGATCAAATGTAGCTCCTCTATAACATCTTGTCAAAAAAATGTGAAAAATAATGAAAAAAACCACAAGAAAATGTAATTATGAAGCTGAAATCAAAACATATACACAAATTGGTCTTTGTCTTCAGAGTAAAGGCTGAGAACACATTTGTGTCTGGTTGCCTCTCTGTTTCCAGGTCACTTACCTTGACCATGGTTGGTTACAGATGTCTTGCGACACACTTATGGACAGAGGTGCCATCAGAGCTGGTCAGACAGAGAAAAGGAGAAGAAATAAGACAGGTTTTGATCACCAGAATGACTTTAAATGGACACAGTATGGAGTGGAAAGCCAGTTGTTAGTCTTGTGAAGTGATGGTTCAAATGTAAAATGTATTTTCCTCTTTTACTAAACGCAGTCAGTCCTCCGATACAGGTGTAGTGTCCACAGTTATGCACTGGAACTCAGATATTGGAACAAAAAAATCACCAGTTTCACTTGCAAAGGTTTTGCCTAAAGTTTGTGTTCAATGTAATTATTTCCAGGATAACAGTTGTGATTTTAGGCCTGTCCAAATCCATAATTTCAATAAAGTTTTTAATACCTTGTCGCATTAATATGATAGCTATCCTTACTATGGAAGGAGCTGTATGAACTCCACCAACTCAAATGAGATCATAAAGTCAGGGTCAGTGTCATGTCTGCCCTTTGTCAGTCCAGTTTACCTCTGTCTTCCTGTCTTGATGTTGTTGTTTCCTCCATGCGCTCCTAACTACATGGGTTGTTTTTGTCCTTGTCTCCTCCCTTGCTCCGCCCATTCCCACCTGTCTGATTTGTAACCCTGCCCCCTCATTATCAATTCCCAGGTGAGAGCAATGTCATGTTGTATTTAAGACCCTTTGTCTCAGTCTGTCTTTGTCAGTCCTTTTGTTTGTCACTGGTTTGTAGTTTGTTTCCGTTGCTGGTTGGTTTCATTACCAACCATGTTTGTTAGCATAGTTAGCTTTTGTTTGTTTGTACTTTGTTCCCCAACTCTGTATGGAAGTGTAGCTTGTTTTTGGTTTGTTTGTAGTCTTTGTTTCTTTGTTTATCAGGGTTTTGTTTTAGTGTATTTACTGTCAGTTTGAAGTTCCCCAGTTTTTGTTTTAGCATCCCAGGTTTGTTTTTTCCTTTTTTCATTAAATTCCTAAACCCTGCGTTTGCCTCCGCACCCTTGTTACCTCTGCTGTCCGTCCGCACACAACAGTCAGCAAATGGTCTTCTTTTTGGAACCTATAAAATACGTTCAGGCTTTTTGCTTTCAATTCAAGTCAACCTCACAGCCTGTACTGTAACACTATCCTCTTCATTAAAAAATTGCACACCATACTGACTGAACTACTTTCCATCTTTGATATCCAACTTTTAAAGCAACTAAAAGCAGCTCTATAGTTACTTGGCTTTATATTGTGTGTGTTTTTTTGGGTTTTTGTTTTACTACAGTAGCAGCAAATTTTATGCATGGACCATGCACCAATACATTGGTGTGACAACAAAATAAATGATTTGTCTACTTAACGTCCACTCTATAATGTACACAGACAGTCAGCAAGCTTGCTGTGCTGGCATTTCTTACCAGCAATATGACTGTAAGACACAGCATTTAAATTATGGCACAAATACAATTTACAGGCTTATGGTTCCTGAAGAATGGTCTCTTGAATAGCACAACTGTCTAAGCGGTGGTTCGAGTCCAAGTGAAACCACAGCCATTCTTGCCTGGTTGTTGAAAACAGCATAACTGGGATGGGACCCCCTCCGTCTCACCCATCTTAACTCAGTAACTGAGTTAAGTCAAGGCAAGCATTAGTCTGTGTTCGTGTCAGTTAGCTGTCTTCACATGTCTCAAAGGAAGCATATCATCACAGTTCAATAAAAATAAGTAAAATAAGGTAAAGTTATATATTAAATTATATATTATTATAATTTTAGCACCTTTCTATTGGTATATTCTTCCTGAAATATTTATACAGTGGGAGGAGCAGCTGCAGGGTTCAAACAATGGGAAAAAGTAAAAGGTACAAAAATGGAGATACATGTTTTTCATTGACTGATTCCTTTCGTCCCAGCACTGGTGGCATAATGTCGTAGTTAGTGAGTGGGTACGTGCCATGAGAAAATCAAGAAAAAATGCAGTTTGAGACGAGAGTGTGACTATTCAGAAGATGATAATGGCATCTCCAATAACCCTTTACTTGTGATCTGCATTAACCTCCCGTGCAAAACTAAGGAAGCACACTTAACACCAACCGTTCTTCCCTGTCTGATTACATTTGTGATAATCAGTTTGATATTTAGCCAAAGCATCCCTTTAACTGAGCCAAACACAGACAGGATCGCAGACTGGAGAAAAGCGAAGCAGCTGGTGACGCAGGCACCAGGTTGATGAGTGACAGAGTTGCAGTGACCGAACCTTCCTTCAGCCGGCATGCCCACGCTGGTCAAGGGCGTCTTTCTTTGTGCCTGATGCAGGTCAATGCATCTTTGTCATTCGCACATCTTATTTTTATCTCCTTTAGGCCGCTGCTTTCCCCCAGAGCCCCCCGCTGCCTCCTGGACCATTCCCTGCTCGGCTCAGTGATATTTTTCAGCTTGGACATTTTCTGAGGTGCCTCACTGTAAGCTGTCAACCTGCACATAGAGTCGTGTGGTGACATTTACAATCAATACCGATTTTCAAAAGGCTAACGTTTTTTCATGTCAGGACCACTGAAAGTCTCCCCCCTTTTCAGAGGAATATGAGGTGATGTCTGGAGTGTACGATCATTTTTAGTCCTTGCTGATTTACAGTCAGAAGATAAAAGGAACCTTATTGATTTCCAAAGAGAAATTCGATTCATATAATTTGGTAATAATAATAATAGTAATAATAGTAGGATTGTTTCAATTTAGATTGGTATGCCATTACAAACATTTTAAATATTTCAGTGCACTCATCAGCAAAAAATAATAATAAAAAAAAATAGTTGCACAAATATTTGCATCCAGAAGGAAGTGTGGGATTGCAGTGCTGTTGGGAAGAAATATAAAGGTTACCAGGATCAATAAATGATCAATTTAGACTGATATAATCAATATTTATTGATCTACACATACAGAAGTGGTGTCTCTCAGTACGGCGTCGGGTTTAACGCAACATGCCAGATGTCTCTGCATGGAGTTGTAGAGGTTCCTAATGGTGTCCTGTGATGATCCATCCCATGCAGCTTGAATGTTCTCACTCAGCTCTCCAGATGGTGTGGTAGGGGTGGAGAGTTGGTAGAGCGTCCAATAGCATCCCACACATTTTCAATCAGGGACAGGTCTGGAGATGAGACCGACCATGGCGTAGTATCTGTGTCTTCAAGGAGAGATTTTGAGATTAGTGCATTGGCGTGTACCACTGCAAATCTGAATGATTCCATGACGGTTTGGCATGACACCATTGCATTGATTCATTCCTATTTTTAATGCGGTTTTAACCCAAATATATATCCATTTCTCCTTAATTTTAATCTAATTTAGAGCCATTACATCATGAGAAGAAATGTACAGTATCAGCAGCTATGTGCACAACGATGTCTTGAACGATGGTTGCTGTGTAGGTGCATCCCATCATTGAAAATGATCAAATTAAGCAATCATGGAAATCTCACTTTTCTTTCAATGATAATGTTAATTTAAATGTTACGTTTAAAGTTTAATAGAATGATTTACTATGACGTTCCCTTGCTCAGTGCAGTATTGATTCTAGTTTTTAATGGGGCGTTCCACCGATTTAATTCCATATCCATTCAGAATGCGTTCTAAAGCGTTTAATGACAGTTTAGAAATATTGTAAAAGTTTGCCAAAGGAATAAATGAAAGGAGTGAGATCTCTTCCTTTATTATATAGCTCTATTCTACTCTCTTAAAGATAACAGTCTTTCAAATGGTTCTTTGAGTGATATAGAAGAAAATCATTTGGAAAAAGAACAATGTGTGTGTAATAGAGATTTGTGAGTTTGAACCTTTATAACAAATGAAGGTTCTTTAGACCTTCAAAAGGTTCTTCACTCTCATACATCACTTTATTTTAAGAGTATACATCTCAGAGGTCTTTCTGCAGTCTGGCAGTGCAGGAGAACTCGTGCTTTTCTCATTTGTGTCCAGAACACCCTACAGATGTTGATCTGTTATTGAAAACCTATTGAGGTGTGCATTATTTCTCAACAGGTTTCCCATTACTTTATCACAACGAACGTTCCACGTAAACGAAAGACATTCCCTAGGTGTTGGTGAGGGTTAGAGTAAGGGTTTTAATACACATTGTATGATGTCTGAACAGACAGTTTACTGATCATACTGATCTAAAGTAAAACAAAAAAATATGCTTGAAATATTTTGCTTTACATGTAATGAATAAAATATATACATCAGGTTTATTTTCAATAATCTCTTAAATTCGGAAACAAAAATTAACTTTCATGATATTCCATTTTTTTTTTTTAGATGTGGTAGTACAATGTTTCCCAAACCCAGTAGAGGGGATATTTTAGATGATGCCCTGCTTTAACAACCCCCCTGCTCTCTGAACCAGCTTGTTAATGAGCTGTTTAGCTGCATCAGGTGTGTTTGGAGCAGATAATCCTTTAAATATGCAGGGCAGGGAAAAACTGTACTAATAGGTTCTCCAGTCATTTGGAAATTTCAGAATTTATTTCAAATATGTAAACTGTCTATATATCACATTTAAAATATTTTTTCACAAATTTATTTATTTATTTATGTATTTATGTTTTGATCAGTACGGCTTATCGCTAATGAAAGACTGGGGGAAGTCTGCTGACTTGACTGGTGTCCAGAAGATGATCATCAAAACCCTCCACACACAGGATAAGCCAAAGAAGGTCATTGCTGGCTGTTCCCAGAGTGCAGTATGAAAGCATGTTTTAGGAAAGTTGACTGGAAGGGGAAAATGACAGTTTCCTCTAAGCCGAATTGATCTAAAATAAAACAAGAAATAATGCTTGAATATTTCACTTTACATGTAATGAATTTAATATATACATCAGGTTTATTTTCATGGTAGTACAGTGTTTCCCAAATCCAGTCCTGGTGGCCTTCTGCTCTGCATATTTTAGATGATTCTCTGCTTTAACAACCCCCCTGCTCCTCTAGACTAAGGCTGATATCAAAAGTCATTTTTGCATCAAAGACCACCATGAACTGACCAACAAGATCTCCAACCATATGTACAAATAATACTGAAATGCACTCCGAGATTTTTCTACCGTGTGAAAAAACTTTAACACACCCTTTAGTTTCCACTGGTGGTGCTGTTTTGCTATATGCACAATATACACAAAGAAGCTTTCACATTAAAAATAATGGATGAAATATCCTGGAGAAACTGAGAATTTTACATTCATGCTTAGGGTGAGGATTAAGTTGACTTTAGGTGCAGGTTACGTTATGATAACATCAACCATTACATTACATTCACAATTCAGGTATGATTTTGAATAAAGTTAGAGTGAAGGTTAGGTTTAGGTTTAATGGTTCAGATTAAATTTTTGCATGTCTGGGTTGCATCAACCTATATTTTGTAATATTTACTACAGTCTGAAATGTAATTGTAGTCACATATGTGGATAAGACATGATAAGATAATCCTTTATTAAACCTGCGGTGGGGAAATTCTCAACTGTTTTTTTGATTGTTTCAATTTTGAATTGATGTCTGCAAAAAAAAAAAAAAAAAAAAAAAAGAAGAAAATTTGATTGATGTGGTGGTACAGCATTTTCCAAACCCAGCCTTCAGCTCTGCATATTTTAGAGGATTCCCTGCTTTAACACCCCCCTGCTACTCTGAAAGGGCTTGTTAATGAGCTGATTAGTTGCATCAGGTGTGTTGGGAGAAGGTAATCCTTTAAATATGCAGGGGGGGGTGCCAGGCCTGAGTTTGGGAAATGCTGTACTAATAGGTTCTCAGGTAGTCATTTATAATATAAATGAAATGTCTATATTTCTATTGTCAACATTCACCACTATAAAGAAACCTGCATTGGTAATTTCTATACAGTTTAAGATGTAGTTTAGTTTATTGATTGATCGATTGATTTTGGTTTAAATTTTGTGGGATTTTTTCAGTTTGACGTACTTTTATTCACCAAAAATTATAAATTATATATTGGTGGTTATTATTATTTTTAGAAGATTCTAGATTACTCTAAATTGTCTTTATTTGAGATGTAAAAAAGACATAATTTTTTATATTGTTTTAGATATTTGTTTGAATGTGACCATGTTTTGATAAGAAAATTACTTGCACCTTCACAAAAAGGTTTATATGTCATCGTCTCTTTATATGTATTTTATTATTTTTATGGATGTATCTATATTATCTCTTATCAGGACTTTTATTCAGAAGTTTGACAAAGACAGAGAGCAGTCCTTTCATTCTCATTTTCCTGTATAACCCAATATCTGGGTCAGTGATGTCTTTAGCCCAACCCCCTCTCAGTGATCAGTCAGAGTCTGCTTGCAGGTGTAACGTGTACACATGGACAGAGCAGTAAACATGCACCGTGTGGCTGCTCAGGCATTTTAACTGAGATTGAATTCACTTGGAAAAGAGTAAATTCTAGCTGGGTTTTTTTCTGAGCGAGATTACTCACTGATAATTCATCACACGATGGTTAGAACATCATGGATAATGGAGTTAAAGGACAAATACCAACTGAAAGGGTGTGATACAGTCACTCTGAGGGCTTTTGTTCAGTGTTCAGTTCAGTTATGCAGATGTTTTAAGGAATGTGACCTTCCAGCTCCCACCCCAATCATCCTCTTCAAATTTATAAACACATATAAAATATGTAAAGAGTGCATCCATGATACTGCCCGCTTATTATATATCAAGGTTAAAGATATACATAGCTTTAAATTGACCCCACAAAAGTGTCTTAACAAGTCCTGTCTCTGTAGAATCACTCTGGCCATGACCACGAACGAACAGCATGACAAGGTTGGCTCTGAGAAAGTGCTCATTTAGTCTGACTTAAGCGTGGTCATTCAGGGTTCAGTCCAGGTGTGGGAGCGAATTAAAACGTTACGTCTTTATGCATATTTGCCTCGTCCCCGACTGCATTTTAGTCAAGGAGAACTAGAGGACCAGGTCAATTGTTAATCCCTTATTTGAACCCCCTCATTTACAAACGAGAAGCCGCAGTGCTTCAACATCTCGCCCGTTTGATGTTGAGCGGCGGGTGAGCGAAGTGTCTAACATGTCTCTGTATGACCCACCTATATAATATGCATGTGATAAATGTTGCATGGGCAGCCCTAAGCATTATATATTCACCCTCCATTGTAATAATATTCATCTTTAAAGGTGGGGGAGGGCACTATACTGGGAGCTTGTCAGGATTATGACTTAAAACAGGTCCTTTGATGAAGACAGTGCTCGGACAAAATGTAGGTAGGCCACTTCATTCAGGCTGTTTGCTCTTGTTTAATCATAAGGAGTTTCACGAGGGTCAGGTTCCTAATCTGGCCGAGCCTGGTGAAGCTCTGTAGTGGACTGTAATTCACCTGATCGCTTTCTACACTGTGCAAAGGCCATTCCCATCAGCAACGAGACCGCCCCGGTGTTACTTTATCATCCCCAACCAGTGTGACTGAGTTCAGAACACCACAGAAAGAGAGAGAGAGAGAGAGAGAATGTGGATGAGAGTGTTTGTAAGAGTGTGTGAGCATGCAGTTGTGTGTGTGAGTGTGTGAGAAAGAGAGATAGAAAGAGACACAGAGAGAGAGAGAGAGAGAGAGAGAGAGAGAGAGGGAGAGGGTCCATGAATCAATACATGTAATGGGGGGAAGGCCAAACGTAATAAATAATACAATAACAAGCCAAACTAATGAGGCGTTGCCAAGGTGAATTTCTCAGAAAGTCCCCCTGTAGAAAAACCCCACTAATAATCCACGGGATGATGAAGCGTCGCCATAAGGCAACACCTGTGCAATTAAAACGGCTGATTCTCTCCATGCCTGCCATTAATTTCAGCCTTTTGTAAAAGGCCCAATGAGCAGGCTAATAATCAGGCCTACTTGACTCTGTGTCTCGCCGAAACAGGGCGTCTAATTAGGTAAAGGTAATTAATTAGAGATAAACGGAGCTAATCAAGAGCCGTTAGCGTGTCTCGTCATAGAACCACGAGCCTCTCTTGCTTTCTTATTGGCCGGTTAAATGAAAAAAAAGTCTTCAACCAACTGAGAGCTAATGCTGAGAGTAAATGCTTATTATCAGCTGACACACGTGCACAAAGGCTCATACCATCAATGCCATGCATTTTTTTATAGGGGGGGGGGTATCAATGACAAAAATCAATGTAACCAACAATAGGTGGGACTGAGAACAGCTGCTAACAAAGGGCCATCATGCAGTAGATATGATAATGTCATTAGACAAATCAAAGCAGGACAGGCCTTGGTAAGCCAGACAGCCTTGAGGGAACAGTTTTTCATAGACACTGAAACTATTAACTCATGATCTTCTGTCTGTAATTGAGCCTGGACCCTCTTCCTCTTCCAACAACCTGACATTTATGCCAGTGATGTTACAGTGTGACCACAACTGTAGGGGGAGCCCAAGAGCAAAATATAGCAACTCTTACAATACTGTTTAATTATATAAGAGAATCTGTAGAATCTGAACTAGGTAGGCACATTTGCTTACAGTGTAACAGACTTTATAATGATACAGGGTAACAATATGCATGCACTACAATAGTTCTCATAGGAGCATGTCATAATAGACTGTAGGGGGCGCTAGAATTTGCAGGAAATTAGCAAATAAAAAATGAATGAATAATACTTTTCAAAGAAAATTTGTTGCCTAGACTTGTTGAGTATTGAAGGTTAGACACATTTCAGAGAGAAACCATTCTGCTCTCATCTAATATCTCAGAAGTTTAAGAAGTTTAATCAAATAAATGACGGATATCAATAAAATAAAACCTGTACAGCGAGTTTCAGTGACCTTGTGGGGCTCTAATGGTTACAGACTTTCTAAATATATGTTTTAAAAGTTGCACTTATTTGTAGAAACAGCTGCTGGGGGGACATCGTGATACATTGTCCAGTATTGCTCAGACACATAATGATTTATTCACTATGCATTTAGCTTTGGTCATTATGACCTTGCTATCTAAACGTTTCATTTCAATCAAGTGAACGCAGCATATCCCAAACCTGATCCTGGTCACCTCCCATTCTGCACATTTTAACCCACCCCCCTGATATGGATTGTTAATGAGCTGATTAGTTGAGTCAGGTGTGGTAGGAGCAGGCAATCCTCTAAACATGCTTGTTGAGCATAAATGAATCACCTAAATGTAAGGGTTCTGCAATAAAACAGGGTGGCACTGTAGGTAGTGCATGTGTCACATGGCTCCAGGGGCCTGGAGTAACTGGTTATTTTAGCAGTGTATTTATCCAAAAGTGTTGCATAAAATGACTTTGGGACTTTTAAAGGTAATTATATTTATATTTATATTTATATTTACATCTAAATAGCAGCTAAAAAGCACAAACAATTAAGTGCATACCTCAGTTATCACAAGCCACAACCTGTTCATCACATTTGTTTTATTTTAGCTGTAAAATGGGTTTTTACATTAACATTTTATATTAACTCTATATTAGAACATCAGATGCAAATGAACTTGAATTAAATTGAAGACTTTTTTGTTGTAATGATGACAAACCTGGACCTTAAAGTGTGGATAATGTTTTGGAGTGAGCTACTAATCTCCTAACCTTACACAGAACCTGCCGTAACTAAATGCTCCAATTATACACCAATCAAGTGTGAATGTAGGTGATTCATTCATGCTTGATTTTTTGTAATCATTTGTGAATTATCACTAATAATGTCATTATTAACATAGCAGACGTCATAACAGAGACCTAATTATGCAACAGTAAAGGTTATAATGAACGAGGCTTAATGTGTAGAGATAAAAGCTTTTAAATGTGTCAAATTTGGAGTTTATTGAACATAGAATGAAACCTTAATTAAACCCCAATATCAGCGATCTGTAAAATAAACGTTGAAGTTTGTTACAGGGTAAATATGCTGTCAAAATCTGTATTGGGAATGAAAACAGGCAATGTTGTCAATGTTGCCAGCGTCGTCAGTCAGTATCTTAGCGTCTGAAAACCAGATGACATGGTTTTGGTGGGCTAATGAATTGCTGAGGGTTGGTTTAACAGGCTCTCTCACATTTCCTCTCAGTGCTAATTGGAGAAACGTTGCTGTTGGTGTGAGGAGGCAGAGCCATGTTTAACGCAGCATTGCATTAGTAAAAACACAGCTCTGAATATGCCTTTAATGTCTCACCCTCTCTTCGTGGGGAATATGTTGTTTCTTGTAGTCTGGATATAACAATCCTGCCTGAACACACCCGAGACTGAGCCTGAACACGAGCGCGTTCTGCTACAGATCCGAGAGGACGGGCCTCTGTTCTGATGCGCGTGTACCCATCATGTCCAATTGTCAATGATAAAAATTGCGCTCCCCGAAAAGCCACACTTTAATGGTTATCCTAATGGATGTTGACTTTGCATACAGGAATGCAAAGGGAAAGAGCCGCAGATGGAAGGAAGATGTGGGAAATAGAGAGAGAGGGAGAGAGAGAGAGAGAGTGAGCAAATGAGATGAAAAGGCTGCGGAAACCAGTAAAGGTTTGTTGGTTGGGATGCTTGGCGTAGTGGGCCTTTTGAGTGGAGGAATATTTTAGGGATTGTTATTATTTTTCTCCCCCCCTTGACACGCGCACGTACACCGTCCTTGTACACAGGGGAGTCGTCTGCTACAAGGAGGCAGGCCGTTCCCTCGACACCCATCATTAGAGGGTTTTTTATAAGCGACAAGCAGGCTATTTGGCTGTCATTGGAATTGTTTGAAGAGAATCTGTTTATCTGCAGCGTGCTCTAGAGGGACCGGCATCAGAGAGCGCGAGCGAAACACATCACCGAGGAGTATTTGACACCACTGTTATGCATTTGTCAATATTAAGGCTAATAGGTGGGGACTGCCGCCACTAAACTGGCAGCTCGCTGTGCGAGACCACAAATGCAGTCTGAGCCTTTGACCTCCCCCGTCATATGCCAGATGACCCTGGTGTTCACTGCTGGACCAGCCGCTAATTGCTTAAACAAACGACTGCAGAAAATTAAAAGCCGTCTGCCATGTTTTCCAGCGTGTCACATCTTGTTAAGTGGGCGATCTTTATTACGTTCTTATGTTCTTCATTCTTTTATTAGGCTGCTGTCACAGCCTTTAATGACTGGAGTTATTAAATCTGTTTTGTCGTCCACTGCCTTTCCTTCAGCTGCTGCTTATTTTGGCTTGCTTTTACTTGCCTCCATGACACATGGCTTCATTTTCCTACTCGGTTTATATAGTATATTTTGTCAATATTTCTACATATTTCATTTTTTATTATGTATATCAGTGTAAAATGAAAGTCTTCGGTACCACCCCTAACTCGGCACACCATGCAACATTGGTTGAAAAGACGTATAGACACAGTACACATATTATTATAGATACAAGGCAACACATTAATGAGAACAGTCCACCAAGCAGAAATATCCAGCCACCAGTGAGCACTGATGAAGGACTAGATGATGACCAGCACAAACTGTGCAGAGTTTCTGTCTCTGACTTTGCATCTACAGGGTGGAGCAACTGGTTAGGGACGTCTTATAGTGGGGATAGCGAGTAGACATAGTGTCTAAATGCTCCAATAATATAACACATAATATCTGCTCTGTGGGGTCCTGATCATTGAAGATCAGGGTGAAAGGAGGAGAATAAAGTCTGCAGAGAAACAGATGAACTACAGTCTGGAATTATAGAACCGCAAAGAGCTCCTGTGTGGTCAGAGGAGCTGATAGAAACAAGGTCAAATTTCATTGTAAATATACTGTGTTCTGAGCTCAATTATTCACTGATAATTAAAGTCTTGTAGTTTGTTATGCTATGTGTATCATAGCTGTATGTTACTCTGATCCTGATTGATTAGGCCTCAGGTCCTCAGAGTTAAGTACCAGTCTGTACTTCATTTTCTTAGTGTGTATGTTTTTAAATGTAGTTTTGGCTCCATATTTCCATTTTCACAGTACAGTTCACATTTTTTGGCTTATCGACAGCTTCCCTGTGCTTTTTATATCTTTGCTTTAACTACTTATATTTGTACAGCTGTAGAATTTGCTTCAGCATTACATTACGTTGGGAAGCACTTTGAGCCGATCCAATTCTAGGAGACGGTATAAATAAAGTTATTATTGTCACATAATATTAGAAAGACACAAAGGAGAAGTGCTAAAATATACATTTGAAATAAACAGGAATTTTCCCGTACAGGATTGAAACACATTAAAGGCATATTTTGCTTTTAATGTAAGTCTGATTGAAGCAAGGGATGCAAAAGTGCAGTCTGACTGTGTAAAGCCTCAGCAGTTGATGAGCAGAAAGAATACATAAGCAGAAGAGAAATAATTGAGCGAATTAGGAATGAAATCAATAAGGACAGGGCCGTGCCAAAGGAAGCTGTAGCTAGTTGTGCTCTCAAAGCAGAGAGAGGAAGTGTGTGTGTGTGTGTGTGTGTGTGTGTGTGTGTGTGTGTGTGTGTGTGTGTGTGTGAGACTGTGAAAGCAGGCCAGTGGCCAGCACCAGCCTGTTTAGGCAGAGAGACAGCAGTGAGGCTTGTCGAGGAGCCGTGTGTGTATGCGGATATGATGGACTGTCAGACAAGAAACGAGGGCCGATAATACCGCCATCACCGACCCAAAGTGCAGGGATGAGTGTGTGTGAGAGACTGAGGGTGTGTGTGCACTGCATTTCCAATTGAAATGAGACAGAACGGAGGCATACGGATCCTCATTATCCCGTTTCCCTCAGGGGGAGCAACGGCAGCCTTTCAGTCAGAAAGAGAGAGAGAGAGAGAGAGAGAGAGAGAGAGAGAGAGAGAGAGAAAGTGTCTTTCTCTTTGTTGCTCTCTCTCTCTCTCTCTCTCATTCTCTCTCTCTCTCTCTCTCTCTCTCTCTCTCTCTTTCTGTGGCTGAGAAGTAAGGGGAGGGGGGGGACACAAAAGACGAACACTACCTCAAATTAGTGAAAACAAACAAACAAACAAACACATACTGGTGTGGCTTGCGGCTGCACATCCAGACTAAACCTGTGTATTAGGGTCCCGTTGAGAACTGTATTAATAAGCCTCTTAAATCTGTTTAATTTTCATCTCACCCCCAAATCTAATCCATCAGCCAAGGCATGCTACCCATTTTTATAGATAGCAGTATGTCATACAATGTCAGACACCATATAAGCAGGTCTACTGGAGTTTATGTAACAATTTGACACAGTTTGAGATGAGTGGGTGAGGATTTAACCATGGATGGGATGCAATGGTGGCTCTCAAGTTCCAGTATTTCTTAACAAGGCTAAAGAAACAGAGTTTGGACACAAAACATATCTTGAATGATCGATCACATTTGAGCCACATAATGCAGATTTGGCCAAAATAGAAACCCATTTCATACATTTCAAGGTCATTTGTACCACATTCATCAGCATAGTATGATGCTTACAAAACATCTGAAATCTGAAAATGGAAATAAATGAACAAATCTGTCACATCTGCCTTTTTTTGGAGCACAATTTCTATTTATTTGCTGAATTTAACATAAAAATCACATCCTGTTAAATGTGCTATAAGCCACCTTTATTTTTGCAAATTATCAATAAGTATATATTAAAATTTGGAGCTCTCTGCACACGTATATAAATTCCCACAAATTTCTCTTGAATAGGCATGAAAACACAATTTGGTTGCCGATATTGCATTGGAGTGTATCTGATTTAGATGCAGCCCATCACTGACAAGTAATGAATAGCTACAGACAGAAAAACAGAAATCCATTTCATACATTTGCATCATACAAAATATTTCACTTCATCACATTTGTATCCAGTAGGATCATGCGTTCAAACTTCGGACGATTCCTGCAGTTGGATAGATACCAACAGACAAGCTCTTTTACTGGTTGGGACCAGCAGCACTGATGACCTCAGATTAACTACCGATATAATACCAGTCATATCAGAGTCTTTCTGGAAGTCCTAGATATGTGACTGGATTCTAATCCAACTGATAGCCAAACTAGGATTCGCTTGATTGTTAGAAATGGAAAACGTGGTGGCAGCTTTGTGACAGGGCTCTTCTGAAAGACTTACACAGTTGCATACCAGGTCAAATATGCTTTAGACACTTCAGCTAAAACATAACACTGTCATGCAATTTTTTAATCTCTAAAATGACAAATTTACAGGAGAGGAAAAAAAAATAACCTCTTTTGTTGATGTGACAGCTGTCTGTTTGTTAACCATGATCCTAAATACCGATTGTCTAAATGTAGGATAACAACTGTAACGAGAAAATGTGTAACAATGTCTGTTTCATACTTGGAACTGGATTTACTATCGTCTATCAAACAAGTAGTGGAATTACATTAGTACTACATTATAACACTGAAAACAGTATTTAACAAGACCCAGTGGGACAGAGTCAGCGGCAGGATCAATTAGATGAGGGGACAAAATCAATAACGTAGGGGGGTTGGCTAAGGTAGCTTCACCCAGTGATTGACAGGAGGTCTGATATCAGGGTAACAGGTAACCTGCTTGGATTCGAGAGAATTTATTCCACTTATAGCTACAGTGAGCTCATACTGAAACCAGCATAAATCATCAAACACACAGACACGTAATTAATAGCAATTTTGTAACATGATGAATGATTATAGGTGACTAACGTTTGATAGTAACATTTTTACACTGTGATGGTCTCAGTGGCAGCGCTACTTTTATTCGGGGTGTTTCTTGATAGCTGCCCTATTTT
Source organism: Acestrorhynchus altus (assembly GCA_034509495.1). Classification (NCBI taxonomy): domain Eukaryota; kingdom Metazoa; phylum Chordata; class Actinopteri; order Characiformes; family Acestrorhynchidae; genus Acestrorhynchus; species Acestrorhynchus altus. Next base: position 38,435,058 of record CM067504.1, read on the forward strand.
GCTATTATTTACTTATTTGTAGGTGTTGGACATTGTTTATGGTTCAGTTTATGATTCATTCCACCACAAGTTTGATTGACTACAGCCAGCTTACATTTTCTCAGTCCTTCAGTCAAAATGTAAGCAGCTCCTGCACCCAAGAAATGACTGTCGGCTTTATAACCATGCTAAACGGGATAGTTGGTAATACCCCAGAATGAAGTTGGAGGCAGCAATGATAGAATTCCAGCTTTCTGTAGTCAGGTCATTTGGATCAGTTCTGATAATTAATGGTCATTTATCCAAAGATCAGACTCTGGAAACTTTGCTGAGTTAGTCTCAGTATCATATCCCTTCATTTTGCTTCAGCTTCTCCAGTTTAACCTCTTCACGGGTTACAGAAGTTTACAAAACTTTGTTTCTACTACTTTCATTGCACACCCCACGACTACAATATCTTGTTATGTATTACTATTTTTGGAATATCTCTAACTTGAAACTTGAGTTTGTCACTAATCCTGAATGTTCTGGCTCTCAGTAAACAACTACATTACCTTTAATTGCTGGAGCCCCTAAAGGAGAAACTCATTTCTCACGTTGGACTATAACCACAGTGCTTTTTACAGGCTCCTCAGCGGGTGCTTTGCTGAGCGGGGCAAACTTTTCTGACACAGAAATCAGTGGAGTGTAGAGTTACAATAGGTTAGTTTTGGCATTTGCATAAGCTTTCCAGCATCTGCCCACATTTAGGCCTCTAAAGCTGGAATTGAAGGGTTGCCAGCTCTCCTTGGAGCACCCAGGGCATCTACTTTAGAACACAGAAAAGCATTATTGAGACATTATTGTCTTATCATTTCCCTTATAAAAGGAAGCCAGTTTAAGCTGGTTACAGAACAGAATGAACAATGAACACCTTAAAATGGCTTCTTAAAAATGACCCGATAGAAGTTGGGAGTGTTCAGCTCTGAGTGCTTTGGGAATGAGGAATGATACAGGACAGCAAATCAAAATTTACTTCAAAATCTCATTTACTTCACCTTTAGTGGCAGTGTTTGGTTACGTATGTTCTGTTTTAAATGAATCCACCTGCCAATTCCCCCAAACAGCAAGTTTACACCCATTCTGATTTGGTATGTTAAACTGCAGTGATATTAATTTTGTATTCTCTGACTTCACGAGTTGGTGAGGACCATCCAAGCACACCACAAAACTGTGGTGACACACAGCAGACCGGCCCTGCAAGTGGATGTATCTCGACGCGGGTCACATCGCATCTTTCAGCAGAGCCCCAACGGTAAGGGTACAGGCCTGCATTTACATCGACACGTCCCAAAGTATTGGCTTCAGAGTGGCTGATTGCGCCAGCCCCCAAAGGCGCTGTTTAGATAGTTTGACTACATCAAGCTTCCCCTTCCAGACACCTCTTACCAGCACGATTAGAGCCGGGAGAAGATGAAACGGTGCTCGGTGTATTTTTAAAATTGTTGATTTTTTCCCTTCTTGTAATGATAGCCGATGCAATTAAGCACTGGCTCCGGGCTCTCCGTGTCCTTGTGTGAAAAATCTCAATTATATATGTGTGAGTACGAGAGAGTGAGCGTTTGTGCACGTTAGTGTGAAACGTACAGTGTGTGTGTGAGAGGTGGTTAGATGTGTAGCATGCATCTGATGGGTTTTCAAGGTTGGAAACTGACTTGTTTGTGTCATGCGCCAAGTGCATCTCATTTTCAGAAGAGGAGGATTGGAGGATTATGTATATTTTAGCACAAGTGCTTTTTCCAACTCATAAACTGGAATCAAATATAAAAGCGATAATAAAAACACACACCACACCGAGTTTAATTTTACTTACAGAAATGAAACATGCTTGGTGTGATTAACTAATACATGAAAATGAGTATGTTTATGATAGCTTCATAGACAACACAGCAGGTTAACTAATCAGTCTGATTATATTTTTCCAGGTTGTGTGATCATTCTTTTAGCTATCTTTCAAGGATGTGGGAAACAGAGCTGCCCCAGATAAGATTGCTTAACTATATCTGTTGAAAATAATCACCCAGGCATAGGAAGGCTTGCGTGTTCTTATTTTAGGGTTGCTGTTTATACTGGTTAAACATGTTGACCAGCATTGTGAGTTCTGGGTGGCTACATGTCAGTATTCTAGGCTTCATACCTCAGGATCAGAGTAATCAACAGACATAGAATTACAATAACTATCAGCAAATGATTCAGCTCAGAATACGGCCAAAATCCATTTGGAAAAAGGGTTCAAACACACGCATACATTGAAGGGGGAAGGGTTATGATGTCTCAGACACATGTACTCTGTTCTCTACGAAGAGTTCAAGAGTCCTAAGGCCATGTAATGACTTTTACTACTAGTACAGTTCGATTATTGGCTGCTGGTGGAAGTGGGCAGGACTAGAACTGGCTGCAGGTGTGCTTTATGCATGAACTTAATAAAGCAACATAACACACTGATTTTCACTAAGTCAAATGAAAACCTTGAAAAAAGAAGCTGTGCGTGCGCGATAGAACGAGTGTGTGGGTGGGAGAGAGAGAGTGAGTGAATGAATGAAACTCTTCCTGTTGGTATGGATTATGAATAGAGCTCATTGGCATTAAAATCACTGTTTTGTTTCCTGACATAATGTCTCAATTAATGCGCCGGATAGTAATGCGATTCAGACTGCTCTCTTTTATAAGGCCTGAAGAGCCAGATATGGGCAGTCTAATCTCTTCGATGTGTGTGTGTAGAGTGTGAGATGTCGTGAGAAGTGAACAGTTTAAGGGGGGGACAGTAAATAGGATTACTGCTGTGGCTCCCAACCCAAACACAAAAGAGCCCAGGCTAGTAGCTTAACATTTGCAGCCGCACGCGCCGTTGACTTAATAGTGCGAATGTTCATTACTAGTGCCAAGCACTTTCAGCAAGAATCTATCTCATCCACTCCCACACCCCCCCCAACTCCAGGCCTTGTGAAATCTGCTGTAATGTTTCAGGCAGCGGCTGTGTTAGATAGAGGACAGAAGAATAAGGAGAGTGGCTGTGAGGAACAGAGCATGAGGAGCTGTTCTTCTTCTTCCTTTTCATGGCTGCTTGATGCTCCATCCATACCTTGAGGCGTGGCGCTGGAGAATTCTGTGTGAACTTTCGACACTTAAATGCTAAAACGCGACTGATTTGGGATGATAATAGGCGCCCTAATAGAAGTGGATCTGCAGCAATGGCTCCGAGTCCTGTTTCCTCTAACCGTAATGAAATGTGAGCAGACAGTTGGATGAGGGGAGAGAGAGAGAGAGAGAGAGAGAGAGAGAGCGCGAGAAGAGAGAAGAGAAGGCAAGATGAGGCGCAGAGAGGGAGAGAAATAGCTCAAGCTCCTCGTCACCAGTGTGTCTGCTGGCGTGTTGTTCTAGATGGCTAGGGGTGGTAGTAAGCCGAGTACTGGGCCAGGCGGAATGTGTGCGAGAGGAGATGCAGTGTTTTAGCCAGAAGAATTCACAGTGGGACGTGTAGAAAGAGCCTAACCGCTGAGTTCTGCTCAAGGTGGGAAGACAGAGACAGGTTCTGTCTCCTCTGAGGACTTTCAGTGGCTAGAAAAGGGCATTTTCACAATAAAAGGAAAAATAAAACCCAAAGCTGCACCAAATGCACTCTGAGACTTCAGCGTTTCTCAACTTTACAGCAGCAGTGAACGAGGACTGTCCATTAACCAATATACATTTGTTAAGCTGTCTTCATGATATTTATGTATTTTAAATATAATTATTACAACATGAATATTAGAAATGCAACTTTCTTTTGAAAAATTTGGACACTCACGCATTTATTACACCGGTTATTACTGGTGCAAATGATTAGACCATCACTACAGAGGACTTGTGAGGAGGCTGTCTTGCTTAGCTTCAGACGTTAGTTTGGTTTGTTCTTGATTGTTGAAGTCAGTGAGATCAGGCTTCTCCGAGGTTTTCAGAAAGAAGGTTGTAGATACATATGAGTCTGGGATGGGATTTATTAAAATCTCAAAACAATTAGAAATCAGCCGTTCCACTGACTGTTCTAGCAAGTTCAGCTCAAGAGCAGAACCAAAAGATGCATAATGAACTGTCCAACAATCATCTCATGAGCTACAGGTAGCTCTTATCACAGTTGATGTCAAAGTGTAACATCTACAGAAAGAGACCAAACAAGTTCAATTATCATGGGAGATGTACAAGGAGGAAACCCTTACTGTCATAAAAACATCAGGGCAAGATTTACGTTTACCACAGAACACCTAGACAAGGAGCAGGACATCTGGAGCAATGTGCTTTGGACAGATAATTCCAAAGTTGAATTATTTGGACACAGTAACAGAAAGCCTGTTTGACACAAACCAAACATAACAACCTATGTGAACAACTGTGAAACATGGTGGTGGCAGTGTCATGGTTTGAGGCTGTTTTGTTGCAGCAGGGTCTGGAGAGCTCTCCATCTTAGAAACCACTATGAAATCTGATGAAACAGAACTGGGCTGGGGTACGGAAAGGAAACTTTCTGGAATTTCCATCATGAGAATGTGAGGGGAGGAGCTGTTACATATTAATAGAGAGGAGGAGTTTGAGGATGGTCCTCCCACACTTTAGTTATCTAAAAACTTCATTTCATATCTTTCTGTTCTTCTTCAAGTGTGTTCAGCTGTGCAGTGGTGTGATATTAGGGGCAGCAAGTAGGACCTGCAGAGAACTAAATTGGACTGGTGGCATTATGGGCACTTTCTTTACACTTGCAGATTTGACAAGATGAGGGTGTATATATCAAAAAAGATCCAGAGTCCAGAAATTCATATTCATATTGTCACTATGGTGCAGAGGATATTTATTTTTATATATCTAAGTGTTCATTGTGACACTTTTTGTTGTCAGAAATGTTTTTAAATTAATCACTGTTGCTCTATTTACTATTCCAGCAGTATAGCAGGATTATTTTTCTCTATTAAGGCCAGAACTAATGTGTAATTGTCCTTGAGATGTTCGTTGTCATGCTGTGTTTTCTTTAAGAAAAGCCATTTACACGAGCCGAACATCATCTGGTCCTTTGACAAATGAAGACTTATGGGGGCTGTGAGCATAATTACACTTAAGACAAATCAGCCTGTCGAGGTGTCTACATCTTCCATACACACTGCTCACACACTGCCGTCACTGTAAATCATCTCGTCAAGGGACGGAGGCGTCCTGCTGCAGCACCTCTCTCAGGGGCTGACATAATGTTTGCTAAGAAGTTTAATTAGTAATGGGTGGTCTCAGAGGTAATGGGTGGATTCTTCTTTTTTTGCTCCTTCCATTTCGCTCACTTCTTATACTTACTCCTCTTCACTACTCCGCGGCTGCTGTAGCGTGCCTGAAGACGTGTTAAAAGCGAGCGAGTGAGCGAGTGAGGAGCAAAAGAAAAGCGTGAGAAAGTAAGAAAGAGAGAAACTGTGAATGGACCCAAATTACAAAGTAATGCCCGACGCCCCACTCCCCCTTCTCCCCACCATCACCACCACCCTCCTGTAACTCCAATAACAACTCATTAGCGAACTGTCAGAGACATTTATTTGTTATACTACGCCTACAGCCAAAATCACAGAGCCGGGAACATACAGCGAGTGCAATTAGATTAAAAAAAGGAACTCATAAAATATCCTTCAACCACAAATGTCAGGAGATGGGGAAAAAAAAAGAGAAGAAGAAGCAGCAGAAGAAGCAAGCAGCATTTTAACGCCTCTGTGCATCGTTTTTCGTGCCTTGTTTCTGGTTTAATGTGTAATAATTGTGTTTGCATCATCAGCTCACTTATTATGGTGCCAGTGGCCATGTGTGTGTGTGTTGGGGGGAGTAATCAGGTTCATGTATTTTAGGGGCTGTTTCTGTTCTGCATCGTTGGCGACGAGGATGTGGAGTTCGGAAGGTCCCAGAAGGCGCCGGAAACTGCCAGCAGTGTCGTGCGCACCCCATTTTATTATTATTATTTCTGATGAGTTTAGTAGCCTCTGTTTTAGCTTTGAAGACAATCTTTGGGGAATAGTGAATCAGAGCATTCTCTTTCTAGCCCTGGATCCCTCTCACAGACAAAACTTAGTTAATTAGCCTCATACCTATAGGCACACTGTTCTTCTTCCCTTTGCCTTCATAATATTATTAAGCCCGCCCAAGACGACGAACTCCCTCAACCACCCCCCACCACCCCAAAGCTCTGTTTTGTAACCACAGCGCCCCATTGGCGCTCATGTTTTTTGCATGTAAATTTAGACGGAGCGTTTTTCTCCCAACATCCTCTCCTCCTATTAGTGCGAGCGTGTGTGTGTACGTGTGGCCCGAGGAAGGCCCCGCACTAATGCGAGTGGCTTCTTCCGTTAGCAAGGCATGCGGAAAAGTCCCCACACATCCTGCAGGCTCTCTCTCTCCCTCACACACACACACACACACACACACCAGCTCCCATCAGCTTCCTTATGTGTGACGACTTTCCATTGGGCAAATGGTTCAAAGTTCCATTTAAACTTCACCGTCCCACACCATTACCGGCTTGGGGACCCTTTAGAATGTATTCAGCAAATCAATAAGGCCTCCCAGCAGACCAAACCCACCCCCCCCCCAACCACCCACCCCCTATCGTTAACATCTATAGGCTTGTCACAGAGGCTGTTATGATGCAGAGGAAATTCCTTCAAGAATAGACAGAGATAACCGCGAGCGATGCAGTACACACTAAAGCATCATTTCACACAGCCAAAGGGGCCATGCTAGGTGCTCCCCACCAGCTCAAACGGATGTTATTCACAAACAGTATGCTAAACGCTGCCACTGGGGACTCCATTCTGAAGGAGAACGCTACTTTGGATGAAAAACTCTGAAAGTGATATTATTTAAATGAAGGTTTTGTTTCAGCCGTTTCTCCAAGTTTGATCCAGAGGTACCGGTTTTAGTCAGGCTTGAAAGGTAAATAATGTTTGTCATTGCGCATTGTTTCGGGGCAAGTAGGAGGAGCCGAGCATTGTCAGCAGGAGTGGGAACGGATTTCCTCAATGCGCTGGGAGACACACTGTAACATGTAGCCCATGTTAATATTTTCCTTACAGAAATACTATGGGAACGCATTGTATACATGGCCCTATTTGAAGCATATGTTACAATTAAGAAAGTCCACGACTGTAAATTTCATTGAACAACCATGAATCTTTAATCAAAAAAAAGTGTAACGATGCAAATTTGTGCAAGCCCATCTATGGAATTCTAGTAATATATTAGCTTTTAGAACCCAAGATACAAGAATCAAAGTATGTTAAAGTATAAAAACATCCCGTAAAAAATTGGTAAAGGTTAAACCACTTTGGTTCAATAAACATGAACTTAAACATTCAGCGTCTGATTCGAAACGTTAACATGAATTCACCGTACTGGAGTCCATTCGACCCGAAACATACTTCATGCAAGCATGTGAATGCAGATGCTTTGAGCTACGCAGACTGGATTGCACACTTAGTTGCATTCAAAGTGTGTCATGACACATTTCGTAACGCAACGCAAGCACAAGCTGCATTCTGGGCATTGCCACAAGGGGTGCTACAGTGACAGGCAAGTTGTCCTGTAGCGTGGACATGCTTATTTGCAGTCAACTGTAATGGTGAACCAGTATGATTTGATGATTTGCCCTCTATCACCCCCCTGAGAACTGTACAACAGGATCATGTGTTTGCAGAATATTGGCCTGGTTCTGGCCTTTGCCTTTACATCCTCGCATTAAGTAGGTTTTTGAACAACTGGCTAAATTCTAGTTTGGTCACTGCTTGTATTCATAGCCAAAGTTTACACCTCATCCCTAACTTGCCAACTCATCCCAGTTCTTACTCCCATTATCCTGGTTTTGGATGTTGTTCCAAATACTGTGTCCCATTTCATAACACAAGATCTCTTTCACTGACCACCAAGAGTACCAGACCTTAATCCAAATTTCCAATTTGAAACAGCAGAAGAAATATGGTAAAACACCACATACAAACTCCATCTGAAATGTACACCCCGTCCATGGGACAGTGGGCTAATATGGACATTTATGCTCTCAGTTATTGACTAAGACTGGTGTAATCCTGTCCACCATGAGAATGGGCCATAAATCTTAGAATCTGAGATCTGCACTTCAAGGGCAGTTACATGCCATTTTCTAGGATCAGTCATCTATAGATATGATACACATATCAAAATAAACACCATCTTTGTGTGATGAATTGTCGAGTAGTAATCCAGCTCAAACAGCAGTGAAAATACACTCATTTCCATTTGAATTAAATCCGTTTAAATGTCAAAGGAGCTTCAAATACATGTACAGTACATGATCAACCTGCATGCAGACTTTGACTGATCAGTGAGAGGGAGTGGGGCTGATGACATCACTGAGGAGAGGCTGTTTGGTCTCTTTCATTGCTCGCAGGGTGTTCAGATTTCAGAATAAAAGTCCTGAGAAGGAATAATACAGATAACTACATAAAAAAAAATAATAGCAAATTTAGTGTTGCATTTCCAGCTCAAAGCACACTGGATAATCAGTTTCCAATATGATTTCTGAAAAAAAAAGTGTTTATCAGTCCTTATCAGAAAAGAAGGTAGGTGCAAATACATTTTTGATCAAAACATAGTCAAATTCATATAAATTCTTTTAATTGTTACACATCAAATGAAGAAATATTTCAGCAGCCCAGGATTTGCTGAAAATAACAACATCTGGCGTGTGATGTTTTGGCAAATAAAAGTATATCATAAACATCCTGCAAATTTAATCTTGGGTTCTAAAGGTTAAAGGATGATGTGACAGACTCTTTATAAGGTAAGATAAATGGATGTTCATCTGGCTCAAGTTTGAAAACGTGCCTGGTTTTAGTGCAATCACATTTCAGTTCAATCCATTTTCTGGTCTTTCACTGAGCAAAAGAACTAAACACATTTTCCTCTTCAGCAGCCTCTAACAACATGACTAAAAACCCATCTGAAATGCTCTGAAGAGAAAGAGCTTGACTGTGTGGGCACAGTGTGCTACAAAGCTGTGGTCAGATTTGGCCTGGAGCTGTTTGGAGCACAGGCAAAAACTGAAGACAGCCATCATTCAGCCATGCAGGCACAGAGCATCGAGAGGAGGGGGATGATGATAGAGACAGAAAGAGAAGAAGATAAGGGCAGAGAGAAGGAGAGAGGTGGGGAAGAGGGGGGGTATGATGTGCAATGGATGTTGCATTTATGATGGGCGAGGGTTGCTTGATGTGGCACTGCCTGGGCTGTAACTGCTGTGGAAAGCCTGCTGACAGGCTGTTGTAGCAGCACGCTGATCACAGGCAGTAAAAGCATGCAGATGGCGGCAGATGATCAGCGTACTGCACGCAGAATATAAATATGGCTGCTGTCGGAGGGAGGCAACGCATACACGTACACATAGAAACACTGATGTAGTGATTTCGCTTTACACCACACAGCCGTTTTCAAAGCTAGACAGACTTATGTGGAAAGGTCCTAAGAGGCCATTTGAGAAATAAAGCTGTTTATCTTGGCATATATTTGTTCAAACGACTCATTTCTGAATAAATAAAACATTAAAATATCTAATAAAGAATACATTATGACTTGATGTCTGTGAATATGTGAGCAAAGCCTTTTTTCAAAGCTCTCCTCGTGGACGCTCCATGTATATCCAAATTGCTGACTTTACAGGAGAAGGAAAAAATGTTCTTAACTTTGAATGGACGTTAATGTAATTTAACAGTAATTAACAGTGATTTTAGAGCATTTCTATCGATCCATTCTTTCAGAATTATGTATATAGTGTACAGAGCAGCAACATGGAGAAAAATAAAAAGGGACAAAAATAGTTTTTTATGGTTTTCATTGGACAGCACTAATTTATAGTTGCCATCCAACATCCAGTTTATCTAAACAATCCCTCATTAAAGGTAATCTGTAAACAAACATATCTATATAATGACTTGAGTTCAGAGAGAATAACATATTATCAATAACTATAACAAGACTCAATTAATCTGGAACATTGTATTTAATGCAAATGAATACTTTTGTTAAATAAGTTTGGTCTCAATGTCCTACACCATGTTAAAGGTGTAGCGATATATTAGTGGAATTAAATGAAAACAGAACAGCACAAGCTTCAAATCATATCAAATCAAATGATGTCATAGAACAGCTTTACAGAGATCAAAAATAAAAAGGTGAACAACACGTGAAACCAAGGATAAAGACATAAAGCCCCGCTGAGCCAAAGGGTGACAGTGACAAGAAAAAACTTGGGAGGAACCAGGCTATCAAGGGGGGACCCCACCTACATAGTGTGCACACACACACACACACACACACATACATACACATAAACTGTTGCTCCTGTCCTATCTGGCTTAATCCATCCATTTATCTATTTAAAAGTTGTTGAATTTGGAATCGCAGGTGTTGTTTCATACTTTGAGCTGCATGCTGGACCACTGGAGAGCATTCGTTTTCTCAAATCAAAGGCAGCACAGTGGCAGAGCAAGGTTCTGTGTATGCTGCTTGGTCACTGTCTGTGAGGAGTTTGGTGCTTTTACTCCAGGTACTACTGTTTTGCCAAGCCTACCAAAATACACATGACTGACCCTTTTAAATTGCCTGTAGGTATGACTATGTGAGTGAATGGTTGTGTGTGGTACTCTGTGATGGAATGGCGCTCTGTCCAGGGGGTGATCCAGCCTTGTGCCAAATGATTCAGGCTAGGCTCCAAAGCAACTGTGGCCTTGAATGGGACAAAGATAAAAAAAATTATGAATGAATGAATGAATGATTGAAAAACTGTAAACATTACACTACAATATTATAATAAATTCCAATTTCTATTTTATTTCAGTGATTTTATGAGACTGGGTGTAGCTTTATTTATAATTTATGTTTATCTCAGTTTCATTTTTTTTCCTGTTATTTTTAAGTTAATCTTTAATTAGGCTGTTTGTATATGTTTGTTGGTTTTATTGATTTATATTTGTATTCATGTGTGAAAATCTTTAAACAGAAAGGTGAGACATTGATGGCTTGGGGAGAGGGTCCAGTCGTACTGTGTAGTAGCACAGTTTTTTCTTCTAAAGTTATAAACAGAACATTATAAACTAAAAAGGTTTCCTTTTTTGGCCAGTTTTCTGTGTATAATATACTATAGGTTTATTTAGTCTTGTTTCATTTTAAAATCTGATTAATCATAATTAATAACAGAATATGGTTGTTATTAATGCCATTAAAATTGTAATTGGTTGATATAATATAATATAATATAATATAATATAATATAATATAATATAATATAAATCCATTTCGTTTTTTGTGTGATGATTAATTACTGCTGATGAATCAATCCTAATTTAGCATTTAGCCACTTTAATCTGAACCTCCTGTATTGCTGACACAAACATGCAAATGCACACACTGCTTGTGTATTATCTGTAGAGAAGTACTGCCAATAGGATAAGACCCTCTGGAGAAAATAAACATGGACCTATTGGCGTTCTGCCCAACACCTAATGCCAAGCAGCAGACATTATTTAGTTCATTATTTAAAAACATTTATCAATTTATCAAACCATATATATATATATATATATATATATATATATATATATATATATATATATATATATATATAAAGTCTATAGACCCATAGAGTAACACTTACTGCACAGTAAACCAATTTCATAAATGACACTGTAAGCCTTCTTTCTTTTTATTCCAAATTAAATTTCCGTTGTTTTGTAGTTGTTTGTTTTTTTAACTGTGTTATTGGCCCGATTGATTTAATTAGGCAAAGACTGTATGCTGAGTGTGATGTGAGCCCAAGGATGTCATATCTCCCCCAACTGCTGGCTTTTTACTGAGACACTTCAGGTTAAGCACCTCCTCTCTCCAGCCCTGTCCCACCTGGGGACCCAGCCTTCTGGCCACAAGTCTGCTTTTTAAAACCCATCATGGCTAATTGGCATATCCTATAACTCATAGCTTATTATACCCCAGGCTTTACCTCACGAGTGGCATGCTTGCTCACTCCCTCCATCCCCCAGCAATCTCTGCACGAGACCTTTCAGAAAAGCAATGTTTCGAAACCGGTTATGCGGTTCATGATCATTGTCGGTAATTTTTCACGTTCCGGGGATCAAGCAGCACACGGCAGATCAGGTCCAGCGACACTGTTATCGCCCCTGTCTGCTTTAGCTGGGCTAATTGGGATGGAAATAAAGCAGAGGAATGGCAAATTAATGTGACAGGAAGAAATCACATCTCAGCCGCCCTGCAAGCGAGGGAGAATAAAACAGACCATGAGGCCGCTCCTGGCTATGCAGTCTCTGTTGTGTAATTAATGTAGCATTTAATTCTCCCATTAAGGTGACAGACCACAGAGTGTGTCACTGGAGCTGTACAAATGGCTTGCTTTGTCAACAGCTACAGCATATCATGGCTCGCAAACAATGGAAATAAAATGCATGGTAATTTTTTTACTCTTTTACCGTTTGGGTTTCTGTGTTTTACTGTAACCCCACAAAACATCTCTACATTAACCTTTAGAACCCGTATGTTTCTGTAGTTAGATGTACTTTTATTTTCCAAAAAAACTTGAAAAGTCTTTAGAGGAGACCAGATACTGTCATCTTCAGGAGATGAAAGGCTACTGAAATTTGTTTAAATTGAGAGAATTTAAAAATTTGTATGAATCTGACCATGTTTTGATCAAAAATGTACTTCTGGATACATTTTATTTATTTATTTATTTGCTTATAAAGACTACAAAAGGAATTTATATCTCATAAATTCTGTTGGAGCTGCTAGAATTTTATTGAGTTATTTGTAATGATTAGATTCACAAGGATATTAAAAAAAAAAAAAAACAGTGGTTTTTAAATAAAATAGAAACTGAATATCCTTTATTGGATGTGCTGTTTATGTACGAATCAGTATTATCTCTTCTCAGAACCTTTATTTTGAAATTGGTGACATCATCAGCCTCCCTCTTACCGATCAGTCAGAGTCTGTATGCAGGTTGAGCATGTACACGTGGACAGAGCAGTAAACATGCACTGGATCCTTTGGAGTTTAAACTGGGATTTAATTCAGTTGGAAATAAGTGAATTTTAGCTGAGTTTTACTCACTTTTATGACATGTATGATTAAGTCGTGTTACAATATGTGTATCCTGCCTGTGGGTTACTCTGTTCCTGAGTTATGAAGCCTAGAGAAAGGCATGCAACTGCCCACAGAATGCAGATCTCGGGTTTGAAGAGTTAACTGTATCTTTATTTAAACTTGATTTGCTCCAATTATATCACGCTAGAGCTCTTTTTGGCTGGAGATGTGTGTGTGTGATGTGCAGTTGTGCACCCGAACAGCAGCAGCATATGCCCTTTAACCCCTGAGCCTTGACTGAACCATGCATAATTAGGTGGTCAGTGGCAAGGCTAATTAGCGACGCATTAATGTTCTCAAGCCTTGGGCTTGAGTGCTGCTGCGGCTGTGTCGGGGCCTGGCCGGGTGGCTCTGGTCAGTCACTGCTGGTGCTTGCCTGTGGCTGGCCTAATGGGATGTACCACAAACTCAGCTCTGCTTCAGTGTGGGTCCCCGGTTGAAGGCCAAGGGCTCCGTGAGTCCATGACCGTCCTTGTGGAGTCTAATGCATGCTAGTGGTCCAGCGTCCTTTGGGTGGCTCCTCTGTCTGCAGGCAGTGGGATTCTCACTCTGGGCTCTAACACTGTTCAAGATCGTGAACAAGTTGCTCTGCCTGCGTGTGTCTGCCTGTTAATTCCAATTAACTCAGCAGAGTGTCTCCATTGACCTTTCCTGTTTGGATAGTGGTTAACACCGCATCTGTTTCTGCTGTCCTGTGGTTCCCAGACAAACCCAGCAGCCTCCAGTGCTGGAGAGCAAAGCCTCCACACTGCTGCTGGCATGAGCTCTGTGGTGTATTACATGGGCCAGACTCATCTCATAGATCTGGTCAGTGTGATTTAGAAGATGGAGGGAGGAGTGTGGCAAGGGGAGGCCAATAAGGGAGGGTCGCTTATGATGTAAAGTGGACCCTGCTCATTAATCTGAACAGTGGTTGGTGCAGGAGTGCGGTGACAACCTGATTGATGCCGTTCTCCCTCTCTCACGCCGAGCGGCTGCTTGTAGATCACACTGAGTACATGTGCTCGCACTGCTGAGTGTCTTCTCTCCGCAGTCCACTAAAGCCACAGCAGCGTGCTGGCGGCCAGAGCAAGGCAGGTGGGAAGAGTGCAGTCAGTGTCCAGTCGTGTCTAAAGATACTATTGAATTTGTTCACTAGTTTGTGGTGTTTTGTGCTTAAAGGTTAGAGCTGCAGCAGTTTTCATGATGAAGTATTTCGTCTTGTATCGCTTCGTTTAATCAATCAACATATCGTTGCTCTCCAATGAAAAACTTGTATCTCCAAAATGGTGACTCTTTACAGGAGAGGGCAAAATTAAAAGCTTAATTTTGAAAGGAAGTGAATGTAAACAGTAATTTTAGAGCATTTCATTTGGTCTGTTCATCCAGAATTATTTACACAGTGTCCACTACAGTGTCCACCACAGGGTTCTGTCCATGGAGAAAACTAAAAACGGACAAAGATGGAGATGCTTGGTTTTCATTGGACGACAACAATATACATGTTCTGCCCACTGCTATGTAGCAGTATGTGGAGAGTTATTCATTTCCCATATCTGACACCCTGGGTATATGTATTTGTAAAGTAATTAGGTTTTAATTAAATAATCAGTCAAATAATCAGTTTAAATATGTTAAAAATGACTAAAGCTTTCATGGTGTGTCCAGATATTTCAAATGACACAATGTATTGTGATTCATAATGAAATTTAAGAAGATTATTTTAAGAAGTTATTGATTTAGATACAATCACAAGAACTGTTTTTTGTTTGTTTTGTTTGTTTGTTTTGTTTGTTTGTTTGTTTGTTTTTTGCAACCGTGTAGTAGTAAGTAATCACCAATACAAAATCAGACAGAGGTTCAAAAATCAAATACTTTGTGGCAAGGCCCAGATTTTCTCACACTCAAAACAGAGATGTCCTTTAAATATCTGTGCGAAAGTAACAGATAGTGCTGTATGTTCTCAGTTTGACTGTTTTTCACAAAAAAAAAAACAACGTTTCATAGTGAAAAAGCCCTGATGTGGGAGGCAGAGAAAGGCATAGATGTCTTTAAATATCCTTAGTATTGCTGGATCGGCCCAGGAGCCTGCGGGCCGAAGAGTAGTCTCCATCTCCCGCCTCTCTCTCTCTCTCTCTCTCTCCCTCACCACCTCTCTGTCTCTTTCTCCCTCTCTTCCTCTCTCCCTCCAACTCCCAAATGCCGGGCATGGTGTGAGAGAGATAAGTGCTTCTCCTGAGATGGCCGCTCTGCCCAAATTGCCTTCCACATCTGGGTAGGCTTGTCTGGGATGCACATGTTTAACTCCTGTTCATTAATCACACACACACGGACAGTCAATTAAAGACATCCCAGCAACACATGACTCACACTGGTAAAGGTGTCACTGTGAAATAAAAAATCCTGAATAAGTCAGATCGGGGGGGAGAGAGTGTGTATGAATCTGTATCGAAGTTTGTATGTGTGTTTAGAAAAAGTGGCTTCCCTTAAAATGAACACAGTCGCCGACCAAAAGACTGGAGAGTCAAAGTGATACTGAATGTTGGTGTTTGTTGTCTGTTTGAAACACAATCATCTGTGTCATAAATGCAAATGTGCTGATTCAGCAAATCTGCAGACTGATACAAATATTCTAACATCTAATAATGAGAAACACTAAATGTGATTCCTATGTTTAAGATGATGTAAGACTCTGCTGTCCGTTTTCTTTATTCTTAGGTAGGTTGTTTCTTCTGAGCTCTGGTTAGTGGTTCCCTTGAGTCTTAGTTCCTCTCAGTGGTTCCTCCTAAAAGCTCTTACAGTTCATAATTTGGGTCTTGGTTCGTCTTAGAGTTTTTCCTTTTGCTCTTAGAAAGATGATCCTTTTTTGTTGTAACCCTCAAGTTTTTTCTCCTGCTCTCGGATAGTGTCTTCAGTGGTTTTCCCTCATGCTCTCAAAAAGATTCTCTTTTTCTTTTAGCTCCTCTCTGAGTTTTTCTTTTTGCTCTTGGAATGATTTTTTTCTTTGGTGTTGGACCACAGGATGATGAGTTCCCTTTTGAGTCTTGGTTCCTCTCAGGTTTTCTTCCTCCCAATCTGAGGGAGTTTTCGTGCCTCAAAAGAGGCTCAAACCTGGAACTCTGTAAGACTGCTTTGTGACAACTTTGATTGATTGATCCATTGTTCTGGTTCTATTTTTTTTCTTTGTGAGCCTCTTTCGTTCATCTCAGAGTTTTCCTCTTGTTCTTGGAAAGTTTTTCTGTCGGAGTCTTGGTTCCTTAACTTTTCAGGAACTAAAATGACAGTGAAAGGAACAAATGAGTTCCTTTCAACCAAGATACAGCTTTTTGTTTTGGTTCTTCTCACAGTTTCTTGCATTTAAAGAGTTTTTTCTTTTGTGTTCTGGTTCCATTTGGTGGTTGATGGCTCACTGCAAATGTTCTTGGTTATTCTCAGAAATGTTCCTCTAAATATAGAGGTTCTTTTTCTTCCTTTTGAGTCCCAGTTCCCCCAAAATTTCTCCAATTGTATCTCTGCAGCACTGAATAGGGTATTGGACCCTCACTTCAGTAAAAATGTCCACACTCTGTTGTAGAAAGCACTACAGAATTACAGTTGTAAATAAAACCAAACTCCAATGAAATTTAAATTAATCACTGGTAAATGGAACCTCTCATGGACTCGCTCTCTGTCTGGCTGTGGATAGAGACATCAGGCTGGACATATAGGTCAGCAGGGTCAGAGGGCCTTTTCTTTCCCTGGTTGACCTTGAGCCAGACAGATTCATTCCCTGTCAGGTTTCCGGACGGGGGGGCAATTTGCATCAGACCCCTTTGTGTGTCCTAAAGACACTTGCTTTTTCGACCCGCGACATCTTCTCTTTGTTCTTTGACACTTTTGTCGCAAACGTCTTTATCTCTGAGGCGTTCTTTCTCTCTCTTTCTCCCCATACGCCACGTGCCTCCCCTCTTCCGCTGTCACGATGCGAAACAGTGCTCACGGCTAAAAAAGAGTGAGGTGTGGATGGGAAGGGATAATCTTTTTTTAACACTCTGTCAAAGGGAAACAAATTAAAAAACAAGTCTATCCATTTGCACGCGTAATCACAGTAAATGGCCCGTAGCTGGCGTGTGCATTGTTTGTCGGCTGAGGGAGGGAACAGATTCTGCTCGTTTGACAGCTTAGTTAGCGGCCGGCGGAGCTGCGAAAAGTCACACTCTCCATAATGGTGGATTTGTTTTTCAATTTGGATGCCACAAGCACAGCTCCAAACAAGAGTCTGTCACCACAACTACAGAGATGCTATTTCCTCACATTTTGTTTTGGTTTGCTGAACTTATTGCAGATGCATTATATAGATGTCAGTATTTTCACCCTCAGAAAGAACTGCAGTAATGTTACAAGGATTACTTCTCATCCTGGCTTCGGCTAATCATGCTTTATCTACAGATTCTCTGAAGAAAATCGCTGGTGAAACTTCTAATGTTTACTTTTCAGAATGTCAGTCAAATCAAATGAACCATATGCGTGGGTCTGTGTTTGGGTTTGGTGTATTTTTATCTTAAGAACTAGAATCGGGGTTTACATTTTGAGGTTGAAGTCAGTTTTAGAATTAGAATAAGGGTTAGGTTTAGGCTTTGGGTTAATATTAGGATTCAGATTAAGGTTTGGTTTATGGTTAGAGAGAGTGTTAGGTTTAGGTTTAGGTTTTGGTTAAGGTTAGGAATAGAAAGAGTGTTAAGTTTAGACTTTGGTTAAAGTTAGACTGAATGTTTATGTTCTGGGTTAAGATTAAGGTTAGTGTTAGAGAATTGGGAGTTTGAGAGTTGGGTTGAGGTTTCATCTGGAGGTTTAGGTTAGAATCAGAGTGAGTTTTAGGTTTAAGTTTTAGTTATTAGTTGAAGGTTAGGGTTAGAGTGTGTTTAAGTTTTAGGTTTTAGTTTTGGGTGAAGGTTAGGATGACAATTAAGGTTAAGACCTGAAGTGACATGAAGGCAACTCTGTTTCTCTATTCTAAGAGGAGCAACCTCCGATGTTCTATTTTTCCTCCTCTTTATTCTCACCTTGTGTGTGTGTGTGTTTGTGTGTGTCTGTGTGTGTGTGTGTGTGTGTGTGTGTGTGTGTGCGAGTGCAAGTTTGTATAAACTGGGAGCTGACAAGAGTTAATTATTGATTAAACATGGGCTAGGCTCATGGAGCAGCGAGGCGCTCCCGAAGGACGATGCAGAACACATGGGCTAGCAGAATGCCACACTGCCACAATTTCCCATGAGCCTCTGGCCCGCAGAGACCGCAGACCCGCTAATGAGTTGTTTGCGGACTCCAAGAACACAGTGACGATAACCTCTGACCTCCAGCCACATCGTCAAGGGAGTGCGAGGTTAGGGGACGAAAACAGGGAGCACAAACAGAAGAGGCAGTGGTGGAGGTGGTGGTGCAGGAGGGGTGGTGGGGGGGGATTTCAAGGGAAGCCACAGTGTTTTAGTTGAAGTGTTTTCTTCTTGGTAGTGTTTTGGCTCTTGTGTTAAACCCTTGTGGCCTGGAGTGCTGCGTGGATAACATGGTGCTTTGTCTCCGAGCTCCGATCGATACACCACTTGATGAAATGTGTTCAATTTTTTTGTTGAAAAACTGTAACTCTGTCATTGTGCATTAGTATGTTGGTGTCCATTCACAGGCTGGGATTCAAGGACACACACACACACATACACACACACACACACACACACACACACACACTAATGGCTATGATTAATGTTCCTCTTCTCAAAGGAAAAATAAACCAGTTTCTCTGGTGTGTCACAGTGAGGCATAGAGGAGAAACGGTTTATCATCCGTGTCACACGCCATGCGCTCCTTCACTTTGCTCCCTCAAAGTGAAAGTTGTGTAAATATTTCACAGCATGAACCTCTTGCCTCATACAATCTATAGTCCTCATCATAACACGACCGAAAAATCCTGTGGTGTCTTACTTTTTTGTAGGTTGTTTAAAATTTAAAGGGGATATATTTTTTTAATTCTACATAATTCAATTGTTAAAGGCATGTTAATCAATTAATCACGATTAATCACAAGGATGTGTGCAATTAATTCATTAATTTAGCCCTAAAACATACACTCACAGTGTGAGATGCACTGATGAGTTGCACTGTTGCACTAGTACGAGTGGGTGAGACAAAGCAGTGCTGCTGGAGTGTTTAAACCGCTTATTGCCACTGGTGGAAGGAGAATTATCCACCAACCTGAAACATCGAGGCAACAGCGTCCAGTGGGCAGCGTCCTGTGAGCACTGATGAAGGACTAGAGGATGACCAACACACTGTGCAGAAACAGATGAGTTTGTCTCTGACTTTACATCTACAAGGTGGAGCAACTAGGTAGGATTGTCTATTCAATGAGCAGCACTGTTGGGTCTGACCCACTCGTATCATTATAATGCACACTAACACACCACCATGTCAGTGTGAGAATGACCCACCACCCACATAATGCCTGCTCTGTGGTGGTCCTGAGAGGTCCTGACCATTGAAAATCAGGGGGCTACCAAAGAATTCAGAAAAACAGATGGACTACAGTAGAAACAAAGAGATGGTCATATTGTTATGGTTGATTGGTGCATACGCTTGTTTCTACACTCTATTCCCATTTTAGTAAGTTCTGTAAAAAATTAGGTCTATGATTACAGACTGTAGTTCATCTGTTTCTCTGCATACTTTCACTCTGTTCTTCTATCGTTAAGAACTCACAGGACAGTTCAGTTTCAGTATTATGACAATTTTACGTTTATTACAATTACAGAACTCGCTGACCCAACTCACACCCCCTCACACCTCCAAAAGTGGTCTGCCCCCTTGATGAATATATTCCAAAAGACCTCTGAAGGTATCTTGTGGTATCTGGCACCAAGACATTAGCAGTGAATGCTGCAGGGTGTGAGGTAGGGGTTCACTGGCTCTTCCGGGCAGAACCTTTGATAGGTGCTGACCAGTGCATACCAGGAACACCCCATGAGACCTACCTGCAGATGTGGAGATGTTCTGACCCAGTCATCGTCATCCATATTTAACCCATCCATGCACTGAAACAGATACATACACACTAGCGAATTCACACATTAGGGACCAGTGAGCACATGGGCCCGGAGCGGTGGGCAGCCTTATTCACAGCAAACCAGCAACCTTTCAGCCAGAAAACTGGTTTCCATGGCTGCTATTCATTCTCATTTTCTCTGTTTCCAGCTCCACTATCTAATTCCAGCAGTTAGTTAGTACATAGGAAGAGGGTGGGGTAAGGCTTAGAAATTAAGTGATTGACAACCTTGGTAGGAACAGACCCAGAGATGTTATGCTTTGTCAGTGTGGTCTCAGACTCCTGTTGTCCAGTTGCCCAGTCTGGCTCTGCTTTCGGTCTCTACTCCACAGACTCTGCCTGCAAATTTGTAACATGGTGCACAATTTTGGCTTGATTTTTATACAATGGAAGGCAAAGGAGCCACGTGAGCCTTCTTATTTTTACAGTCGTCGAGTTCTGCCACTGTAGACATTGTTGACCTGGCTTCCTTTCATTATTGCTATGAAAATTTAATAATGCTTTAAGACTCAACAATGCTTAACAAGGACTTCTTAAAAGCAAGAGGTTACATAAAGCAAGTCCTTTCTGCTCCACTCTTACAAAAAAAAAACATTTCTGTGTAATCGGCCAAAGCACGGAGGACGTGTGAGATGTTAATAATAATTGTAGTGACAGTCTGATGGGTGCGTATTTGTGTCTGGGGAGGGTGCTGCTCCATGCTACATGTCTCTAGTGAGGAGAAAAACCCATCTAATTAACCCTCCTGGTACCATGTCATGTGATTAAATTAAAGTGCCCCCCCATGCCCCCCTCCTTCGGGCCCATCCTGCTGCAAACACTTCCAATAATCATTTGTTTTACTTTCCCGTTTAAGCTTGTTTCAGCGCTCTGATGAGGAGATAATTACCCGGCCTGGTCTCGCCTGTGCTTTCCTTACATCCAATGTTCATTAATAACAATAAAAGGTTGAGGGTTAAAAACTCATTTAATTGCCTTTATGTTAATGACATTATGAATAGCTGCAGTGGTGAAGATTCTAATTTTGTCCACTGGTTCTGGCTCTCGGCCCCCTAGAGGGCTGCTCGTTTTGCCAGCATTACGGATGCACAGCTCTCTCTCTCTCTCTCTCTCTCTTTCTCTCTCTCTCTTTCTCTCTCTCTCTTGCTCTCTCACTCCCTGCGCTTGCAGGTGGGTGCCTGTGCAAAAGCAAAATTAATGTGCACAGCACTTTAGCTTCTGTGACTAACGCACACACTCTCCAGACAAGAATTATCCTGAGAGTTGGACAGGGAATGAGTTTGTCTCACACACACACACACACACACACACACACACACACTGGTTTAAAATGCACCTAAGGCCTAAGATGAAACAAACACCTTCGCTTGGTGACAACTCGCACAAAGGAAGAGTTATGATGCATACTCACTCACTTGCTTTTAGTTTGCTATGATAATTCACACGCACACACACACACACACACACACACACACACACACACACACACACACGCACGCACGCACACGCACAGTGACACTTTATTCTTTAATGTTAACGATGCTCTCACATTCCCTCTCACCTTCAGCAGCGCGGCTGACCAGCGACTTGCGAACAACTAAATTAGAAGCCTGCTCCAGAATAATGATAATTCACATGCCTTTCAGGCCGAGCTATTTTAGACATGAATATTGCAAGTGGTGATTTGAGTGGAGCTTTGGCCTTTTAACTTATTCAGATTCCTATTAGGCCAGGCGCAGTAGCGAGGATGGGAGGAAAGCTGCTGTGATGGGGTCATTCTCCTACTGAGGCTTGTCATTCAAACGGCTGCAAATGAGAAAACCTAATCTTGGGCTTTAGAAACACAGCACTGTTACCAGCTCTGCCTTTCCCAGTCTGTCTCTTTAACGACATTTACAGTAGAATACAAAGTCTATGTGTACTCAGTCCAGTGGACTTCATGGTGGGCTATATGCTCCAGCATGAGTAGGAAAGTATAGACATAGGGAACTATTAATATCACCACAATAATAACATTAGAGTCAAGAGAAAACACATTTCACTGGAAATTTAATTAAATTGGAGTATTTTTATGATTTATTATCTGTTCATAATGAAATATTCACATAGTGTAAAGGACATCAACCACCTAATACTGTACATTGCAGATACTCTGCACCGTATGCATAACATATTTAGACATATGGACATTTAAAGATTATTGCAAGTTATAGATAATATTGCTAGAGAGGATTTTGAGCAGGCTGTCTTATTTAAGTCTCAGGCATTCGTCTGGTTTGCTCTTGATTGTTGCAGTCGGTGTTGTGATCAGTTGTGATCAGTATCACCATTGAAAGACCCAAAAAGGTCTCTGAGGCCTTCAGGAGGTTGTAGATGCTTATGAATCTGGGACGGGATTAAAAAAAGATATTTAAGATATTAGAATTCAGCCGTTCCACTGTCTGGAGGACATTTAAAACACCTGCCAACATGGCCAGTTCAGACCATCCTAGCAAGTTCAGCCCAAGAGCAGACTGTCAGATGTAAGATGGACGCCCCTTCGAATGAATGCTTTAGAACGTTGCTCCCGTTGCTGACACAGATGTGCAAATGCACACACAAAGCTTGTGTAGTCCCTCTAGAGACATACTGCCAATAGAGTAGGACTGTCTGGAGCAGATAATCATGAAGCTACTGACACCAGGGTTTATGCCAGTCATGGGCTACAGGGGTATAATCCCCTTCCCAAGCCTTGACGTGTGAAGCAGTGAGAGTGTGTTCTTAGACATTATGGTGCTCCTTCCAGTACTTTTGGTGTGAGTTGGGGAGTTGGAGAGGTAGGGTGGTAACCATCCAACATCCTGATCTCACAAAATGCTTGCTGCTGAATGCAAACAAATGCTCACAGCAATGTTCCAAAACGGAAAGTCCATGTCTGGACAGTAGAGACTCCATCAACTCTTTACTAATACCCTCGACTACAGAAGAATCAATGAATGAGAAGGTGTCCCAGTACTTTTGTCCATATAGTGTATATACACATATATACACCCAACCCCCAAACCCCCCCAACACCCATTCACCCAAAAGAAGGCGGAAGCATGTGGAAGTTGTTAGTTTACAGCCATCTTCAGGCAGAAATGAGGCCAAGGGGGGTGATGATGAATGAGTCCATCTCCCCGAGCAAAAGGATGACCTGGATCCCCCTCTCCTCTCCTCTTCTCTCCTCTCCTCCTCTCTCCTCTCATTTCCTTGCTCTGACGCCAAGTGGGCCAACATTTTTCAACTACCTCCCTCGCTTTTTAGCCAAAAGGCGGGCCCTCCTTCTGGTAGCCCTGACCCTCAGCAGCTCCACCTCACAAATAAAAAAAAGAACCAAAACAACAAAAAAAACCCTGTAATCCCCTTCGCCTGGACTCCAGTAATTTGATCAAATAGCATGCGGCCTTCCCGACCACTTATTGGCCAATTAAGTCAAGTTCTCATGCAGGGGGCCTGGCTGGCAGCGTGTTATCCAGGGATGAATTGATTGAAGCCATTCTGCAATCTATGAACCCTGCTTTAATGATCTGGGTGATAATACTTGTAATTCTTCTCAGTCAGGGGACGGGCGGGCGCAGCTGTTGCCACGGTAATCCCTGTCCTGATACACTGAAGTACCAGTGAGGCACTAATCTGTCTCCCTCATTCCAACGTGTTTTTTTTCCCCACTTTTCTCTTTCCCCCCTCCATTTTTTTTTTCTCTCTCTCTCTCTCTCTCCCACCCTATCCTGCTCTGCCTTTTTCTCTCATCTCATAACTGAGGCTACGTCTGTGAGGGGTGACATTAAAGAGGAGAAAAAAGCAGGAGTAGACAAAGAAGGCGAGAGAAGATGTAGAGAAAGTAAAAGTGGCAGAAGGTTTGCGTTTTTACCATGAAAACTTGTTGGTCCCAGTTTTCGGTGCCATCCAAATGAAAGGCTCGGCGTGGTGAGCCGAGTGAAACGGGGTCTAAACCACTGGCTTAGGAAAGCCTTACACAGATAAGCTGGAAAAATCAATGGCTGCATGCCTCCTTTTCAAATGCAGGCATTAACATTGTAAAAGAGACAGCCCACATAATCCTGCCTCCAGCCACTGAGCTAAAATATCAAATTATCATAATGAAGTCTACATGCATGTAAATGTTCAGCATTCTTAAGCGAAGGGGAAATTGCATTTAATGTACTAAAAGCGATGTTTGTAAGCGCCTATCTTGTGGTACAAATTAAATTCGGTTAAAATGTTTAACGTCATCGCTGCCTCTTCTAACTGTACTGTACTGAAGGTATTATGCATATCAAACGGCCAGTATCAGACGCCCGCTTCTCTGGGCTGAAATTTTAAAGGCCTTTCACTGTGGAAGTGAATAAGAGGCAGAACAGTTAATCTCCAAAGCTCTATTCCTGCAAGACCCTCTCCACTTGAGGTGAGAATCACTACTTTTATCGCAAAATTAAAGATACAACACTCTGGACTGGAATTCCAAGTAGATTATGCAGAACAAAAAAAAAAGCGTACGCACTTAAACGCACCGGTGCTGACTTTAAAGACAGGAAAGGATCTGAAAAAAAGAGCAGCTGGTTTGGGCTCAGTGTGTTTCTGTGGTTTAGGTCAAATGTTAAATTAGTTACTCACCTGAGATTCACAGAAAGGAGGATTAGACGAGGAAAAGACGTCCTTAATGTCTAATATCAATCTAGTACCATATGCATTTCTGTTCTCGACAGGATATTGCTGTAACACAAAACATCTTGTATCTCCACTTTTACTAATTTTGACATAATGAAGAATGGACCAATAGGAACGCTCCGAAATGACTAAATAAAGTATTATATTTATTCCTATTAGAATTTAAGCTGACTTTTTGTATGATAACAACTTAAAAATAAAGGTACTGTAAATGCTACCTGTAACATGATTGGAACCTCCACCTCCACCTCCACCTAACCCTAACCCTAACCCTAACCCTAACCATACTAGAATGTGACACTGTGTGCATGCTTTTTTGCTTTTTATTAGGTCCAGATTACTAACAAGCAGCATGGATTTCTCAATTCTTCTTCGGGCACATGAAAGGATGGGTTACATATATTTGGCAAAAGCACCCCCAGTTGATGGGAGAACACGGTGAAGCACAAGCAGGTCACAGACTGTGAAAATATGTGCATAATGTGAACATATACAACTACCACTAACACCAGTACACATGTGTTAAACCAGTACACTATCTAATGTTAAAATGTGACCTCCAGTGCACACACACACACACACACACACACACACACACACACACACACACACAGACAATACACACTCTAGCAAAGTCATATAGGGGTCAGAGCCTTGGGCCCTCAGGGGCCAGCCCTGCCCGCAGGAGTCAAAGGTGGCTAAAGGCAGAGAGAAGCGCCTCTGGAGAATAAGATCATGAAACAGTTTTAAAGCTGGTCAACAAGGCCAGAGCAAGACCAGCAGCTGCTGAACTGGAGCGGAGAGTACACACACCTGCC
The DNA here is from genome assembly GCA_034509495.1 of Acestrorhynchus altus. NCBI lineage: Eukaryota > Metazoa > Chordata > Actinopteri > Characiformes > Acestrorhynchidae > Acestrorhynchus > Acestrorhynchus altus. Next base: position 38,460,810 of record CM067504.1, read on the forward strand.
AATAAGGACTAATCACACACACACACACACACACACACACACACCCACACACACACACACACAAACCCCGACTGTACACACAGACATTTTGAATATGGAGGTATTTACACACACACGCACATGCACACATGCACACACACGCACGCACACACGCGCATGCACGCTCACACACACACACACACACACACACACACACACCCACACACACACAGATTAGTATTTGTTCGAACTTGGACACTTCAATTATGGAGGGGTTTAGGGACACTGGTACACACACAAACACACACACACACACACACACACACACACTAAATACATACCACAGAAAGTCTGCTTACTCTGTACATAAAGTAAACACCGTTATTCATTGAAAAACACACAAATCCTAATAGATCACACAGCTATTATATTTAGAGGTCTTTAGTGCCACTTACAACCTATAGACACACACAAACACACATGCAGACATGTTCAACAAGACTGGATCTCTAGATTATCACTGTCATTAAATTTACATTACGAACCTTTGTAATATTAATTTCCCTCTGAGCCACACACTGCTCTTCTCCAGGAAAACAGTGAATCTCGCATTATGTATATAAACCTTTAGATTCGCCAAGCATTCCTAGCCATTTGGTAGCAGGGGGTGTGCAAAATGGGGTTGGTGGGGGTATGTATCTGAATAATATATGAAGGATGATTAAATGAGGGAAGATTGGGACTGGGTGCAAATCCAGGTCATGCCCCTTTCCGTAAGAGTAGCAGTAGATGCCACAGCAGATATGGCCGTTAAGGATGAAAAATTGGGTGCGTAAGCACTACTGGCAAGCTTGATCAGTCTCATTGCAAACAATTTAGCAAAGGAGGGGGCGTGATGAGCAAGTGAGGGGCTTCATTTGGAGCAGCCTGTTGGCTCTGGGCGGTGTGATGTCACTCAGCGTCTAGAGGAGGACTTTCATTGTTGGTTCACTGATAGGCCTGACAGAACAGTAGCAGAACAGCCTCATCGGCACACTGCTTCTCTCTGAAGGAGTCATTTCTAATGTGCAGTGTTGTTTTGTCTGAGACGCTGTGTGTGTGCGTGTGTGTGTGTGTGTGTGTGTGTGTGTGTGTTCGGGGTTAGGGCTGGTTGGTGGCGAAGAAGCAACCATGGTGAAATATGATAATCTTCAGGCACTGTAGTAATTAAAGCAACATTAGGCCACACAATGGTTTAGGACACCAAATTACGAGAGTATCACTGCATACTCAAGTCTAATGTGTGTGTAGTATGTGTGACATTGTCTGGGATTAACTCGTACAACCTGAGATCCATATTTTGTGGGCAGTTGCAGGCCACTTTCTAAGCTCCATGTCACAGGATCAGAGTAACCTATACTCACTGAATTTTTAAACTGGAATTTATAACATGCCAAAGTGCATGTTTACTGGTCTGCCCACATGTACATGCCCAACCTGCGTCCAACTACAGTGAGGGGTGTGTGACTAATTACATCACTGACCCGGATTTTGGGTTTTTGCTGAAAATGAGACAAAAGGGGCTGTTTGCTCCCTTTTTTTTTACTCAACCAGTGTTCAAATCTCAGGATAAAAGTCATAAGATGGGATAATACTGATACATACATGAATAACATATTACACAATTAAGGATATTTCGATTTTTTTTTGGAAGAACATTTATTTTAAAATGATTTCATTTTCAGCTCATAAACCCTTTGCGTGATACATTTCCCACAAAATTTCTAAAAAAAAAAAAAAAAAAAAAAAAAATCAACAAAAGAATTGTAGGCACAAGTTCAAAATATGGTCAAATTCATACAGAAATAATAACAAAGTAAATGCTCTTCATTTTTACATCTCAAATGAAGACAAATTTCAGTAGCCTAGGATCTCCTGAAAATAATATCTGTATATGTGACTTTAAACTATCTCCTATAAATACTGTTTACTAATATTGGGGGGAATAAAAGTAGGACAAAACTAGGAAAACATCCAATAAGATTGACTTAGGGGTGAATTTTAAAGGCTAATAAAGGGCTCTATCTAGTTAGATTGACTGGTAGATAGCTATAGGTGTGTCTCGGTGTGTGTGTGGATACACACCCACCTCACAAACATGTCTGTGGGTTTAAAATTGCATCAGTTAAATGACTGGCCCTGTAAACATGCTTGTATGGGTGTGTATGTTAGTTTGTCTTCTTATTATTTTTGGCAGGGCTGCATATGTTCCTACAACCCCCCCCCCACTACCCCACCACCGCCCGCCCGCCCTCGTTCGCACCCCAGCCTCATTATCATTCCAATCAGTGGAGGCGGGTAGAGTCACATTAATTTGTAGTAATTAATAGCAGCGAGGCATCTGACAGCACATGCTAACGAGAGCCTTTGATTGTTTGGATCTCTAACCGCTGCTCCTCTTGTTTGCATCACCTCTGAGGGATTCCTAATATCAAAGCTTAGTGCTATCTGATACTTGTCAAAATGCAATTTATGAAAGTTTAATTCTTTTATTGATTTAGGTTGGGTTTGATGCCTGCAGTGTCAGCTCCCCTGGTAGAACTTAGTGGATTCAAATGCTTGTCACCAGCACGGCCTCCTTTTTACTGAGAACAATTGCCATAGGCCAGCCCAACAGGCATGGTTTAATTGCCATTAATTAAAAGCATAAATCTTTTTTTCTTCACTGCTTCTGCTCTTAAACAGGGCCTTACGTAGCTTGCTGGCACCCCCCCCCTGCTTAGTAGAATCCCTCCTGGCTAGTGAAGGTTACCCCCCACCCCCAACATCCCATCCCTTGCTCTTCTCTTCCATCACCCCCCTACCAACGCCCCCCACCCCAACCCCCAACTCCCTCCTCAGCAGACGTTTCTGGAACCATCTTTTTAACACACTCCTCTGCATGATCCAATGTGAAGTGTGAGCGGCGCAGTGATATTTAGTAAACCGGCTCTCTGCTTTATTGCAGTGTAATGAGGTCAAATGAATCCCCCTCGTACACATGCTCAGACGGCTCCTCCTTCCAAATGCTTTCTGACAGCGAGTCAAACAGCCGGTAAACATGACAGCAGCTCCCGGAGAGAGTGGACGCTGCGAAAACACAACAGAGAGGCACACCGATGCACACACTCACACACTGTCTCTGTTTCTCACACACACACACACACACACACACACACACACACACACACATACACACACACACGCACACATTCAAAACCTCTCAGTCATCACTAGCAGCACACTTCCCTCTGCTCACCTTCACATCCATCTGCTATCTGATACTCTGTTTTCTGTTTCTCATTTTACCAGCAGTGTCAGTGTGTCAGCAGCCACTGACCACAGATAGCAAAAACAAGAAGATAGATAGATACAGACAGACAAACAGAAAGATAGACAGACAGACAGGCAGGCAGGCCGGCTGGCAGACAGACAGACAGATAGATAAAAGTAATGCTTAAGTTTAGGGTTTATGGTTAAGGTTAGGGTTAGAGTAAGGGTTAGGTTTAGGGTTTAAGGTTAAGGTTAGTGTTAGAGTAAAGGTTAGGTTTAGGGTTTATGGTTAAGGTTAGGGTTAGAGTAAGGGTTAGGTTTAGGTTTATGGTTAAGGTTAGGGTTAGAGTAAGGGTTAGGTTTAGGGTTTATGGTTAAGGTTAGGGTTAGAGTAAGGGTTAGGTTTAGGGTTTATGGTTAAGGTTAGGGTTAGAGTAAGGGTTAGGTTTAGGTTTATGGTTAAGGTTAGGGTTAGAGTAAGGGTTAGGTTTTGGGTTTATGGTTAAGGTTAGGGTCAGAGTAAGGGTTAGGTTTAGGGTTTATGGTTAAGGTTAGGGTTAGAGTAAGGGTTAGGTTTAGGGTTTATGGTTAAGGTCAGGGTCAGAGTAAGGGTTAGGTTTAGGTTACACAGCATGCTTTGTAATATTCTGTGTTCAAATTAGAAATATCATTAGATAGATGAACATTGAACAGCCACAAATACACCAATTACTGCACAAATACACACAAAGACATGCAGTGCAACAGTGTGATGAAGCTGTTCCAGCATCACTCAGAGTTATATTCATCTTCGTAACACTCTCTGGGCTATGCATTTATGGCTGTTGTTCTGTGGCTGACCTTGGGCATGTTAAGATTGACTCTGACCATCAAATCATATTTTGGTGGACTGTGTGTTTGCGTGTCTGTGCGCGTGTTGAGGATGCGGGTGGGGGGCTATGAGTAATTAGTGTGTGCCATAGACAATCAAGCATCTCTGTTATGTCAAAACAATTCCACTCACTGTCTCAATGAAAGCCCAGGGCCATTGGTTGTAACCCACAACTGCAAGCCACACAAAACCTCAGTGGCAAGCTTGGCGATTGGTGGGCAGCCACACAGCCATTTCCGCATATTAGTCACATCTGCTAGCATTCGCAGCCATTTCCTGAGCGAGGGGGCTCTGCAGAGCCCCCGTGCCTGATTAAAAAAAAAAAAAAAAGCCCAGCTCAGGGTCGACTGGAGAACGGAGCGCATAAATATGCGGCTGCTGCACGATCAGCCAGCCACTTTAGCCAGGCCTGATCGATGTTAGCCTCAACACACTCGCAGCAAACATCTTAAGCGGATGCAGTTTTGCTTAATTGGGAGCTTTGCAGGGCCAGCCTCGGCCGCTTTCGATTCCCTTCATGAAGTCCCTGGGAGGCGAGGGTGAGGAGGATTTTTGTAAACTAAATGTGCAAGCTTGCTGTCTTCATTTATAATCAGGTCATGGCACTAACCTGTCAATTTGACCTACATACCATTATACCTTGGAGTTAATTCCCTAGGACCTTAACTCCCTCATCCCCACTACATGGACACACAGTCATAGGCACATATGGACCCACACATACACAGGCACGCATACGCACACACCGACACATTTGCAGTCGAAGTCTCATTTTTTTTCCACACCTTTGCCGCTGACCATGAAGTGAGGCGAAAGTTCCAATTAAAATTAAAATAAGCTTTTTTAACGGTCTCTTAAATTGACAACTGAACAATGATTTTCTTATTGGTATCTGTCAAAGGTCTGGGAAAATCCTCAGTTGATAAGGCCCAATGCTTCCAATTAGGAGGCAAGCAGCACCTCAGCCAGTAATGATTTCCCGCTCCCTAAAGATGTGGAGCGGACACTTATTGCAAATTACTGACAAAGAGCGGCGCTGTATTGATGAGGGGAACAGCCAACGCTACATGTTCCCATCAGGAGAGCCCATAACAAGGCTAGGTCTGAAGATGGGCCTTTTCCCCTCCCTCCTTCCCTCTTTCTCTCCCATGCTTTCCTTCTTTCCTTGACCGCAGTGAGCACGGCCTTGCAGTAACACTAAGGTACTTGGGCCCCTGCTGGTCTTTCAACTGTGTGTTTTGCTGTTAGCCTGAAAGTCCTGGCGCTTCAAAGGTGAAATGTTGAAACTGTCCTCCAGCTTGGCTTGTCAATGCATGAAAACAGTGGTATTATTAACCTCTGGGAGTCACCGGTTATCACCTACGTTAAAAAAGCACGAGGCAGTTTTCTATTAATTATTTCTTACTCACAAGTTTCTTTCAAAAGTGTAAGTGTTCATTTTCAATGCCACACTACTTAACAAACATCAGTAGAGCAGCAGATGTCTTGCTAGGATGTGAATGTGGTGTGTATAGTATGGTTTTTCAGGGGAAAAAACAAGCAAATTCATTATGTATCTAACTACGTAATTAATTATTTTATTGTGTAATTACTTGTTTTTTTTAAGCTGAAATACTTTTGGTCAATTATACCTTTTTCATGAATTACGTTCATGCAATGTACCTTAAAGAAGGGTTCCAACAAACAACCCTGAACAATTTCCAATTTTCATCACCAAGATCCAGTGATATATGCAGTAATGTGTGTGTGTGTGTGTGTGTGTGTGTGTGTGTGTGTGTGTGTGTGTGTGTGTGTGTGTGTGTGTGTATAAATGTAGTGTATAAATATTAATCTGAGCAGTGAGTGTTTGCTCATTTGCTCATTAAATACTGTACATTAGAACAAACCCAAATAACATAAATATGATGAGTAGTGTTTTTATGGTTAAGGCAGCTAGCTTGACCATTTTCATAACATATCTCCATGGGGATGCTTGTAGTTATTAAAACATAAAAAATAATAATAAAAAAATATGGGTAATATTTATTGATCTACACATACAGAAGTGGTGTCTCTCAGTACGGCATCGGGTTTAACGCAACATGTCAGACGTCTCTGCATGGAGTTGTGGAGGTTCTACATAGAGGTCCTGTGATGATCCATCCCATGCAGCTTGAATGTTCTCACTCAGTTCTGCAGATGGTGCGGTAGGGGTGGAGTGTTGATAGAGCGCCCAATAGCGTCCCACACATTTTCAATCAGGGACAGGTCTGGAGATGAGACTGACCACGATGTAGTATCTGTGTCTTGAGCTGCCCACTCAAGAGCTCGCCTACGTATGTGGACGAGCGTCGTGCTGTTCAAATAGAGCACCGGAGTGTGTGTTCAGAAAAGGTAGAACCACTGGTTGCAGGATCTCATTCACTTAATTGTCCTTGTTGGTCATCTCAAGATCAAAGCAAGGCCCTTATTTATCACATGAATTCATTACGTTAACTTTGACAGAACATGTAATTAAATTTAAATAATGAAGTCAATCACCTGCTTGAAATTGCCATTATTTGGTTGATGGCTATTGGTCATTTTCTACAGTGAAATAAAATGTTTTCATTGAAATGGTGAGTTATCTCCCAATGGATGCTGAAGCCAATTTTGACTCCAGGTGGGCAGATTTCATCTGTCTTCTCCGCAGGCCCTGTAAAACAAGTTTAACTGTAAAACACACAGGGAGCAGTCATACAGGGAGCACTCATCAATAGCATTGATATACAGTCCACTTTGAAATGGTCTTTTCAATGCTTTTCATTTAATAATTGATGCAGTTCATGTGAGGTCAAGATAAGATCACGCGGAATGAGGAATGCAGAGATGTGTCTCCTCTGTGTTCATGAACACATGTATTTCTCTCCAAACTGAAAATAAGCAAGTATCAAATGGCTTTAGCCTGGGTTATTGAGACTCAATATTGCTTTAAGTCATGTGTGGGTGTATTCTCCTGAGCACTTAGATGTACCCTTAGAGATTACTACAGCTAACTTTGTTTACATCTGAACTGTTTCGTGCTATACAGCGCATATTCAATCTCAAAGTGTTTTTATTGAAGTCTTTAGATACGGTACCCGTTTATTTATTTCATTATTTGTTTGTTGCAGGCAAATTCCATCAGTATGTTGACATTTGTCTGTGCATTATGTTACAGTAATGTACTGTAATAAAGTCACAAGAGACCTTCTTTCAGGGACCGCAAGAGCCAGCTTTGTTTCTTTGAAGTTGCAGTATCTTACTAAGTTCAGAAATGGTACACATAATAATAGAAACCAGAGGTTTGATGTGCTTAAAGCATGCACCCATAGGCTATGTATGTATCTTTCCATCAGGGGGCTTAATACCAAATGTTGGTGCCCAGCTATACCCAGGGCCCACCTTTCCATCCACCCTTTATGTAACTGGGAGAATGGAGTCCTTGCAATCCAGTTGCTTGACCCATCCCATTTATTTGGGCAACCATGTAGGGCCCAGGGTACCTTTGAGGAAACATTAATGATAGATGTACCTCTGAGCACAAAAAAGTACTCACACTTGACCTTTGTTTTTAGTAGACTAAACAGATTCCACAGAAAATATAATATGTCCCATAACTTTAAAATGTTATTTTCTGAATGCAATGAAAACAATGTGATAATAAATTGAGTTGACTGAACTTTGAAAAAGTAATTTAACACAATTTTAGGTACTTTAATCAGATAAAAACCTACAACTAAACCTAACTTTATCCTATACCTTAACCTAATCTTAATCTATATTCTAACCCTAAACTTAACTGCAGGGAAATGAAGGCTCCTCACTTCATAAATCGCAGGATATTCTCCAACAAACTGGTTGTGAGTGTCTTTCTTTGGTCAGATAAATGACCAAATAGGTCATATTTAATTTAACTATATGGATGTTTATATAATACATATTGTACTATAACATATAAAACTCAAATCTACGGTAACTTGTCCTGTTCAGTAGGAAATACAATCACTAAATATGGGTTGCTGACATCATGACCCCCTCTTATCTCCATCACTATGAACTGTAAATGAATTGGTTAGTTGTTACAAGGCATCAAAAATTGTGACACAGTTATATTCTGATATCAGTGGAAATTCCCTGCAAGGTTATTATTGATACAGAACTAATGACCGCAAGGTCCACTCTGCTGACTCAAATAATAAACACAGTAGATGGCCAGACTTATATACTTAAATATATAAATAAATGTATAAAACATATACTTAAAGACTTAAATATACTCATATGGTTTATGAATCCATGTAAGCAATGTAAATCAATGGACATTGATATATATATATATTTGGTCTTATCTATATATTAGCGCTGTTTGCTAATTAAACTGACCAAAATCGACTCACATGAGTCAAAGCAATTCTTTTCTCCGTGAACCAGATGAGTAAACTCAAAGTAGGTTTTACAGCGAGCTCCTCAGGCCATTCCACCATTACAGTCAGACAAGCCCATAGTCTGAGACCAGTTTCTCTCATCTCTACTCTAAACAGTAGCAGTTTAGAAGGCCAAAGCAACCTGAACCTCAGAAACGCAGCTATGGGCAAGTTCCAGTCAGTCCCCAGACATCTTTTACAATGTTGTGCCCATAATGCTTTGGGCACTTTAAAGAGCCCTCCACAAACACCACCACAAACACACACACACCCACACAACCACATACACACTCACTATGCTGACCCTTGAGACCTGTAAACACTTTCACTGATAGGAAAGAGAAACTTCTCACCTCCATCTTCACAGTTAAACATGTAGTTTACAGGGCAAAAACAGTGCACTTAAGTACGAGTAACAAAAAAAGAAAGATCCCTTGCTGGGTAAGCTGCTCGTACATCATTAAGCCTGAAGCGCCAGTGTTGCATTGCAAACACATCTCTGTACAAGGACGACCAACAACACCTTTGCAGGTTTTTTCTTGAGATAAACTGACAGCTGCTGTCTAAAAACACCATTATACTAAATGATCTAAGAAACGCAATATTAAGAGATTTGGCAAACACACCTTGACCTTGTTATTTTTCAATGCAAGCGGCAACTTGAGTGTAGTGCAGATTATATTGATGGCTATGATACAGACTGAGGGAAGACTGTTTTAGTCAATCAATGAAACGTTGGATCTTCATAGCTTATTGACTGTTACTCGTTCGCACATATTTCTTATCATTTCTGAACTTTCTTCACATTTACCATGCCTGAGCTTCCTCAAGATGAAAAGTCCGCTTTTCCTTTGATATCCCCCGGCCTTATGTCAGGCTGAGTGACAGGTGGGTTGACGCGTAGGGGGGAGGGATAGAAATCCTGAAATTGCCGCTGAAAACCCGTCTTTGTCTCAATCTTTCGCCCAGGGCTGTGGGCGTCAGAAACAGAAGCCCATCAATTAGGTGCCAAATGTTTATCAAAGCTGCTGATTAAATGCTTTGCTCAGCATGTATTGGTCCATCCAAGAAGCCAGATGCCCTGGTCCGCCTCTGTAGAGTAGGCGAGCATGAAGCAATTAAATATAAATGAAAATACTACAGGTTGTACTATACACATACACACGCACATACCTGTAGATACAAACAAGCATGTTCATGTGTCTCATCCACTCTCACACACATAAATCCCACATATATGTATATAGTAAATAAGTAGAATTATTGTAAACAATAATTATATGTACTATATGTGTTATATATAAGTACCTTAGTGTAATAGAGATGAGCACGTACGAGTAAG
>CM067504.1:38475716-38540716 GCA_034509495.1 Acestrorhynchus altus
CTAATGAAAATATATCGATAATGTAACATAATGTAATTATGGAAAATGCTGTAGTACATTTTCACAGATTTATGATGATCAATATACAGGTCTGAAATAGACCAACTGAAAATTAAACCATATTATTTTCTAAAATGTTGATGCATGAGCTTCAATAATCTCACTATTTACACAGGTGTCATGCCATATTTATTTGTTGGATTAAATGAGCTTGCCTGTTGCTGATAGGTATTCTCTAAGATTCAAAGATAGAATTAGGTTAATTTTTATTTGACTGGTAGTAATTAAAAACTAGTTGATAGTTAATGTTGGATGATGCATTTCAAAATGAAAGAAAGCAAGCAAGCAAAGAAGAAAGCATTCCTGTCCCTGATGTCCACTTGTTCTGACCTTCTCCATTATATAGGCTTGGACAACTCTTTTACAATGAGTTTTTGAGCCTTTCATAATTTGCAGTTTAAAAAAAATCATCATTTCTTTTTCAGTTCAGCTCTGAAAAATTGATATATACTTTTGTATTTCCTCTTCCTAAAATTCACAAATTACCCCAAATTATCAAACTAGACTATTGTTTACAGTGGTGTTTCTAGCCTTGTGACTGCTGGGAGATGTCACACACAGGACTAAATCAATACAGTGCAAACCACAATTTCATTGTCAGTGCTCCGATCAACCCCCCCACACACCCCGGGCTAATCAGATGATACCCTGACTGGTTGCATTCAATTTGTTCCAGAAGCGTCCTTAAAACCTAATAAAGCAATTGATTGAGGCTCAATGAGGTTGTTGCAATTAGGAAACTGTTAATAGACATGCTGCCTTTGTCTCATGAGATTGACTAGCGTGTTCAACCATCACTTTGATTTTCCACTTGGAACAAGAGGGCAAACAAATTAAATCTGGCTGTCAGTAGATTATTATCTTGTAAATATGGTTGAACCACATGTTAAAAAGCCTTCTTGACTTCACTTTAAGGTAGAGTTTATGGTTCTAGGACCAGTTTATTTCTGCAGTAGCAGAAAAAGTTTCTTTGATATCAACAGTGATCTGATATTAAGACCACCTCACATTTGAGTAGCAAAGCAAATAGGTGAGGCATTATTTCAATTATTGGGTTGGTTACACCATAATGGGACAGTTTCTCGGACATGGATTATATGTAGTCTTTTGACTAAAATGTCAGTGTTTTTTTCCACTATTAAATTTTGTAATCTTGGTCTGGAACACATTTGCAGTTTTACATATAAAAACAATTATTGGGAGCTTTCATTTAATTGAAATGTGTACATATATGTAGGATAATCCTACAGGCCACAGGTCCTCCTTGTGTACAGAGCAGCATTAGAGATTAAGTGGGGTTGGCGCCGTCTTGGTGAAACTGAGATTGCGCACAGAAACTGTATCATTAAATTACTATTATTAAAGCACAAAGGGCAATGTCTTGAGTTTTGTGTCTTTTTCATTGCATTCTCTTTGCTCCACAGTCAATTCTTCATGTTTGAACCCAAAAATAAGATAAGTATTTCTGTTGAATAATCATTTGGTAATCTAATTTATTTATGAGATAGATTAAAGCCACTTTTCTTTGTGTCTTTATAATATTACAATAATGCAATAATAAAACAAGAAAATGCAATGTTTATTTAGGGCTACACAATGTGCTAATACTTAAAACAGTGATAATAAATAGTTGTTATAGACATATACATTTACAAACAGTTGAAACAAGTCCAACAAAAAACAAAAATGTGCGCCTATTAATTTTCAGTCACATTTAGAGCTCAATGCGTTTCCACATTTACTGGAAGCAGTTTTATGGAGACACACTGATTATGTCCGTAAAGCAATACTATATCATAAAAATCGCTTTAAACCCCTAAATGGAAAAATTCAATATTAATATATTATAAGAACAATGCTTAAAGTCCCTGTAAATAAAACGTGATTTCATGCGATTGATTAAAGTGATTTTTACATTTATATTCAGTATGAAATAAAATAAAATAAAATAAATAAAATAAACAGCATAATAAATATATTGGAAATGCATATGTATATTTGGAAAAAAAAATATATATATATATATAATTTTTTTTTTCATCACACCTGCGAGAAAATTCAGGTGAATTTTATGGAACAAACCTATAAGATGAATCCCACGTAGATCAATCAGTTAGTTCCAATCTCAGCTCGATCAATCTCAGAACGGCTGTGCAAACACTCACTGCAGCAGCAAACCTGAGGAGAGAGAGAGAGAGAGAGAGAGAGAGAGAGAGAGAGAGAGAGAGAGAGAGAGAGAGAGAGAGAGAGAGAGAATAGTTAAAAAGCCACCCTTTACTGAAAATAGGTGTGGAGGCATCAGCAGAGCTGGTGCAGGGAGATGGAGCAGGCTCCGCGCGCGCGCTCCAGTCTGCAGCTCCACTGGCGCCTGCTTTCATCAACGGATGTGTTGGGCTCGTTGTGACGGCACTAATTAGGACGGAGAGGAGGGCTGGTGGGGATCCGTGTGGAACTTTCCATCAGTCGGTAGGACGTTCTAGCCAAGTCCAGCATGGTGTAGGAGCGCCCAGGTTAGGCTGCCTAACCTGACACCATCTCCAATCTTCCCTCTGCTGCTTCAGATCCATCAGGAAAAAGTGGGAGAAAAAAAGACATGGTTTATTTAGAGAAAAACAGGCAGAATAAGCAGCCGAGCAAAAATGTCATTTTACAATATCCCCATTTTGGTTCCCTTGAGCTATTGAAGAGTCATTGCTTTCCTCCAAAAGGCCCTGACACACACAATAACTATCAGCTCATCCTGGAGAGGGGGGCTGGAGCTCGAGCTGCTGCTCCTCCACCACACGTCCCACTCACTCACATCAACGACTTTACTCTTCAAAAAGGAAAAATCACAATCAGGATCATAATAATGGGTGGCATGTGGCTTCGATGATTTAGATAATAAACAAGAAATACATTTTTCTAGAGCTTTTATTCTTCATTTACCACACTCAGATTCCCTAACAATGCTGACTAGTTATATATGTGTGTATATATATATATATATATATATATATATAGCAATTTGGCACTAAATAATAAACAAAGCCATATATCATCTGTCCTCCATGTAGTCTTAAATATGATTAAATATATCAGTCCTGTCACTGCCATAAAATGAATCCCCTTGTCGTTTGGCAGTGAACGTCAGTGAATATTCGCTTTAATAATAATAGTTTGGTCCGTTTATGGCTCAATCTGTGATTGTAGAGGGAGTTTGTGTCTGGGAAATAGGAGGAAAAAAAAAGAGCATTCAGATTTGTACGAACGGTTCTGCGGAGCTCTCTGATTGGTTGGATCAAGGCCCTGTCGTCACAGCCCAGTAGGGAGAGAGAAAGGTGCGGCAGGGCAAGAGCACGGGAAGCGCGTTATAATAAAGAGAAACACGCGTCCCGCCGGGTCGTGACGTCACCAGAGGAAGTCATCGGCGAGCCACACTGGAAAGGATTTTACTAGCAAAAAAAAAGAGGAGAGAGAGAGAGAGAGAGAAAGAGAGAGGGGAGTGATGTCAGGAGTTTAGAGTCCTGCAGAAAGCTCAGAGTTTGAGGAGTGAGAGAGGGAGAGAGGCATAGAGGGAGAGAGAGAGAGGAAAAAAAGGATTGAATGAGCAGAATAACAACAACAACAACAGAAAAACAGAGAGAAAAGACACAGGGACGTGGGAGCATTAACACACGCACACGCATCGCCGCGCGCGCCTCGCACTGAAGGCACGGCCGTCCTGGAGCGCACAGAGCCGCGCAGGTCCTGCGGATTCTTTTCTCCACTTTTCTGCCTCTTTCTGAAATGTTCAGTCATCCTCCTCTTCGCTCTGTTCGGTGGCTTCTGCTTGGTGCTTAATTTGGCGACAGTTTTGCACCGTTCGGACTTTGTGTCTCTTTACTCTCCATCTCTCTTCCTTCTCCTCATCTTAGACCCAATGGAGAAAAATTTGATGAAAGCCTGATCACCACCGTCCGACCACCATGGAAAGTCAGCGGGTCTAGTTTCGGAATAGCCTATTCTCCGCGTCCAACACGTGCACCTCTGCGCTCGCAGACGGGGAGACTTTCGTGCGGATTACCGCGGCCAGTCCACTCCTTCTCCGTGGCGCGGACGTGGACACGATGCGACAGCGCCTCCTCGCCATCGGTAACCGCGGAGACCCTGAGCCGCGACTCCTCCAAGACAACCTTCATCAGCACCACCATCAGCACCACCATCAGCACCACCATCAGCATCCTCACCGCCAGCTCGCCGCAGCCCCAGGCCCCCGCGGACTGCCACCTCCTCTTTCCTCATCAAAGGACATCCTGGGCGACGGCAAGCCGCTGGCCGCACGCCCTGCAGCACGACGCCGCGGCTCGTCCCCACCAGCACGCGCCCAGGCGGAGGGCGGAACCGGGCAGCCGCGGAGGAGCCGGAGGAGCCGTCGACCCCTTCAGGGTGGGAGGCAGGAGGAGGCAGAGACGAAGCGCTGAAACGAAGGACGCGCAGGGAGAAGTGCAACGGTGAGGATTTATGCCAATAAAGAAAAAAAAAGATAAAATGGTTTAAAAGCTGAATTGTGGAAATGAAAACTCTTCTGGACAGATTATTGCATTAATTTGGAAACTTCTTATATTGGTAGTATTAGAGTTTCAATCACCTATTTTTGGCCCTTTTTATTATTTTTTATAAGAATAAAAATTCCGAATCGGAATAATTTCAGTCAACAAAGATTATTTCCAGAAGGTTTAGTGTTTTGGTCACAAAACAGAGGTAGTCGTCTCAGTTTGCTAATTTCTATAATCTCAACAGTTTTAATTCTGAGGTTTAAGAATTGTTCCAATAAAAACGTGTAGTGAATGATTAAATAATAAAAACATAGATCAAGTTTTGTTTGCGTTTCCACCGTATTCTATTTTTGAAAACCACACTTTAATTATTTATTAATTAATTATTCTTATTATTTTGGTCATTTTAAGGCTGGAGCTTAAAATGATTTTTAAATAGATATATTAAAATGACATTTTATTTAATTTCTTCGTCCTTTCCCCCCTATTTATTGGGGATCAGATTACACGGCGTTCTTGAGTTCAAAATAGTAATAAATACTTTTACTATTTTGATTAACTCAACAATTTAAGAGCTTTAAATTATTATGTGATAAACAGGTATTTTTGGTACTTTGTCACTTGGAGCTTCTATTTTTTCTTTTTGTTTATGGTGATATTTAAAAATGATTTCGGAGTCAGTCCATTATTGTCTGTTTGCATTTGCTCATATATTATTATTATTATTATTATTATTATTATTATTATTATTATTATTATTGTGTGTGCCTGCATTACCACTGGCATTAAACTATTCACTACTAATGTGCCATATTCTTGGAAATGTGTCTATTTACAGAAATTAAAGAAGTTTAAAATGAAGCTCGTTTCCATTAAAGTGGAAACATGATTCACATTGGGTTCAGATCATTTATTGTGCTTAGTAATAAAACAGCCATTGATCACGTGATTGTTTCTAAATACAAAAATACAAATAAATAGATCATATGAATTTCAGCATGATGTGCTAAACAAATCTGACAAAAGAACATCTTTTATTGTTAACCCTTTTACTGTTTTTATTTTAAATGTAAAATTTATATATATATATATATATATATATATATATATATATATATATATATATATATATATCTCTTATATATATATATTCTTTTTTTTTACAATATGTATATTCTTATTTTGTCATGATCATAATAGACACGTATTTTAGTGTATATGAGCCCAATTTATGGCCTTTGGACATTTTCCCATCTACATGAAACCTTCGCTTTATTTTGACACATTAGAAATCAAACATGAACTAAATTAATCCCTAACCTTCTCCGATCATTTCGTTTTATCTCTAGTACTTTTGAACATGTAAGAGTTTGAAATCATGCTGTCACTGAGCTTTCTCTGATATTAGCATAACAGATGTAAAGCCTGCTGAAGTTGCCCCGGTGCTGCAGCCTCCCTAGTGGGGCAATTAGAGAGATTATTGTTCTTCCTAGAGGGGGGATCATGGAGCGCCACAAAAACACTGCTACAAAATGAGAGATGGATTCAGAGATCGATTCCTATACTCTTATTTCTTATCTTATTTCGCCGAAAAAAAGGATTCTGTATTTTTGTGTTTTAATCTGACACTGGTGATCATGTTAATGCTCTGTTCCCTCTCAGAAATAAACAGATTCAAATCAGACCCACGTTAATTATTGCTTCCACCAAATCTCACCAATTTCTCTCGTTCCAAATTTCTATCTCAGACAATTATGAGGGATATGGATCTTTTATTTAAATGAGAGGAAAAGCCCACGTGTGAAATAATAATATATTTTTACTGAAGAAAAAAAAAAGAAATATTGTAATGCAAATAAAAAATGAATCTGAAATCATTCCTGTTTTATTCTTATTTTCCATGTTTTCCAGGCGAGAGGGGACAGGAGATCTCAGCTCAGGGCAGCCCTCCTGTGCGCACTAAGAAGCCTCGGAAAGCACTTACGGCCTTCTCGGACCATCAGCTGAACCAGCTGGAGCGAAGCTTCGAAAGGCAGAAGTATCTGAGCGTGCAGGACCGAATGGACCTGGCGGCGGCGCTCAACCTCCACCGACACGCAGGTCAAAACCTAATTACCAGAACAGACGGTAAGACCCTTAATATCCTCAGTACACACCCCACATCTGGCGAAGATAATAATAATAATAATAATAATAATAGATAATAATAATAATATAATAATAATAATAATAATAACAATAATAACAATAATAACAATAATAATAATAACAATAATAATAACTAATAATAATAATAATAATGATAATAATAATAATAATAATAATAATAATAATAATAATGATAATAATAATAACATGGGACATGAGTAGTGCATAAAATGTCACTTTGTCGAATCAAATTATTTTAATTATTTTTATTGTATTTTGATTCTGAAATATTAGATCCGTTGATGTCTTTCTGCATGTTTGGTTTCAATTCCAAATCTGATCTGATATAGACCATGATTTTATTTAAAAAATGTTACGTTTTTATAACAGTTATCACGTGTATTTTTTTAAATAAATACATTCATGGATTTTGCAGCAAGTTTCAACAGAGTATTTCTATTTCTTTAGATAAATAATTTAAATGATTGATCTCTCTAGTTAACACTGCAAATACAACACAGCATAATGTTATGGAAATGGCAACACACACACACACACACACACACACACACACACACACACACACACAGTCCTGAAAATGAATATAATGAATATATTATTTACTGTGGTCTCGTTTTCAGACAAAAACCTTTTTGCACTCTGGTCACATGATTTAATAAGCAATAATGTGTCGCAAGAAAATCAGTTTTCTGCAGTGTTTTCAGAAACAATTTCATAGAACAATTTGAGGAAATGTGTTGATCTCATCACTTCACCGATCAATAATCGATAAATGATAATAATTATGAATTAATCAAAGCCTCTTGCTTAATAATGACGCATCATTTTGACTCATTTCATTTTGTCACGCAAACAATTAGGATGAGGATCACAAATTGTATTGATCCGTGGTCAGTAATTCCTTTATTTATTCCTAATCGGATTTACAAAATAACAGACACCCTTTATGATTTATTTTTTATTAAAGAGGTAATTATTTTGAGCTGAGCACTAATCAATACTGTTATTGATTACTGATTATTGGTGAATTCCTCTCTTGCAGGACTAAGTGGAAGCGGCAGACGGCGGTGGGTTTGGAGCTTCTGGCCGAGGCAGGAAGTTACTCAGCCCTTCAGAGAATGTTTCCATCGCCCTACTTCTACCCCCCGGGTCTTCTCGGGGGTGTGGATGGCAGCACGGCGGCGGCGGCGGCGGCGGCCATGTACAGCAGCATGTACCGGAGCCCCAGCGCGCCGCATCCCGCGCTTCACAGACCGCCGCTCGTGCCGCGCGTGCTCATCCACGGGCTCGGGGCAGGGGGGCAGCCAGCCCTCAACCCACTGGGGACCCAACACCCCCGGTAAAACTGCCCAAGGGATGGCGGGGGGAATTTATAATAATAATAAAAAAAAAAAACAATTTAAACAATAAACAAAGACACTGAGAGACTGAAGGAGGAGGATGAGGAAGAAAAGGAGGATTTTTGTGGCAAAAGACAATTGACTGCTTTATTGAGCAAGAAAACGATGACGATGTCACGGAAGAAGAAGAAGAAGAAGAAGAAAAAGTATTATTTAATATGGAGTAGTGGAGAGTGAACTCCAGTAAACGGACTGGTCACGCAACTGGTCCGTTCGTTTGTTCGTACGTTTGTTTGTTTTTGTTTTCTTTTGTACAAAGACACTTATACTAGTAAATAAACTTTAAAAAAAGTTTATTAGGCAGAAAGAAAGGGTTGAATAAAGACAGAATGATAAAGAAAAAAAGACAAGGGATGTGAGACGGTTTGTGTTGGAAGTCAGCTCGGATTTGACCTTGTTTATTAAAACACGTGCAGGAACTAAAACGAGCAGTAACGACTGAAAAACGCAGCTCAGCCCGAATAAAAGCAACGTTTTGTTTGTAGCGCTGGTCATTCTGCTCCTTCAGGGTGTAAGGGAGGATTTTTTGGCCTCAGATCACTTTTTCACTTCTGCAGAAAAAAAGAGATCAACGAAAATGAATGATCGATATTATTTAGATACAAAAAATGAAGTGTTTAATTCTGCTGTGATATTAATCATTTATCAATGTAATGTCAGCTGATAATATCAGTGGGCCAACCGGGGGCTGGAGTCGGAGCGCGTGCCGGAGAACCACTGCGGTATATTTGAGCTCTAGAACCAGAACCAGTTGCGCGCGCAAGATCTCTCCTTTTCTGGATTGCGCACCGTGTGAACGCGGTTCAAGCATGATGTTGTAGAGAGTGAACACCCTCCAGTGAACTACATCACCAACAAAATTAACGTAATAATAATAATAATAATAATAGTAATAAAAATAATAATAATAATAATAGTTTATTATTATTATTATTATTATTATTGTTGTTGTTGTTGTTGTTGTTGTTGTTTATATGTTTTTCAGCGCTGCAATGACAACTGTAGTTCAACACGGACGCAACGTAGCTGGAATCCAGATATAGAATTTGTTTTTATCGTTTATTATTTATTATTTTCGAACTTAACCAATATTTCATTGGTTGTTTGGTGTTCCGTTGTTAATAGTTAATAGTGGGCAACTGCCTGGACTTTAACCAAATTAACCGAATTAAAAACTCTCATTTGGACGTGCACAAAAGAAAAATAAACAAAACAAAACAAACCAGAAGAAAATCAATAACATCAGCGAACACACACATTAGTATCAGGGCTCTTGCCAACACATTACTGTTTCCCGCACCGTTATCTTCCTCTTCACGTTCAGCTGACCTCGACTTGTGTCACAGATGGAAGGGCATCGGATACCTTCTCTACTTTTTTCATTTCACATGAAAAAAAAAGGAAAAAGAAAAAGACAATTTATATCGAATTAGATGGTCGTTCTGTTCTCTCACTGAGAGAAACCCTGGGACGTAAACAGATCCTGTTGTCAGAGTTTGGCGCACGTGAGCAGGAAAATCAGCCTAATTAGAGCTCACATATGTAATGTAGACTAAAGACCCTCAGGCTAACTTTGATTTTTTTTTATTTGCACCACCACTAAGGACAAATATTTTACCGTCAGGGGGAAACAGGGCTGCAACAAAAGAATAATCACGGGGGTAAAAATTAATATTAATAATAACACCACCGCGCATAAGCTGTTATCACTTTAGCGCATATTTTTCATCTAACACTGTTTAATAGCTTTTTACAGTTTCGCACATTTCTACTGCAAATGCAGCAGAAAAAAATGCCAAATATGGGTAATATGTTTCAGTGGGACTATATTTGAGATGTAGTGTTAAAGGAAATTTTACAACAATGTATAAAAAATAGGTTTATTTCAACCGCACAGTAACTGGTGTCCTGAATGCACGCAAAACCAGATCGAAGATCAAAGTGTCTCATGTTTGGTCACATTTTAAACATCAGCAGCCAACATCTGTATATTTTTGAAATGAAAGAATCGAAAAAGAAACAGATCTAAACGAATGACAGGCTGTTGAAGCAGGCGTCGTTTAGTTGGGGTTAAAAGAAACGTCCGATGTGGCTTTGTTTTATCTTTTCTAGGTCAGGTGGAGAAGATCAACAGATATAGAGACTCAGCACCAACATTATGAGGTCATCACAGTGATAAATGGAAAACGACTTCTCAAATGATTACAATGATTTGAGCTGATATAATCACCTACTTCTACCACCGGCTCTGTTAACCCTCAATGGACCATAAAGTGACATTTTATCAGTCCTACAACAGTGACTATAAAGTTTAGAGCAGCTGCAGACTGATTTCCCAATGCTCCTACAATGAAAAGGTCCTGCAGATGGTTCGTTTGAGAACATTGCAGAAGGAACCATGCCTGTGGCAGAGATGTGTGAGCGTGAAAACCTTTATGAGGGCTTAAAGAACCTTCTTTACCTATTTAAAGGTTGTTCCTAAGCAAACCACGAGTGGTTCTTCTGTGGCTTCGCTTAAAGAGCTGCTCGGATCACCTTTATTTTTTAAAGAGTAGCTGTAAGAAAGCATTCAGGGGCCAAATAATTGAGTGAGCACATGGAAATAGGATTCTCACCACACACACACACACACACACACTTAGACACACATTAGCCAGAACCAGGCGTCTTCAGAGAACCAGTTTGTACCCTGTGTTTGCCTCCAGGAACCCATGTAGACTCCTGTAATTGACACATTTCCCAAACTGATGTAATAGTGGGGATGTCTTAGTTACTCCCTTAATGAGGGAAGTGTGCTCATTAATGGGGATCTGCTCTCACTTTCTGCTTCACTTTGCCTGGGACAGTGGAAACGTAGAAGCAGGTGGACAAAGGGGGGGGGAATGGGCGCAATGGACGAAATCTGGAGGGGTGCGATCACTTTTGTTGGGATATAGAAACATCAACCCAGGGTGCAAGTGCTCACACTCTCCTTGCAGAGCATCTGGGTGTCCTTTTAATGATCAGCAGTTGGGTCCTTAATCTGGTCCCTTGGTGATGGCGAGGTGTCAGAGAGATGAATTTTAAGACTGGGAGGTGTCAGGACGAACGTTTTCAGAAGCTGCTGGAACTGAAGAAATAGTTCCATCAAGGTTAGATTAGCTGGAAGTGTGAATTGGGATTTTTGCAAAGAGGCCTGATGTCTGCCAGGCGTTGCAGCAACGTAAGCCCAAACTTGCATAAATTTAGTGCCAGCAATTACAGCTGAAACGTGTGAAATTAACTAATATGCCGAGCATATTTATCAGGAAAACACTCTCAATAATCAAGGTGACCATCTGCCCATACTTTTGTAGGCGTATTTTAAAGCAATCTGCTCTATTCCTCTAACTCCCTGTCTCAAATGGAACTGACAGGGCTTCCTACAGCACAGCTGCAGATATAAACATCTACCAATTTAATGCCATCAAAAATATTAAAAAGCATATGAAACGAAGACATAAAAATAAGATTAATATTTATGTCTATTTATATGATGGGTCTAAAAAAAAGTCAGTTTGATATAAACATTCTTTACCAAATTTAAAGGTTCTTCACATTCACATACTAAAAAATGTTCCTTTATTTAACTAAAAGTGTTTCTTCTTTGGCTCCTTTAACAAACAATTTGAGGCATCTCTATTTTTAAGGTCTATAAAGGGCAACATTTATGGGCAACTCAATGAACACATCCTTAATTACATTAATTGTACTGTAGAAATAATGGTACAGATGGCATCTTCAAGCCTTACATATGATATGGTATGCAACACAAGTACCGTCAGTCCACCTAAAACCAAGGAACAATGTAATAATATTCATTTAAATCACACCAGTCATTGGGTTTTCCCTAAAGGAACACCAAGGCAGAGATCCGGGACTGACACACTGACTGATATTTAATTGGAGAAGCTAAGGTTGCATGTTTAAAGAACATGCTGATGATGTAAATGTCCTGATGACGTGTAATAGGTTCTTCAAGCCAAGACACCCAAAGGTTTATTTGCACAGCACATTTTATAAACAAAGTGGTTGACATTAATACAATATTTAAAGGGGACATAAAATACAAAACAGAATAGATAAACGAGATGCAATAAAATAGAAAAGAATTTGAAAGTAACTAAAAAGCTAAAAGTTCAGTGTTGACAAAAATGCAACATAAACACAAAAAGCTGGGCTGTGGGAACCAATGATTTAACCTGGATTTAAAAACTGATATATTCACATCAGTTCTAAGATCTTCTGGGAGTTGATTCCGGTTGTGTGTGGCTAAATGCACTTCTATTTTAGGTTGTGGTTCTGTGCTCTATTAGTTGACATGTATTCAAGGATCTTAAAGAGCTCCTGAGCTTATATTCTTTAAGTAGGCAAAATGTACCTAACGCACTATTAGTGGGTTATAGATAACCTTAAAATTCATCCTGCAGTTCACTGAAAACCAATTTAGTGATTTTAGAACCGGGTTATAGGCTCTCTTGGATAAAACTCTTGAATGATCTGGACCAACTAATGCTCTTTTTTAGGCGGTTCAATTAAAACAGCATTACATTACCGTTTGATTCTGTCTATGTTTCTAAAGATGATGAAATGATTTGGTGACTTTTGTGTGCTGGTGAAGGTGAGATCAGAGTATATTTGAACACCAAGATTTCATAATTGGTATTCAGTGTTTAGAGCCCTGGACTCTGAGGTTAAAGACACTCAGTCTTTCCTTAATGTTACAAAAGACAATCATTTCTGTTCTGTCCTTGGAGGACATTTTGCTTCATCTCCTTATATATGTATTTCAAACATTGACAAAGATAGCAAATCAATAGGGTCGTGTCTGTGTGAGATAGCCAGAAATATTAGAAGTCATCTGCATAAGCATTTTTTGGCCTAATGTAAATCTACTCAAATGTAATAAAAGTGGTCCACTGATTGATCCCTGGAGGACTCCAAATCTCATAACCATCCCATCAGATTCATAACTACTAATGGTTATAAGGCATCTCCTGCCTTCTAAATGAGATCTAAATTAGAGCAGTTATTGGTATACATTACATTTGTTGCGTGTCTTTTGTATTTTATAATTTTACAAAAAGCTAATTTGTTGCATTTATTTGTGGAAAGTTCTGGGGGTATCTGTTTTGGGGGCTTAGTGAGCCTGTCCACTACAGCAAATAGAGTGCGGGTGTTGTTGACGTTCCTGTTAGTAATGTCAGAGAAATGAAGCTGTCTTGCCCTGTTTAGCTCAAAGTGAAATTTGGAAAGGCTATGATTATAAATATTATAGTAGATATTATAGTGGAGCTTTTCTACATACTATCTACGGTGCTTTCTGTTTTCCCAATCTTCTCAACTTCAACAGGTGCAGCAGCATGACATTTCAGGATAAAAATATTCAACAGTGAATCATCTGGTCTTATAGTTGGCTTTGGCCTCCATGAAATCAGCACTGTACCTTTTTTTAAATCAAATCGGTACTAGTAGAATATCTGGAAAGATAAGCATGTTAAATAAAACTGAAGGTTCCTTAATGGTGACGTATGCCCAGATGCAATATGATAAAAATATTATATCACAAAATTTAAAGACATTTACACAATATTTATTGCACTAAATTGATACATCGACAACATGCATCGGTAGCAGCAGATTCTTAAAAACTCCTTTCCAAATACTATCCCTATTCAAATGTGCTGCTCTTCATTCAGTTAAACAGGACTGACTAAATCCTGACTAAGGATAGGTATTTTGGGCTATTTTGGGCTGCGTAGTACAATAAAATATTGTCATATTGCTCACCCCTATGGTAGCAGTAATCATACTGTGCCATTGGAATTGGAACCCTTCACGAAGGGAAGGTGCTGAAACCTGGGGAGTTGTATCTTGCTGGCAGTAGTCCCAGATTCTGTGGTTTTCAAGACTGATTGATAAATTAACAAAAAGAGTTTAATTTTAAATTAGTGTTCAATGTGTGTCAGTGACCTTTAAGCTGTATAAACACATTTATTCCAGAAACAAAAGGCAATGGTCAGTTAGAACTCAAAGAACTGTGTCATTTCAAAGCATTGATGGTTCAGTGACTGATCTTCAAATCTCCTAGTGTAGGATATATCTTTAAATACCACTTTAAAATGGTTCAATATAGCACCTAAATCACCTTGTTATGAGTCAAAGAACTCTTGTTGAGTGCAACATTCAACCCTTCTAGTCAGAGATTTGTTAAAATCTTACACAATGTGGAAGTTCATTCAACTTTAAAAAGTTGTCTCCAAAGATCCAACCATTGACAGGGTCTTTACGGAATCAGATGTAGTTCTTTTAAAGAACCTGTGCTAATGGAAGCTCTACTTTGTGTCAAAATGTAATAGTCCTTGTTCCATTGCTACCAGGCATACACAAAAAAATCCAGATACTAATAATATTAAGACTAACACTAATTATGACTTTAGCAACACTGAGAGCTGTGACTTTAGAAAGTGTACAGACATAAGAATGTATAAGCTCAGTCACAGTTTTTAAATATTTACCTTCCTAATAACAAACCCACCTTAAATTCTGAATAAATGGATACAGCTGTTCAAGTGAACACTTCTTTAGTAGATGTAACCAGAGAAGACCAACCATGGATGCTACTAGTTTACTTGAGTGTATCCAGTTTAGAAGACTCAAACACTCCCCACACCGCTCGTATAAACAGTCTTAAAATACAGATGCACCGAATATTTGCTTGTTTATCTCAGAGCAAATCCATCTAGACTGAGTCAACGTCGTGGTGAGAGGACAGCTCTGCTGCAGAGAACACTTTTTCAAAAAAAAAAGAAAGAAAGAAAGAAAGAAATGAAGAATTGTACCAAGAATCTTACCAAAAATGTAACACAAATCACTAAAACCACAATATTTTATATTATATTTATTATATATAATTATTGGTAGTAGCCAGTAATACAAACGAGCAGTTTTATTGTCAACTTTCTTTTCTTTACACCCATTTACATGATAATATGATAACGACTAGACAATAACACGGTTTCATTAATGAACAGGAAATGACTACTAACACTAATAACAAGTGACTTCATCAATGAGCTGTTATCTATCACCAGGCTCTGCAACGTCAACATGTCAAAATGTAGGAGAAATATGAGAAAATGATTGCATAATTACAAGTAATGTCAATCAGTCGACAGCAATTACATACATTTAGTGCACAGGTGTTAACACTGGAAAGTGCCCCCTGTGCCTTGGATTCTAACCAATAGTCGTGGGTTTAACTCTTGTTTTGCTGAATCCCCTGTTCCCTCCACCACTCAGTCCTGCCAGGTATGTGGAAGGGAAACATTGTCACAGTGTCCTGAGCCATCATTTCATCAACTTCCCCCTGTCTACTTGGGTACAGTCATCTTCCTGCCTCCATCCTGACACTCAAGCTCGTCCGTGACATCTCTGCTGAATGATGCATTAGCCGAGTGCTATCATGGTTTAAACGCTCTCATCATTTCAGCAAATCCAGCCTTTTCCCCTTCTCCTTTTTCTGCTCAAGTGATGGGACAGCTGATGGCGGAGAAGTTCTGCTAGCTTTCAAGTTTCAAACCAGGCACCGTCACAGCACGTGCGGCCACATGAAGGAGGGGGGGGGGACGAGCCAAGGGGGGAGAAAACTGTCAGCAGCAATGTCAAAAGCTTCAATTTTTACCAAGCAATTAGAGGTTTCATCGTCACAGAGAGGTGTCAGCATTCATTACGGCTCAACAACAGCTAATTGCTTCAAGGTTAAAATTACAGATCTGACAGCATTATATTTTAAGTGACAGACTCCAGTTCTGTGGTGCTTCAGATGCAGAGAAAAAGGGAGAGGTGGGGGGGGGGGGGTGGTGGGGAGATTAAGAGATACTAAGAGAGGGAGAGATCTTCTATGAAAGCATTGGTCCAATTGAAATAAAGAGAAATAAATAAGGAAATGGACTGTTCCGGTGGCGTTCATTGATATTTCTGCTTTTCTCCAAGCCCTAATGGCCCTTAAATGCAGAACCGGTTTATGAAATCATTTCTAAAATGCTGAGCTAATTGTTGAAATAACTTTGCAACCCCAAGGCTCGCTCAGCAGTTAAGCTGGTCAGCACCTTTGTCTTCTTGCCACAGTGCTTCTACAGGCAACACTAAAAGTCCTGGTAGCACTGAGCAGGTTTTTGGCCTCTCTCTTTCTTTCTCTTTCTGCAGCCCAGGTCTGTCTTCTGCCCACAGTCATCCAGCGAGCCTAGGTGTGTGAGTATGAACTCCACTTCAAATTAGGAGGCCCGTACGGAGGGCGAAATTGAGCGTTTTTGAGTGAAATGAATTATAGATTGGCACATTCACGCTGGGGAGCGGCTGGAGTCATTTCTTTCAAGTGAGCAGTTGTTTACCCTTCGCTTCTCCCCCCCCCCCACTCTTCTTAAAGTGGAATACCTGATCCTTTGAACTGATTGTTTGTTTAACCGCTGTTGGGAACGGAGAATCCCTGAGGTCTGAGCAAGTGTTGATCTAAGATAGGATTTAAAATCGTCTAATGAGGAACTCTTTGGATAATTAGCGCGAGCAGAAATGCTTGTGGATAATTTGAGTACTTCACCACACAGTTCAGGGAAAGGCGGAGGGAAAAAAAGTGGAGGGGAGGGGGATGAAAGAACAGAGAGAGACAGAGAGAGAGAGAGAGGGAAGGAGAGAAAGAGAGCAGGGTTAATGAAAATGATCACATCAACTTGGTCTCTACCTTTTGGTGTTATCCTTTGTTCTATTCTGACTGCGTCATTAGGAGAGCAATGGAACAATTAGCTGTGTGGTTCATGGAGGGGCTAGGGCCCAGCAGTGGAGAGCTGCTGGGCTGGGTTCAGCTCCGCAGTGGTAATTAGACACTTGGAAGTGTCGGTCTGCGAGGTCCATCAGGAAATGAGGAGGTGGCACTATGCCTCCAGGGAAATGACAGCCCATCCCTCGCTGTACCCAAAGCGTAAGCCACGGGAGACCACAAACAAGAGCTGTGCCCAGTTTAGACAATCATACAAGTTCTGACTGGCTCTCTGTAGAAGAGAAGCAATTTGGTGGTGGGTGGGTTTTCAGTGATCGATGTGTTCTGGGCTGGCCCGGGGACGCCGAATGGAATTTTCATTTTGCATGAAATCCTGATTGACACCAAGCCATTCCACTTCCCCCAAACTGGGAGTTGCATTAGGGAGTGTCTCCAGGTTTGATCACTGAGGCTGATTTGTGTTCCTCCACAGCTAAGTAAGTACACCGTAACCTTCCATCAAATTGTGCGTCGACACCATGTGAGAGGGAGCCCGCATAGCTTATCTCCTGCTTTCCACCACCTTGTTTGTTGTTGTTGTTTTTTTTTCCCCCTTGTCCCTCCCTCCCTCGGCTGACAGAGTGGAGCGAGGAGTGCTCATGCCATGTCAGAGTTAATTACATTTTTAAATTGAGGTTGTCTTTGGGCCAGCTGCTGGGGAAGAGTGACAAAGCTAGGCTATTAAGTGCACGGAGGGTGTGAAGAAATGGGGCTGAGACGAGTTAGTGGATACCTGTGAGGTACAAGCTCAGGCTTGCTGCATGGCAGAGATGTGATTAGGAGCTGGCGTTAAGCATCAGCAGGTCCTCCTCCAACCCTCTTCATCGCACTGGAGATCCAGCTAGAAAACAAGTTGTTGATTGGTGCTGAATTGTCAGCTGTTTTTCATGACATGCAACTTCTCAGGCCTGCGAGTACTGGCAACCGCGCCTGGGCCTATTTATATCAGCTCTTCACACCTGCTACACAGGCAGCTGAGGTGGTAGGAAAGGTAGGAAAGCACTACTACAAGTTTGTTGGTGACAGTAGATCCTCTTGTTATTTCAGCCCAATAAGCTTCTCGCCATTGGTGGAGGGCATTATTTTTTTCCCTTTGTTACCCATAGCCGGTAGACGTCGGCCTCCGAGGTTTCAGGAACAGCTAAACAAAAAACGACCAAGTCTCTCCCAGGACTACAGGGATGCTCTTTTTTAACCAAGTTATTTTTCTTCATGGCCCCACAAAGGGACTGGCCCCCTCAGCTGAAACGATTTGCAGTTCACAATGCGTCAGCTTAACCAGTCAGGTCAGGTCAAGTTGAGCCACACAATGGATTCAAGTCTCTCACCCAAGACTGTTCTAAACCAGCTCCCCCCTCAGCACCACGAAACAGTGTTACACACAAACAAAGAGCCATGCTCAGTGAGGACACACACCATTTTGCACATTCCAGACATGGAACAGGGTACTCTACAAATTCTAATCTGAGAATTTGAGCAAATGCATTGCTCATAGCTTAGGGCCAATTTTGCCTGTGGGCTCTAGATTCGTGTCAAAACTGACAACTATTCTACCTTGAGAACATGGACATCTGTCGATGTTCATATCCTGCTACATGATGCTTTCCACATATATGCATATAAATACAGCCTTATTCCAAAATGGATTCCTTCATGTTTTCCCTCCAATTTCTACAGACAATACCCTACAATGACAAAGTGAGAAAAGTTTGTTTGAAATCTTTGCAAAATTTTTAAAAATTAAACACAAAAATATAACAAAAATATTCACAGGCTTTGCCTTCAGGCTCAAAACTGAGCATCTCATTTCCACTGATCATCCTTCAGATGTTTCTACAGCTTGATTGGAAAAACCTGTGGTAAATTCAGTTGATTGGACCTGATTTGGAAAGGCACAAGATCCCGTAGTAGACAATGCAGACACAGATTTGGGGAAGGGTACAGAAAAAGTTCTGCTGCATTGAAGGTCCAAATAAGCACAGTGGCCTCCATCATCCATAAATGGAAAAATTTTGGAGCCATCAGGACTCAGAGAGCTGGCCGTCCAGCCAAACTGAGTCATCAAGGGCCTTAGTCAGGGAGGTGACCAAGAACCCAGTGGTCATTCTGACAGAGCTCTGTCGAGAGAGGAGAACCTTAAAGAAGCATTTCTGCAGCACTCCACCCTCCACCAATCAGGCCAGACTGAACATCTCTGGAGATATCAATTTATATATATATAAAAGGAAAGATTTAATCTTTTTCTCTAGTAAATGAACATCTAGGTGGCCTTGATCTGTCCAGTATAACTCTGCGTGCCTAAATTTAGCATAGAAACTAATGCACAACAGAAAAATGTATAAAACCTCTCGAGGCCTTCTGAGATTGAAATTGCTCTTATATGTACTCATATATAATTATATTCAAGTACTAAAAATAAAAGTCGTATGTCAAAACAGAATTTCAGTGAATATTCCTTCAGATCGCAGAGGAAACCGGCTGCTCTGGAGTTAATGAAAGGTTTCGCATGGCTGTAAGAAGTTGTGGCTGACATCCAAATTAGAATTAGTGCAACTGGCAGACCATGTTTTCTCACCAAAACAACAGAGAACCCTAAGCAACAACAAGCCTCCCTAAAAGGTACAAAAGAGCCAGCATGTTTCCCATACTCTCTCACAGGCTCACAGTAGGTCCCGGGATGGCTGTGATACAGGTTCTGTAGCTCCTGATTGGTACCTATTCTGTGGCCCAAATTGCAAAAAATGGACGATTACCATCACTTATCAATAATCCAGCATTTCTGCTCATACTTTTTGGAAAACCATTTATGGTAAAAGCATGATTTAGCCCAAACCTTTTAATGCATCATCTGTTCTTTAACAGATTACTTATCCCTCATACATGCAGTCTTATTAATGGGCTTGGTAGCCTTAGCTCCAACAAAACATTTGTAATCCTGACCGATTACCCATTAACCAACCACACTGAAAGTGCCCAAAATAAGACCAATTTAGCTCGTAATGACCTGAAACATGTGTACACTTCAACGTTGCAATGCAATCTCTATGGACATTTTGTGACCCAAGATACATTTAGAGTGGGAAGGAATGTCTGACTACTATAGTAGTGTGTTCTGTTGAAATGCAAAGATTTCATTATATTACATAGTTCAAAAATGAGGATACTTGTAGAAGGGTAGTGGCTCTTCATCAGAGAAAAAAAAAACAAACATTTGACTTGAACTGACAACAGTTTTTGCACTTTAGAATGAATCAACTTTACATTAGGTGGTAAGTGAAACTTCACTCACTGCTACACTTCACACAAGTCAAATCAAATTGAAGTTATACACGAGATAAGAATTAATACATGATACAACTAGCAGTGACATGCTTTGGTAACTGCCCGCACATAAGAAACAAGACATAAAGGTAGGGATAGTATATAGACAATAAATAAAGAAAAACAAGATGTAATTAAATATGCAAATATTAAAGTAATAAGGATGTAATCATAGAAGCATGGGATACAAACGTACAGAGAAAATAGAATTAGATATGTAGAAAAAAGATATATACACTAAATATTCACAGTAGAAATGAAGAATGAATAGTTGTGTATGATGTAGAGAAGGTACAAAATGTGCAAAATGAAAGTGCAGCAAAATGTAGTGCAATCGAACAGGTGAATAGTGTAACGTTGCAGTGAAGTCTAGTGAGTTGAACAGTTGAATGTAGGTATTCTAATCCCTGTCCTGGTTCAGGGCTCGAATGGCTTGCGTGAAGAAGCTCCCCCTCGATCTCTCTGTGTTCACATTCAGGGAGCGAAAGCACTTCCCTGAGCACAGCTGAAAGAAGAGTCTATTGTTGGGAGCTTCTACACTTTTACTCACATCTCACATATACACACTTCAAGCTAAATCCTGTTTATGTCTCCCAAAAAAGTGCTTTACGATGAGAGGCATAAATTAATTTACATGAAAGAAACTTGCTTATGTTTTCAAACCCAATGCATAGAAAGCATTGAATACAGATGAGAATGTGTCGACATCATATAGTGTCTGTCCGATTCAAGCTCAGACTGAGACTCCTACGAACATCATCACCATTAATCTCAGAACATATAACCTGTTTACACACCTGCCCACACTGATAGAAATACAGTTTTACCAGGAGACTCTGACAAGCTTACAGAAAGATTTTATTCTGACCAAAAGTGCACAGTTTGAAGGTTAATATTTATTTGTCTTTGGTAGTCGGACCAGGTCTTGAAATGTCTGGGTCCTCTTAGATCCATGGAAGACAAGCCCTTGGATGACCAACAATACCAAACTGGATTTGGTGGTGAAGAAGAAAAAGGCAAGAAATCAGCATCTGTAAAGGAGCAAAAAGGCATGTGATTAAAATCCTTTTAAAGACAAATGCGAGCAAGTGATTGGTTGAAGAAGGGAGGTGTGGAATTTAACTCTATTGATAGAACTTTCACTGTCTGCAATCGGAACATCTGTCTGTCCTGCTCCAAAAGAATCCTAACTCTCATCACATTCACTCTTGGCTCCTCTTTTGCAGTGATCATCAGAGCATCTCTCCTTTTTAATTTGGAGCTGTCAAAGTCATCATTAGCTAGCAAGCAGAAAGGCTGAACAACTAGATTGAGGCTACAAACTGGCTGTACTGGACTGAGGATCTCCAACCACTGTGGAACTACTGCTAAGGGTGGTGAATGGTACAGTTGTCCTTGTACACAATCTCTCTTACACATTCCAGACAGAGATTGGAGCTTCTTAAATTTTGTATTATTTTTAATCTTTATTTTTTTAATACCTTGCATCTCTGAGGGGCACATTATAGCAATGCTGAGATTGGTTTCATGACCAGTGGGAAGGTCTTTCTCAGTTTTATGTAGTGGGACATAAAATGACAGCGTGGCAGAAGGAGATCAGCAGAGATTATGTCATACAAAGTCTTAATCACCTTCAAAAATACAGAATGAAGTGTGTCCCCTGACAGTTAAACACAGAAGCTTTTAATTTCTAATTTGAGGCAAGTCCATATTTTAGAGAACGGTTGGTACCATTTTTCAAGTGGTTCTCTGAGAGATGCCACGAAAGAACTACATTTGGTTCTATAAAGAGCCACGTTTTTAATAAACCTTACGTCAAGTGAAGATTCCCAATCCTGGTCCTGGAGTACCACTGTCAACAGGTTTTGGAGTTTCCCTAATTCCAACACACTTCATCCCTCTATTAAATTAACTGCCGAGCTCTTGCTGAGATGAACTGGGTGTGTTTCAACAGGAAATCTCTAAAACAAGTGGTGGTACTTCAGGACTGCATTTGAGAACCATTGCTTTAGACCTTTAAATGGTTCTACCCACTAACACGTGTGTATTAAAGTTCTTTATTGTATGAAAATTGTATGGTATTGCACAAAGAACCACATGAAACATATGAAACACCTTTTTGAGTGTGTTATTGAAAAGTCACTGAATAATAGATTTGAACTTCACTTGTTTGTGTCCAGGGATCAAAGCTGCATCCCCAGTTTTACACCCAAACACAGTACCACTCAACCCAACAGCAAAATATTCAATTTCTACACATGGTAACAGCATCATCTTTACCTCAGACCCCACACTGCTACCAGTCACATTAACAGTTCATACGGTAATAGACCACAATATTATTTTAATTAGATATGAATTATAGAGAAAAACAGCTACTATAAATACAACAGTCATTACTCTTCACGTTTCATTATCACTGTGATATATTTAATAATGTACATTAGCGTTAGGTTTTAGTACTAATGTGTTTTTCTTTTAATGATTTGCCATAAAATTAAGTTTAATGGACCTAAAATAATTAGAGATAATTAGAGGTGATATGCTGTATTTTGCATATCAGGCTGAGAATCCACTGAAT
The DNA here is from genome assembly GCA_034509495.1 of Acestrorhynchus altus. NCBI lineage: Eukaryota > Metazoa > Chordata > Actinopteri > Characiformes > Acestrorhynchidae > Acestrorhynchus > Acestrorhynchus altus. The sequence continues at coordinate 38,498,598 of CM067504.1, forward strand.
AAAAACAATGAGACGCACTGTTTCCGAGTTGCACTTTTAGTCTTTCGGGATTTTATTTTATGGAGTCATATTTACATGCTTAAATGAAGTAAATCAGGCTTGCGAAAAACAACCTTTTGTCTTGTTCTATAAATTATTTCGACTCGATTTTGCAGATAGGAGAGCTATCATGAGCCATCTGGGATGAAGCTTTAATCAATAGACCGGATTTTCCAAGTGAGAGCCCTCCAAACTCTGGTCAAACATGAATAAATATCCTTATTAATCTGTCTAGTCCTAGAGTCTTTTATTGGCTCTCCTCAGCTCGGAGTTGGATAATTATTGGTGCACTCTCTGAATAACAGGTTAGGAGATGCCCTCTGAGCCAGGGATGTGATTATTAAGAGAAAATCACCTTTGCCCATTTCCGAACATGAGGTTTTTATATCCACATATTAGTGTAAGATGAGCTGTTAGGTTTTGAGTATTGTGGGGCTTTCTGTGTCCATATATAGTCCAGTAAAGCTCTACTGAATATAACGTTCATTAAAACAGCAGTACACTTCAACCTGACTTCAACCCTATTACACATGGATGCCTTCAGCTTCAGCCTGATTGTGGCCTATTTAAATGTAATATAGGAGAAGGAATCAATCCCACATTGTGATGAATCAGTGCGCAGTGCTGTCTGCTAGTGAAGGCGGGCCAATTACAGCCACAGTGCTGTGATAATAATGGGGTAATTGCTTGTTGTCAGCAATATCCACTTAAGGCCCAGTGGCCTCGGGTAGCAGACAACATCTCTCGCTCATGCTGAGAACAAAGACTACAGCTGAGCTCGCCCTCATTTGGCCATGCTCACACTGGTTTCGACTGAACAAGCCTGTAGGGGTGTGTGTATGTGTGTAAGAGGGAGAGAGAGAGACGGTGAGAGAGAGGGAGGAAGCGGCTGCAATAATATAATGCAATAAAACGAACGGCCGTACGATTATGCACGCTCATACTTTAGTAGCTATACTTTCGCCCGTCTATAAGGAACAGTGCATATAGTCTCCGAGACAAACCAGTGCAAGAGTGCTCAATCAAATGTTTGCAAGCAGACCCCCCCCTCATACTTATGCACCCCCTCACATACACTCTCTAAACACACAAGCTCACGCAATCCTCCCCAACGTGCATCCTCCCGGCAACAACAATGGCGGCAGGATGTGGGAGACGAACATCTGATTTGTCACATTTGAAACACTAATGTTTAAACCAAAAGGAAGAGCACACAGTAATGTGTTCATTCATCTGCATAAATACCACCTGTCCCGGCACAGACAGCTCCTCCAGCGGAGAAAGTTTAGTGGCAGCCCACGCGCCAGCCAATCAACGCCGGCCCAGCTGTGGTTCCACGATCCTAATCGTTTTCAAGTGTCAGAAAGTGCTCAGAGTGGCGCTGGCGGTGCTGGAGAGAGAATACTTTCATTTCATGTCATCCGCCGGTGAGACGAAGAGGCGACACGCTAACACAAAGAAAAACAGGGCATACAAGCTCGATTGACATCCAGCGGTAATTTATGCTGCCCCTTTATTTACGTGCACACGGATCCCATATATTCCCCAAGCCCTGCTTGAAGGGTAATTTGGAGCATATCTGGCATCTTGCAGACCTGCTTTGTCAAAGACAAAAAAAAAAAGAAAGAAGGAAAGAAAAAGAAACGTCATTTGTCTCAGGCGTGTGCGATGAGTTATCAAATTCCAAACTCCCATTGATCATAGTGACTCCTTTTATAATGTTATCATCGCTGGAACAGCTCTTTAATGCCAGAGACCCTGTTTATTTGTTTGTTTGTTTTTTTTCCATCTGTTTCTGCCGCAGAACTGAAAAATCGGTCTGTCATAATACCTACTTTAACTACATTTCCAGGAGCTGAATATTGTCCTCATGCTAAGGTTCTAATCAAAGGCTGGAGCGTCTTTGGTGACAACTTGCCAAGCCGCGGCAGAGACATGATCATTTTGGCTGGCAGAAATGTGCAAAAAAGAAAGCTTTCAGAAAGCTTTTAACATCATTAGCAAAATGCCTTTGTACTGGACCGAACTGATGGGTTAGGAAACTGACCGCATTTTTATTCTGCTGAAGACAACATCGGCCCTTTCCAGAACATGGACATCCAGACAGATGTCTATATGAACATCCAATTCTCAACAGGAATGCCTCAAGCAGCTATTATTGGAAATTTGTATTGGATATTTCCTACCGAATGAACACGATTTTCACAATAACAATAAAAATCTGTTTTCTTACCTTTTCCATTTTGGGCCTTGCACCACAAGCTACAAAGCCCAAAAGAATTATATATCTTCTCATATAAGATCATGTTATTTTTCATCATTGTAGCAAAAAACAGATATCAACAGCACAACGCCTTTGATAGAATTAATGACAGAAAATTGTCAGTTGTGTGTTTTTTATGGAACTATAATGTAAGTAATAGCCTTTCACTCTCTACCTGATTCCTCTTTCAAGAGAAGCTTTTAGAGGCAGAATTGCAGCCAATTCATACGGCCAGAGTGGAAATCATAGAGGAGATGCAAGAGGAAGAAAGGAACAATTAGAGATCATTTGAGGAAAGAAGCTTTCTATTGCTTTCAATCCAAGGGCTTTTGTCTTTTGTTGACCCCTCTAAGAGCAGGGGGAAAGAGCGGCAGGGCACGGCTGAGATGCAGAAGTGGAGACTCATATATCTATCTCTTTCATCTAGCATGGAGGAGAGAGAGGCCACAAACACCAGTGTCCGACTACCACTTTAATCAACTTTAATGCAACTAGCAGTCATCTTGGGCCCCCAGTCACCTACAAAGAGCTGTACAGATGGAGGTCTGAGAGGGGCTTTCAGCTGGCCTTGTGGCCCGACATGGCGTGGAGTGCCTGGGGCACAGGTTCAGGAGAAGACAAGGGCTGCAGGACATGGGGGCATCACTCAGACAAGCCGTCAGCATGCTGGTTCTCTTCTTTTTCCTCCTTTCTTCCTCCCCATCTCTCGTCCCCTCTCTTTCTCTCTTTCTCCACAACAGCCTCGTCTATACAAGGGCTATGAGGCGCTTCTGATATGAAGTGTGGGTGATGGACCTTTGTTTAGTTCAAAGGTTTATACCTCTTTATTCCAGTCCCTTTGTGGATCCTTGGGCCTTGAAATATGTATCACTGTCCCCCTTTCATTCTCGCCATCTAAAGGGGGAGGGAAATCAAAGCTCAAAGTTTCTCCGAAAGTCAGTTTGAAACCCTGAGTCTACATAATGTCATCATTCGCTTACCTGCTACAAAGTGCAAAGGCACTCAAAGAGGCCTTACAGTATCTGCCCATTTGGCAAAAATTACCACATTTTAGAGCAAATGGTGCAGTTTATCTTCATTGACAGACCAAATTAACTCCAGTGTCCCCACAGGATATGATCATTTGACTGACTCTTGGCTCTTCAATGGCTAATGAGTCCGTAAAAGCAAGAGGCACTCTGTGCACTCAGTCCACAGTCACCCAACGCTGCGTGAAGTCCAAAGACTCAACAGCATAGAAGTGTGTGACATCCCAGGCCAATTCATCTAAAGAGGAGGAGGGAAATCAAAGCTCAGAGTTGCTCCAAAAGTCAGTTTGAAATCCTGACAGCACATATTGTTTCCATCTACCAGATTCTGAAAGCACTGGAAAAACATTACATGCTGAAAATACAGTATCCACCTACAGCATGAGAAATACCCCACATTAGCGCAAATGAAAGAATTTTCCCTCAATGACGGAAAACATTATCCTCGGTGCCCTCATATGACACGATAATTTGACCGACTCTTGGTCCTTTGAAGACGAGTGAATCCATAAGACCAGTTACTCTATGCATTCAGTCAACATTCACCCATCGTGGATTGACATGCTAATTCCAGAGACCTGTTAGAATAGATGTTTACGACATACCAGGCCACTCTGCCTCAGCTGTCTGACTCATCCTCCAAATAGCCGTGGCCCAGCGGTTCATGCATGGCTGTCTCTCTGGGAAAAGAGTCACCATGGGGCCAGGGCCTTCTCCACGCATGTGTGATCTGACAAACTCAGGGGAGGAGTAGATGGGATTAGGGAAAGGGGAGCTCCATTGCCTCCCCAATGAGACAGCTAATGAGGTCCCACAGTCATGACACCTCCAGCAGACCATGCACCTAGCATGCGTGGTGCTCTACGTGCCAAACACTGATCTTACAGTAAGCCCACTAAAGCTGCTCTCGGCCATGAAAAGCTTCCCCATATAAACACCGGGGCTGTCACCAACAGCAGCTGCTGCTTAGGCTGCACAGAAAAGACTGATTAGCCTGCCAATGGATCCTTCAGAAAGAGTTCGCTTCTTCAGCTCAGCTCCTCTAAAGATCCCCCAGCTCTGGTGTATAGCATTAGATCAGGACACCTACTGTTAGTCAATTAATTCAATGCCTGACACCAGGATGTCTCTTACACTGCATTGTGTTGGCAGGAGAACAGTGTAAGCAAAGATTACAACAAGGCTTACTCCGAAATACTTGAAGAGACAAGTCGTATCAGCAAAAGACAAACGGACAGCACATGTAATTAGTTTTATTGAATGCTCGCCGTTCATTTTTTATGGCACTTGTTTTCTGTAGTAAACAGTTACCTGTTTATTGTGTCCATTCAAGTTTTTAATGGTCACTTCAAAACAATTAGGTCAAACAGATTAATTGTGTTGTGCTTTGTGAGGCATAATTATAACAGTGATAAAGGGTTTAGTTTGTGTAAAATCATTTTCAAGCTCAAAGAAAAGTCTTTTGCCTCGACCTAACATACAGCACAGCAGACTCCTCACTTACAGTAACAATGCAAGCTCGCACGTGTGCGGTTGTAAATGTGAGAAAGATCAGAGTTACAGTACTTAAGCAACAGGGTGAATGCATTTAGGTGACTTCTACATCTTGCACACGATGTCTTTCCATCTCAGCTCTTACCTCCATCTCCATTCATGCAAAAAAAGAAAAAAAAGAAAAAGAAAAAGAAAAAAAAGTGGTGGGCGTAATGAGACAACTTATTTGGAAGCGAACAACAACGCATTCGCTAATGATGTGGTTAATTGGTAAAGTACATCATTAAAGTCAATAGCAGAGTGGGAAATGTAAATTTCACAGATCTCACATGCATGCAAGAATAAACACAAATGCATCGCTGAACTTTATTTGGACACAGCTGGGAAATGGAGCCCGTATTCAATAAATAAGTTGGCTAACGTAAAACTATTGACAGTTGACAGCTGATTTATTGTGTGATTTATTTAGACATTAATGTGCATGGCTGATGATGAGCTGGCATGAAAAATGTAAGAAGTAACATTTTTTCTTATTTATATGTTTATCACTTTTGCACGGCTTCAGCCAAGATGACATTTCTGTTGTGTCCAAGCAAACAGTGGTTTCTGACAAATGTCAAAAGATGTAATTTATCTCCCTTCTTACGTAAGAAGCGAAGGCATCCTGGTCTCAGGAGGAATTTTTACATATATGATTAAATGAATGTTTCAAAATGGGCACAATATGTGCCACCTTCATGTAGAGCTGAAATCAAATGATTTAAAGAGAGAATGTTACAAATAATCAGTGTATTTTCAACCTAGAACTAAATTTAATCCAACCATCTTGACCATAATGGAAACTTAATTTAACCCTTACCCTAACACTAACCTTAACCTTACCCATAACCTAAACTTATTTTAACCCTAACCCTAACCTTAAACATAACCTTAACTTAATTTAACCCTTACCCTAACCTTAAACATAACCTTAACTTAATTTAACCCTTACCCTAACCTTAAACATAACCTTAACTTAATTTAACCCTTGCCCTAACCCTATCCTAAGGGATAGTTGCAGAAGGGAGAAACTGTCACCTGAGTTTGTGTGTATTGTTGTGTAATTTGAGTCACATTCAATGTTTAACATAGTTCTTGTGTAGTGATGTCAGGCACTTCCCAAAAAACATTAGTGAACATCAGTTTCCTTCCAATCAGAAAAAAAACTGACAAGGATGAGTAAAAGGTAAAGAAAAGTAACTGGCGTTGAATAAACTGGTATTGCAGGTGACAAAGACTGGGCCCTTCCTGGTAGGACACTGCTTCTTAACATAATGTGGATCTCTACTCCAGGCTAAGGAACAGTGAACAGAAGCCTCTGAGAGGACAAAGAGAAACTTCTCAAAGCCTCAGCTTTAAATAAAACTGAACACATATTACACATACACAGCATAGAGCAGCACCTGAGTTATTCTTTCTCGTCTTTGTGCTGTCAGCATTAAACTATAATACAGATTCTGATGTAAGTATTGTATCTGGAACTGAAATGTGCACACTACGTTGGGATGAAAAAGCCCTGGTCAAATAGGCAAAACGAAACACTGTAACTCGTTAAAGCCATCATGGGTGATGCAAGTGAAAATGCATGCAGAATCCAAAATCGAAGCCCTTGCCATGTGCTTCGTAAGAGCAGTTGTAGCAGTGAATTGGAATCAACCTCTCCGGGAGCGAGGAAAAGGCACGTTTTTGTTCTTGATCGCAGGTGAAAGCAACCTTAGGTACCCTTTAAAATTGGCCAGTACTCTCACCAGGGTCAAATAACAGATTAATAGGTTCAGTAATGAGCTCCCCGGAGTGTCCACTGTACACCTCCCTGCCTCCCAGCCTCCTTTATCCCTCCCCTTGATGGATGGTGGCAAGTATCATTCACACATCACAGAGAAAAATGACTTGGATGGCATTTGTGTGAAGGAGAAACATCAGCTATTGCACTGACATATTGCTCTCCTTTGTGTCTATGTCCGTCTTGGGACGTTTAACTGTCAGGGCTTCTACTAAGCCCTGTCTCCAGTTCTCAGAGTGTTACTGAAACAAACACACATAAAAAAAAAACACATGTAGTGTTCGCTGATACAGCTTAGCTGAAATTCATTGGAATATGCTGGTCTGCAGTGCCGGTACTTTAAATCCGTACTGGTCTCCAAGTGCATATTCCGAGTGCAGCCTACGCTGATTTGTTCTGACTCGGCCTACACACACAACACAGGCTCACAAATTGCCTCCGATGGAGCAATATTTGCAATCTTTATCTCTCGGCAAGCCAAACGAGGACACACACACACACACCCGCCCACAAAGCAGCAAAACAAACACGAGACAAGTTCTTAAAGCCGGCGCTGTCTTGCGGTGTGTAACTGATGAAGATGTGTGGGTTAGTGACGTGTTACTGGACGTGGCCGAGCCTGCTGCCGTCTGACATCTTTGTCCAGGATCATTAACTGGCCATCTCCATGTCACGGCGCTCCACAGGGGAGGACAGGCCGAGAGGGAAACGAACAAGAGACACGCAGAGCCCTGATTGCTTTATGCTATGCCATGCAGTGATGCTAATAACCTCTGTGTTCCTGCATTAATGCCCTCAGTCTCCACATTCTCCTGGTGCCAGCCTAGAGCTCAGAGCCTGCAGCTCATAGCCTCATGGACGGATATGTCCAGTATAATGGCCTCAAACACCCCCAAGTCTAGTTATCTCTTAGCAGACGTAGATATCTTAGCTTTTAAAAGTTGTCACTCTTTTCCAATTTTTCTTTCTTAAGTCATTGAAACAAGCAGAAACTGTTGCACACGTTCTTGGTGAATTTCTGTATAAAGAGATGTTTTATTGAGATGTATTGTTATCTAGAATTAGTGTTGTGTTTACAGCCTTGTTTTGTTTCTTGTTGTCATTGTTTTGTATTGTTATTCGTTTGTATAGGGGTAACTAATCCAGTCTAATCTGTCTAAACTATCCTTTGCGTTTTGCTAAAAAATTGGAAAGAAAGGATTGAAATAAATGTAACTCACGTTGGCCTAAAACAATGTCATTTTAACAATTAGAGCTCTGTCAAGTAACACAATCTCCATAAAATATGTACATTTACAGTAAAATAATTTTGTACCATGTGCACGATTTTTACACATTATTTCATATTTACATTATGATACACAACGATCTCCCATCGACTGGTGGCCCTGCCCCAAATGCACACACACACACACACACACACACACACACACACACACACACACACACACACACACACACACACACACACACACACACACAGCCTGTCTGTCATGTACTTGAAGAAGGACTGAAAACACAATGCTGGAAGATAATGTTGAAACAAATCCTGCTATTTACGAAGATTTTAAAGCTTATAAAATTAATTAGGTGTAGATTAAATTGTAGGTTAAGGTTTGGTCAGTTTTAGATGTAGATTACGGTGTAGGTTTAGGTGTATATTAAGGTGTTGGTTAAGGTTAGGTTTAGGTGTATATTAAGGTGTTGGTTAAGGTTAGGTTTAGGTGTATATTAAGGTGTTGATAATGGTTAGGTTTAGGTGTATATTAAGGTGTTGATAATGGTTAGGTTTAGGTGTATATTAAAGTGTTGGTTAAGGTTAGGTTTAGGTGTATATTAAGGTGTTGGTTAAGGTTAGGTTTAGGCATATATTAAGGTGTTGGTTAAGGTTAGGTTTAGGTGTATATTAAGGTGTTGGTTAAGGTTAGGTTTAGGTGTATATTAAGGTGTTGGTTAAGGTTACGTTTAGGAGTATATTAAGGTGTTGGTTAAGGTTAGGTTTAGGTGTATATTAAGGTGTTGGTTAAGGTTAGGTTTAGGTGTATATTAAGGTGTTGGTTAAGGTTAGGTTTAGGTGTATATTAAGGTGTTGGTTAAGGTTAGGTTTAGGTGTATATTAAGGTGTTGGTTAAGGTTAGGTTTAGGTGTATATTAAGGTGTTGGTTAAGGTTAACACTCTCAGAGGACTAGAGGTCACTAGAAGTGATGTTTCCACTAAACGTTGCACTGAGTAGTTTTACAGTATAGAACAGAGTATCAAAGTAACTAATGTGGATGTTTTGGCTGTGATTGGCTGATGAAAATGCATTTACAGTCTCAACAAATGAAAAACGAATAAGTCTGTACTGGTGAGAAACGGTGTAGTTCAGTATATTAAAAGGAATCTGAACTTGTGTGAGAGTTTTCAAACTCCTCTAAATGTTGAGAGCATTGTTTATGAGAGGTGTTCATGAGAGAAACCATAGGCCGGTACTTCAACAATGTGAAGGATTGTTTCTGTTTTCACATTTGAAGAAAATCCCCAAAATATTCTTGTGCAACCCAGTATTCACATTGCATTAGAAAGCCTGTCGAAAAAGTGACACGGCCCTACAAAACAAAACTTCCATAAGACGTCTGCCACTAAGCAGATAGCAGGGATTTAGTCCCTTCTTCCATCAACAGCTCCGAGCCTCATGCTCCAGTGAGCCCTAGGCAGGCGCACATTAATTCGGAGGAAGATCTGATATAGTCAGTATGTATGAATGTAAAATCTCGCCCGGCTTAAAGCACCTCTCCTGTGGCTCAGATGAGCTGGCTGACTCAAGAGCCAATCACCTCTTTCACTTCTGCCCCATACAAACAGGGTGATGCATACTAAGGCAGGTGTATTATAGACCACCTCGCTGTGAAACTAGGACTTATCATTGGGCTACAATGTTTATCTTGCGCTCCGAGTTGATCTCTTCATTACTCATCTGTGGGGATTAGAAATGGATGTTCCAAACTTTCAGAGCTTGACTTGCAAAGCCAATACTGAACTGCAGTTTCAAGTACCAAAAGTCCAAGAGGGGATGAATGGCTTTTAAGAATTTACATTCAAACGTGTCTGCAGAAATACTTTGCACCACATCTCCAATAAAGACTGTTAGTTTTCAAAAAGGTAGTCTGTAAGTCACTGTAAATATCAGTTCTATGAATGTGACTCGACTTGGTCATATTAAAAGCAGTGTAGTCCATAAATATTTAGGCAGTGGTGCAGTTTTGAAACTTTTCCTCTGTACACCACTGCGGTGTATTTAAAATCAAGGTATGATTGAAATGAACCTGCTCAATATTTCATGTCAAATTAAAATGTTAAAATGTCTGGAGTTGATTCCAGGGGTTGAACCTACGTTTTGTAGCTGTTTATGGGACCCTGTAAAATATAATCTAAAAATGTAATAATGCAAAGGAGGCCAAAATTAGGCTAGGAAATAAAACAAACCTATGATACAGAATTTTAAGTAAATAATAATACTCATTGGACCCACATGAGAATTAGACCTCCACATTTTACCCATCCACACACTAGTGGGCAGCCCTATGCTCATAACCCAGGGAGTTCAGTGCCTTGGTTAAGGGCATGTCAGTCATGTCCTGCCAGTTCAGGGAATCAAACCAGTGACCTTCCACTCACAAAGCTGGGTCCCTAACCACCAGGCCACAGCTGCTTGCTATACTGCTCACCAGAATCATTAGCAGAGACTATGAAATGCTATGGCAACACCAAAAAAACCTTGAAGACCACAGAATAATCCAAATATGTAACATATGCACAAATACATTTGGCATATTTCATGCATATATTATGATTTACAGGTTAGGTTATTCTTAGGTTATGCTTATGTTATGTTAAGGTTACAGGTATGATAAGGAGTAGGTTAAGTTTAGGTTTAGGATGTGGTATAAGTTCAGGTGATGAATATACACTGGTTGCTTTGTAATATTCTCTGTTGGAATCCTTTGATTTTTGTATGTCTGGGTTGTGTCTGTATAATTCTGAAATGGTCTGTTTGTCACGTACTGTGTGTACAAATTCCTTATGAAACCAGACTGGTTTCGACTGACAGAACCCATCTAAAAAGCCTGCCTGGTTCTCTTTATGTCTCTTGAAACTATTTGTAAGTATACTGTACCATCTGTCCACTTATCCATCAAGCCACCATTCCCTCTGTTTATCTACCATAGATAAGTCAGGGAGGACCTAGGCAAGTTCTTAAGCTAGTTCTTCTGAAGTTCTTCCAAACATTGATCAGTAACTGTCACAGAGGGTGGCTTTCTGTAACTTTAAAATATTCCAAAGTAAGAGTGATAATAAAATCATCACACACTGAATTGAACTACTCTTCAGCTGCTCACACACTCCCTGTGTACTTTTCTCTGAGCCTAAACCACCTTTGACTTCACAAGCCACTGCATTGCTGTGGGGAAAATATTTTCTCTGTGGCTTCATGCTCTTTTTATGTCAAGTGGGGCCACAAGTTCTCTGTGTTTATGAATCTTTGCGTGTTCAGAGGCTGACCAAGTAGCAGCCTCACACTACGGTTGATATAAACATGCTTCTGTCCCCATTGCGTGCCAGCGAGCCCTGGGGGCAAAGCTGCCCTTATATTCACTGGGTCGGTTAGCTAAAACTAACCGGGTTAATGTCTCTGAAACCTAAAGAATCAAAGCAGCTCTGCATGGGTGGCTTAGTCCCATTGCACACATTTGACCATGCATTCGTGTCGTAATGGCTTCCCCAGTAAGGAACGAGTAGCAGTGCTTGATTAATGTGCTTGTACATTATAATATTAATATTCTTTTTATAAATGCAAGCAAAATGACTGGAAATGTTCATGTTCAATCTACCTACAATCGTAAAAATTAAGCTGGTTCAAATGGTTATTTGAATAATGACTTTAAAGAACCACATTTTCTGTAAAGGTTCTTTACCAATTCAAAGGTTCTTTTCACACATCATGTTTATAAATATGGTTCTTGTGTGGCATCACTCATATTTGGCACTGCTCAAATTTCAATACCTTAATAAAAAACATATATCATTACTATTAATGGACATATTCTGTTACATGTTTGCAGGTTTTAAAGCTGAGATGTGTGTTTGTAAGTAAAGGAGGAGATACTTTATAATAGTCTGAGTTAACCTCATGGCCTGTAGGCTGATTTTGCGTAATTTGATGTACAGTTATTTGCCATTTTCATTATTTACTATTTATAGGAGACCCTCCCACATGTCAGATATTGTTGTTTTCTCAATCCTATCATACACAATCCTAATCAGTTTGAGATGGCATGCAGTTTGAGTGCAGATGTCATACATTAAGAGTTACATTTAAAGTGTTTGGTGTGCATACAGCCTTATTTTCCACCACAAACGTTATATATTTATCATCTTCTGTCAAAAAAACAAAACAAAAACATGTTGATTCTGATTGTAATCCAAATACTAATGTAATTCTTCAGCAATGAATGTATTTATTGCAGTTGTTATAATATAAAAAAATGGTAAGGTACCTTAATTACTATGTAATTACATATAAATCATAAACTACCTAATTCCATCATCATACAGTAAATCATCATATCCAAAATGTCAAAAAAAAGGCTAGACTCCTACAGTTAATTCTTTATACACAGATTATATAGCTGATTCCCAGTCAGAACATTACTGTGGCTCTGGGTGTACGAGGTTGCAGCAGTTAAATGGCCACCTCGTTAGCACATCGGGCCTGGAGGAGCATCCTGGGCTTTGAAATCGCTGCACACTCAACCAAGCTCAGTCTCCTTTCTCCTCTTCACTCCTCCCTTGAAGTTTTTTTTTCCCCCCCTTTCTCCATCTCTGAAAAGAGGGTAGTATTGCTCTTTAAAAAAAAAAGAGAGAGAAAGAATGAAAGAAAGAAAAATCTAGGACTGCTTTTAATCTGCTGAATGAGTGCTGCGCCATGAAACTCAACCCAAGAGTGAGTGCCTAGCAGGCCCGAGCAGAGTATTAATATTTAAATTCCCATCCAGATAATCAATAGAGGGGGCACTTCTGTGTGCGGTTAGCCTCATATAGTAGGCGATAATAGGGAGAAAACCTCCTGATTAAGACTCTTAGAGGCTCTCCACACTGTGTTGTGCTCAATACTTTAGTGCTGATTATAACCTATTGAGGCAGAAAACCTGATCGAATATAACCCTCTTTGGAATTCCTTGTTCCCTCAATGGAGTGTCAAAAAGAGCATTCAGTGGTTCATGTAGCAAAATGGCAGCCTTTCCAAATTGTTTGCCGTTTCTTTTTTTTTTGCATATGGTGCGCGAGAGAAAATTTCAGGGCCCTTTATATACTAACATAATGCTTTGATATGGAAGCTACAGCCATATCGAGCAGCAATAGGGGAACTTATATCTCATTCTTCTTTTCAGTGTACAATAAAAAAAAAAAAATCCCAGCTTAGTGCTTTTTGTCTTTTGAATGCTTTGAACTCTTTTTAGGCCTAAAGGGCACTTTTTGTGCTTTAGACTGTGGTGTGCATTCACTGTAAAAGCACTCAATGACACAAGGAGACCACAAGCAAAACTGTGAGTGTCTTCAGTCGGACCACACATCTTAAGCATTTGCATAATTTAGGGATTAAAGAGAGAGAGAGAGAGAGAGAGAGGGAGAGAGAGAGAGAGGAAGAATTTGAAGGGAAAAAAGAGAAGTAAAACTCGGGTCATTTACAAAACGAGAAGGTGAAACCATGGCGCGTACCTCGCCTCGACCTGAAGGGTTAACCGGTGCAAGTTTCGGTCAAATTGCACCAACAAACCCTTGGAACAACGTCTTGGAATCCAGACTTTTGTGAAGGGGCTGGGCTCTTTTGTCATGCTCCATACTTAGAGGAGGCATCGTGGACAGAGGAGAAGAAAAGCACTATGGGCATGCAAGCGCAGGATCCGGGGATAATATCTCGTTTGAAGGACCAGCAGAAAGAAAAGCAGAAGGCGCTGAAGAAGTGGCTGGGAGGGTGTTGAAAGGGAGCAAGTCCAAAGCTGAACTGCTCAGTTCATTTTCCAGCTCACTGGCCTTCGTAATCCATCTGGGCCAGCTGCTAACAAGATTGGGTCTGAAGTTTACCTCCACAATGACTTAATCAGATTTAGAGCCACAAAGATCAAAATAATGACCCGGCTTCAGGGCAAGTTCACCCAGCCCTTGATTGCAATGTGTGGTCCTTGAGATTTATAAAGGAATTACTTATGGGTGATAGTGTCAAAAATGATATGAAATCGTGGTGCACCTCCTTAACTGGAGAGAGATGCCAACAGAGAGGCACAGAACGTGCAACATTTGAGGCATTCGAGGCAATGCTTTTGTTCCAAAGCCTGAGGTGCATAACCATGCTTCCATACTCTAAATACGGTTCTCGAGTCGGGTTTAAAATGGAGCATGCTGTATTTAAAAGAAAGTCTGTAAGCAAGAGTGGGACTTACAATAATTACCACACTGCAATCTCAACTTTCCAGAGACTCGGAGCAGAGGGCTTTGAGGATTTTTGCAGAAACAGATTGGAGGAGAAGGAGGAGTATCTATGGCAGCATTGAGGCTAAACGTCTCAGATCAAGATATGATTTGGGAGGTTCTGCTGTTGTGTTTTCTGATTCTCTCTCTCTCTCTCTCTCTCTCTCTCTCTCTCTCTCTCTCCCTCTCCCTCTCCCTCTTTCTTTCTCAGCCCCCGTCCCTGTCCTTAAAAGGAGTAACAGGATTATTGAGAGAGGCATAGAAACGTGATTGTCTCACAGCAGATGGTGCGCACTGCTTCACCTTTGAGAGAAGTTAATTAAGCCCGCCATATTGCGCCCATCCAGGGGAAAATGTTGATGAATATTGAGCAATCAAACTCTGTTTCTCCTTTTCAGCCCCTTACTACATCTTGGAGGAGGCCATTGAGGGAGTATTATGTACAAAGTCCAACTAATTCAAGGTCAGCCCCCCCAGGTCCTTTCCCATGTCCTCAGCAGGTCCAGAAATGTCCTGTCCTGGTCACTCTGTGGTGTCCAGGAAATTAAACCTCTCAAACACAACAAACGTCATGGGGTATTAAGGGGGATTCATTTAAAAAAAGAACAAACCAGCAATCTACAAGCAAATGCTCACTAATGACATTATTAAAATCGTTTTAAAAACCTTAAATCAAAGGAGTTTTACTGTTTTAGTAGAACATGAACCTAAGGTAGACTGTCATTTAGGGTGTTCGGCTTTCACCTCAGGCTCCAGAAGCCTGGTAGTCTCTTTTCAGTGCCATGAGGAATCGAGGGTGAAGTCTGAAAGCTCTGTGAGTGTTTTTTGGAGGAAAGAGGCGAGCTGGATTAAGAGCCTGAGTGAAATCAGAATAACAAAATAGTGTTCAAAGTGCCCAACATGCAGGGAAGAGCCTGCTGAGAGCAATATAAAAGTAGAGGTTAAGCTTATTGTAAACTCCCTCCACAACGTTCCAGAGGTAGACGTTACATATGATTAGAGGACCTTTGGTGTGGAGGTCCCGTTGCGGCACTTCCGTTCCAGTTGAGCATTGCTAATTTCCTAAAACCCCTGGCCATGGCTTCCTTTGCTTTTTTTACACACCTCTGTGATTTCATTCGGATCTACACTGCTCCCTCCCTCCCTCCTTCCTCCTCTTTCTTTTTTTTTTTTTTTTTTTTTTTTCAGAAGTCTAAATTGAATGGTGAATCAGCTACAGTACTTTAGCCAATTCTCAAATGTTTAATCCTGCTTAGAGAATACACAGTGTGAAATGAAATTGGGATTGGTCATGACTACTTGTGTTTAATTCCTCTTTAAAAAAACAAGTTAAAATGATCTGTCCTCTATTTTCCTCATCTTGAATTTGGGCTCTTCTAAATGAATGAAAACGTACGTTTTCCAGACCGGAAAGTTACAGCCACCGACTGCCACCCAATTAGAATTCTGCAAACTAGAGTAAGGCTGAGGATAAACCTCAATTTATTAGACAGAACTGGCACATAATAGCGCTGGACTACATGTGTGTTTGCAAGAAAGAGAGAGATCAGTCTAAAGAAAAAGAGTTCATTGGTTAAGGCACAGAGCTGTGGCCATGTTAACCAAGTCAATTGTCTCTTCATTGAGAGCCTCTCGTCCTCTTGAATGTGTTTGTGAAGCATCGCTCTGCATTCTCTCCAGCGACTGTTTGCGTGGGTATTACGTCCCCTTGAAGTGTGGCCTCCTCCCCCTGGAGCCATTGATATCATTCTATTGATCGAGGAGGCTGCGGACAGACCCGCAAGGATAAAAGTGACTCGCGCTAATCACCCAGTAACTCTGGATTGAGGTTGGTTGGGGGTGGCTGGGGTTGGAGATGGGGACAGGGAGAATCCACACAATGCCCCACATTCACTTTCCACCGAGTCCAGCCCTAAATAAGCTCCTACAGAGTCCGACACTTTGTACAAGTGACACATTTCTATTTCCTCCGTATGAGAGCGATGTTAATGTGAGTTCTCCGGACTGCTGAAGGTTAGCTGATCGTCCAGCGTGTATTAATAGTCTCAGTCAGACAGGTCGTTATTCATGCAGCGCTGGATGACCTTTCCATGTGTGAAAATTACAGCTAGCCCCCTCACCAGCCACAAAGCACATAATACAGCCCAATTAAAGGAGAGGACAAGCTCCACCTTACCTCTCAACACCAGCCCAACACCTCTTAATAGATTCTAAACTTATCACGCTTTTCCATACCTGATTCAATTTTTTATTTAAAAGCAGCCTCGGTCAGATAAACACAACAACTCTGAAATGAGCACAGGTAGCTGTTTGAGAGGCTCCACTGGCAGAGAAATCAGCATACAAATTGGTTGGATGAAACAACAATTATTTCTTTGTTAACTCTACATTGGTGCACCATTACCTGACCATGAATGTATTTTCTTACTTGCTGGACTCAAGCGCAGAAGCTTCATTGCACGGATTACAAGTTCATAGTTTACTCTGGTCATTAGCTGATACGGAATGTATTAAACAAAGGACAATAATCATTACAAAGTTGACCAAATCAATTCTTACTGATCTGTTATTTAGATTAGGACTGCTGATTGATAACCAAAGATGTTTTTTTTACTTTATTATAATATAAACTATATATATATATATATTTATAAAATAAAGTTTTTCAAATTAGAATCTCTAAATCTCTTGACTAAAATTTTCAGGGAGAGCTTTAGCAGAGAACACGAATTATGTGAGTATGGTGAAGCCAAACATGGTAAAATGTGTTAATGTGTTTAAAAAAACGAATGCATTAATGTTTCCAGTTTAATGATGTCAATGTGTTAATTTTGGCTGAACTAATTTTATAGGAAGAGAAGAAAATAACTTACAACGGAGGGTTTTTTTTTCCAATTTTATCACCAACTGTCATTTCTATTGGCCTTTATTTTGACACAGTGTAAAAAAAAGCCAGAAAATGTAGATACAAGTTTTTTTGTGTGACAGTGTCTATATATAAATATATATTTGTGTATCACGACGAGTTTGTTAATGCCAAAAAATCTTACAGAATTTAAAGTTTTATGATCCTGTTTCAGTGAAAACCATTAAACATTCTTTTGTTGTACGAAGATGTAAAACTGTAACGTCCACAGACTGCAGTACACATACGTTTTACACTATACCGATAACCAGTTTGACAAGTAAAGGGCACACACAGATGCATTACCCAGATACTTCATGAAACACACTGGTATACCGAAGGTGTCAGCACAGCAACGAAGAGTGGAGTCCCATTCAGTCCGGAGCTTCATTAGAGTGAGGAGGCCGGCAGAGGGTAGGGCCAGCTCAGGGGCCAGAGCCAGGGGTGAGACACCGCACTGCCTCATCAGCCACAAATTGACAACAAGATTTACCCGCATCCATAATTGTGCTTCCTCTTATCCACAGTTATGCCAGCTAATGACAGTGAAACTTGAAGGCCTTTCCTTGGATAGTTTTAATGAGACCCCCTTCTTTTAAAGACCACAAAATGCCACCAATTTAAGTTCTGCCAATTTTCTCCACTTCAGCTTGAGAACCACCCTCTGAGAGAAGAAATCATCACACTGGTCGGCAGCGGCGACAGTTAAAGAGGAAGTCAGCATGGGTCTGCTCCCTAGAATGACCAGCACCAGATTAAAATTCTGGAAATAATAGCTTTCTGTCATATGCACATCGTGATGTCCTCACCAACTTTTAATTAAGACAAAAAATAGCTTCTTCAATCCACTGTGACCACTGGGACGAAGAAAAAAAGAGGAGAAAAGAGGAATATAAAAGACAAGGGCAAAATGTTCTTTAAACATTTACAAAAACAGCCTTTTATATCTTTGTTAATTTAATATGCAACATTCTCGAACACGAAGAAGACTTTAATTTATACGTCCACACAGAAGCTGTGACTAATTTGACATAAATTACCAAACACATAAGAACCTAAAAAAGAGATTTTCCTTGAAATTACGAAACGTCACCTCATTTAATTTCGTGTTTGTGCCTTTGTGCTCTTCTGAAACAGCTCAATCTAAACTCCATTTGCATTCTGTTGTTTCGGGATTGTGTCTTTCTCACTGCTCTCTTTAGGGCCTTAAGATCTTTTTTAGCTCTCGCTGCCTTTTCAAAACAGATCACAAGCTTAGTTTGCACTAATCTGTTTGCGCTCCTTACAAACCCCAAATGAAACCTATCTGAGAGCAATCTGGATCAGTTAGTTGGTGTAAACGAGAGAGAGAGAGAGAGAGAGCGAGCGTTATCTGCTGGAATGTGCTTATGCGGGGGCCTTGCTGCACTTTGTTCATCGCTTTCAATACAGCCGACGGACCGAGGAATAGATTTTCCCACAAACAGATGACTGAAGAATCCATGCAATATGCAGATCCATTACGGCACAGGATGAGATGTTTGCACTCATGGATTGATTGCAATTTCTTTCTCTCACAGCCGAGAACATCACTTAGTGAATAAAACACAGCAGCTTATGTGAAGGATACGTATGAATCAGGACACCAGCAAGGAAAAGTAAACAGTGGTCATATTGACAAAACTGGAAAAGATTTTAAACGAAAGAAGAAGAAGGAGAAGAAGGAGAAGAAGAAGAAGGAGAAGAAGAAGAACAAGAAGAAGAAAACTGTCATATGTAAAGTTCTTAAAGCAATATTATTCAGGCCATGTGAGAAAGAAATGAAATGAACCGATGTATTGGGGAATCTTGCATCGCCACATTTGAGTTTTAAATGTGCATTGGTATTCAGCCATGACAGCTGTTTCTTACCCACTACTTTTCAGAGCTGAGATTACCTATCCATCCATCCATCCAGCCATCCATCCGTCTCTTCCTCTGTCTCTCTCTGCAGATGCACAGTTTCACACAGGTCAGCAGGGAAACAGAAGGCAGAGAATGAGCCAGACTGGACTAATCTGCACACGCTTCAGATGCAACTGCCCAGTTCAACAGATTAGACCCTGCACTGAGGCAATCAACGAAGCAATCAAGGGTAACCATCCAAAGAAATGCATGTGAAAATGTAAGGGTCGCATGTGGAAATGGCAATTCCAACATGTGAAAATTGTACGTTCTCATGTGAATGCTCCAATTTCACATGTTAAAATATTGGAAAACGTCCAGCTTCTTACAAAAACCTCACTACTTCCAGACACAGCTCACTTAGAGGATATTACTTGTTCCAAGATATTTTTTTTTATTTTGAATCAAGCAGCCAGACAGAACCAACTGACTGACTGAGAAGCCACTGCCTTCACCAGAGAGCAGAGCAGAGCAGCAAGCACAGACCTTTGATTATACGTGGCTTTCAGATTGAGCTCACATGACTGGTGGTTCATGAGCTGTGTCCTGCTCAGTCTGTCAAAAGAAACAACGTTTGGGATGAAATCAGAGATGTTCTTTTGCTTGCTCACTCAGCAATGGACAGGATGGTAGGTAAAAGTATACAAAACACCAATGTGATGTGGTGTTGCCTAGAAATATGGATGTGGTGGATGTGCTGGACTGATGGCATAACCAGCAATACTGCCCTCAAAAACACAACAGGGCCAAGAAGAGTTATTTGGAGTGATCTCAAAGGTACTTTTTCCTTTGAGGGGATAGTTTCTGAAGACACTTATTGCCAGTGACATATGTATGTATGTATGGAGAACCTTTTCACAGTTTACAGAACCGCTACATAATGCTAAGATTCTGAATCAGTTCCATTTCCTGGATTCCTAGACTTGGGAACCTTTTCAGAGTCTTGTTTAACTCTTAGAACACAAAATATGCCTTTTCAGGTTGAGAATAACCTACAAACATAACACGGAAAACTGCAAGACACCTCGGAAAACTAAAACTGACTTATTTACAACTGAATTGAAAAAGGAGCTTCCCAGTGCATGACTACTGCTCTGTCCACAAGTTTGGAAAGACATAATAATAGTAATAGTAATTATACTTAATTAATTAATTAGGAATTAATTAGGAATGACTCCTCTGCATTTAACCCATCCTCACACAGGGATACACACATACACACCAGTGAATTCACACACCAGGGGGCATTGAGCACACACGCCCGGAGTGATGGGCAGCCTAATCCTCAGCACCCGGGGAAAGAAAAGAAACTGTAAAAAATATTTTATTGTAAATATCATTGAATGTGAATGTATTCATTACAAATAACTCATTATCAAAATGATTGCATTTTCAGATCTAAACATTCCGGATGATCAAGAGTCCTTGCAAACAAAAACCAAACAAAAATGTTTTTGAAGTAAAAAATATAAAAAAATACAAAGTACATTGGACAGAATACAGTTTTGAAATGAACTCCTTTGTAACCTAAAAGGAAACAAATAGACCTCGCCAATGACGACAAGGAAAGACATTTTGAATAAGTATGACTTCAGCAATTCAAGCCTAAAAACTCCTTCCTTTTGGCAGATGAACTGCCCATACATCATGAGACAAACCCCAAAACTAGGATGTGTGTGTGTGGAATATGTCGGGAGCTTGCAAAATGAAAGAAAATAAGGGGAAGAGAGAAATAAATTGGAGTCAAGGACATCAGTGTGAACAAAAGTAAAACTTTGACATCCTTTTTTGACATCAAAGTTTGACATCATTTGAAGGGTTTCTAGTAGAATAACTAGTGTAGATACAGATTGTTACCATTTCATTCAAATGCAGCTTTTAAATGGCTCCAGCCGACCACACTGTCCAATTCAATCAAAGAGAGCAAATTAACAAACACAGCAGAAAACTGGAAAACTAGAACAGTTTCCCTCAAGAAACAAAAAATTCGACACTATTGTTTTTAGAAACGACATCTAAAGTTCATATTATTCCTATTTGAATCAATGACTGAAAAATACTTCATGCTGTAAAAATAAAGTTAAAATCAAAAGCCATGTTGGCAAATTTGAAACCAGAGTCTGCGCAGGAAAGACCAGAAGCAGGAATAAGATAATGGAGATGAAAATTTCCCAATTCTACAACTTATTTAATCATTTCTCAAGGCTATGTGTGAAGAACAATCGAATCAGCTACAGTTTGCTCTGCGAAATGTCAGAAAACTTCAGGTCTTGTCACACAAATGTTTTTTTTTTTTTTTCACCCGTTCGTGCACATGTTAATTGAGCTGTTTGTTTATTTGTTTCTTCGTTATTGTTTTCTTGTGCATATTTATTTATTTCACAATTCATAAAATTGGCAGCAGTGGAGTGTTTAGCAGATGGTTCAGTGAGAGAATGATTTCCTGAACCATTCTCCTCCAGCACTCTGCGTGTGTGTGTGTGTGTGTGTGTCAGAGTGTGTGTGTGTGTGTGTGTGTGTGAATGCTCTTGGCCATCCGCTAGGGGAAGAATATGTTAATGTATTTAAATTCCATAATGCAGATTACGCTTGTGTGTATACTTTTATAAGGTAGTGAAAAACAGGCTAAATGTAAGTGCTGTTAGGCTTTTAGCTCAGCCCTCACCCCCTCTTCTACTCCTCCCCCTCGTTCATGGTAGGAGAAGTGCAGATTCATAGCTTGCAGGTAGTAGCGGGGGTACACAGTGAGTGTATGATATATGACATGTGCTCTATGCAGTCTTTGTTAATTTCCCAAGGACCTGTCACTGCTCCGGCACTGTCTATTGAAGGCTCTGTTACATGCAGCTTAAATCCCCATTTAGGACACTGTTCTATTGGCAAGTACAGAGACAAAGACACAACGAGCACATTCCCCGATATTTGTGCATGCAGCTTTTTTTATATTGTTTATGTGTCTTATTACACTTCACCTGCTATAAATGGCTTTTTTAGGAATTGCAGGTGTAATAAAACATAAAAGCAGCTCATATTGAAAAACACATTCGCATTTATTGTGTTGCTGTACTTTAATGGCCTCCTCCAGCTACACCATAAAGAACCATCTTTGCGTTGTGGTGTGTGCATCGCCCTCCATATGGAATTGTGTAACGTGTGCAATTAACTAATTCTTCTCTTTTACATTTTAAAATGGTCCTGATTAACTCAAAGGTGCAGGCCAGCGGCTCTGTCTGCTTAGTGCAGTTGCATTACTCACTGAAGGTCGTGTCATTGCTAGGAGCCAAACTGAGTTTGGGCCTTGTCTAATGCATTTTAACTCAAGAGTTAAATGTGCAAACACCCTTATCCTGGGCTCAGCCATTTATGCAATTACACACACACACGCACACGCACACACACACACACACACACACACACACACACACACACACACACACATCCATGAGCGATTTTTGCTGAATGTCTTAATGTTGCTGCAGATTTCCACAAGCAGTGTCTTGGATTTTCTTGGATTTTCTTCTTTTTTTTGTGGCACAATATTGGATGCATTGAACACACATTGGAGGTTATAACTTTCCATTCCAGCTTATTAAACGTCATAAAAAAATTTGCTTCTCAATATGGCGCTGGTTTTTCCACAACATGCCAGAAGCTTGAATATTCTCACTCAGTTTCCAATAGATCTGATGATTTGACTGGCCATGGTAGATGCTTCTCTGTCTTCAAGGCAAGCTCTTGACACAGCAGCATTATGCAGATGAGTTTTGTCCTGTTGGACAACTCCAACTCCAACTCCATCTCCAATTCCAGTTAGCCCACTGGAGTGTGTGTTCAGATAACTCCACCAATAGTCAAGCAGGACTCATCACTGAAGAGTCTGGTACAGCACCATTGCAGCTGATTGATTTTTTTCTGGGTGCTTTTTTGATGATGAGTGTAGGATGCAAATAAATAAGCTGACATCTTGAGTATTATCCTTCCAATCCTGCTCTACTGGGATTGGTCGCTTATATAGTGTATACACATTATGGCGTTAGTGGACAGTACACGATTCTAAATCAGTTAAAGGAATACTTTAGGCAGACAGACTAACAGAGAGCGGGACAGATAAATAGATACATAGAGAGAGAATGAGAGGAAAAGAGAGGGAGAAAGACAGTGTGAGAATGAGAGAGAGAGAGAGAGAGAGAGAGAGAGAGAGAGACTTTCTCCAGCCCTCAGGCCTGGTTCTGCTGAGTAAGCCTCGTGCCCAGGCTAAGGAGGACGCCAACACACTAATACTGCCTGACAGTAAATGTCATCAGAATTTAAATTCCACTGCCTGCTCCCTATCACAGAGCATGAGAGCCTTCCTTAACCTATATCGTCCGCCCCGCAACAAAGAGCGCCTCCAGGCCGCGGCACCAACGAGAGGGGAGGGGGCTGATGATGTTTTTGCACCTCAAGATTTCTCAGGATTTGAAAGCACTAGGTCACCCCCCCCCCTCTTCTCACCACATATGTAAAACCAGCAAGTGAATCCACCAGGCATGTACGCAGCTAATTGGTGGAATTCAATTAGGCTGATCATTAACGAGGTGGACAGATCTACGGCATTCGCCTAGTAGACCTCCTCCACTCCCCCCTCCCCGTATCGTCCCTTGGCTAATATTAGTGTGTGAGTGTTGTGTGTGAGTGAGGCCGGCTGGCAACGAGGACCAGGCCATGCTGGAGTGTGAGGAATACTAAACGCTAAGAGGCTCGACAGCTTCTCTCATCCGTTTGGCTCCGAGTTCCTCCACGGAAATATGCTTCAGTTTAACAGCTCCAGTTAATAAGCATGAAATAAATGAGCCATTTATTTCAGCAGTTTGAACAGGACACTGAGCGAAAATGCTTCGCCCAGTGGTCCTCAAACTGTGGTACGTGTACCATCCCGTGAAGCATCCCCACGTGGTACGACGGATGACCTCCGAAAATCTGCTGCATGCACTGAAATACTAAACATTGAAATCTGTGTTTTTTTTTGCACATTTTCATGACAAACATCATTAGATCCTGTCCACACTTCAGTTCTTCACTCTCATAACTATAGTACTGTATTATTGCATCAGTTTCAAAGGGCCTACAGTAGAACCCTGTAGAACTCCACGGGTTACAGGTCATGCACAGTAGTTTCTATGTTTGGATTAACAGCTCAATAATTAACCTGGGGTTCACGTGGGTGATCACTACAGTAGAAAGTATAAGATAACAACCCACCATGCTTGCTTGTAGACTGCAGGTGTGGACATGCTCCTGGTGAAAAACCACAGGCAAGAAATGACAGGTACAATGTGTGGAGGTCAAAGCTTTCCTACTCTGTATGTGTGTGTGGCTCACACGCTCCTGTAAATTGACTTGTAGATGGTACTTAGAAGTTTTAATATCACGGGCAGTACGTGGTCTAAAAAGTGTGAGCGCTACTGGCTCAGCCTCTCATCAAACCAAGGAAGAAAATCAACTTCACCAAAGCCAATATTGAGAAGATCCTACGTGATTTCATTTGATGTTTTTTTTTTGTGGTATGTGCTAAAGTGATGATTGACAGAATTGATCAGTTTCAGTGAGCCAATCATATCAGTGCTATTGTCCCTTTATTATCCTGTAATAAAGTAATGTTAGATCCCTTAAATACACAGATTATTACTCTTCTAGGATATTTATGTACATGAATAATTTCATTTCATAATCATTTTCAAATGAGCTCACAGTTTCTAACCCTGTCAACCATTTATCAGTGGTCTCTGTTCAAATTCACCCCAGCTGTCTTTATAGGGCACTCCCTAGGTCACAACTCCTAAAACTGCAGTGTATGACCGTAGGTCGATGTACATGCTATGGACAAAACACAACTGGTTCTAAAGTGTTGTCTTTCATTATCTGAAATATAGAAGTTATAATTACATGACTTATCTAGTGCACTAATGAGGGAGTATTCAATCATTTCAGATTCCCCCAGTTATTAAACGGCACATTTTATTATTGCATATCCGCTGCCAGTGCATTGGCATAGCATCCAATGAGCATTATACATACATTATCATTCTGCTGACATATTTATATATTTGATGTTAAATCGATGTCGTCTTCACAGAAAAATATGATAATTAATGTGTGGATATCATGCATTCTGTTAGAAATTCATAATGGGATTATCTAAAATATCTATAGGCTACTTGCTGTCTTGCTGTGAGGGCCAAATTTGTATTGGTAGTATTTTAGTAATTCATACAACAACACACCACACTTACCTATATACTGCAAGAAATCTGAGATAATGTAAAATAAATAAATAAATAAATAAATAAATAAATAAATAAATAAGTTCTTTTTTTGTGTGTCTTGTGTACCCGAACAACTGATTGCAGATTTTATGTTACCTTTTTACAGTGTAATGTGTTTTCCATGATTGTCTTACACTCTGAAAAATAATTAAGAATGATCAGTCTCATTTCGCAGCATCTTCCAAAAAAATTTTCTTAAGAAATAAAAAATCTTTGTCAGATTTATGATGCATTTTGTAGCAAGTTGAGCTGAGGAGGAGGGGTCCCCTTTCCAGGTTCCTCCTAAGGTTTCTTCCTCCAGCTCTGAGGGAGTTTTTCATTGCCACTGTCACCCTTTGGCTCATCGGCGGTTTATGTCTTTATCCTTTGTTCACATGACGCTTTTTATTTTTTCATTAAAGCTGTGAGATGCTTTTCAGCTCAAAAAACAGTTGCGTTGAGCAGTTTCTAACAGGAGTTCTGAGACGTAAAGTTTTTATTTTTTACTACAATAAAACAAAAACACAAAAATTGTATTATTAAAAATTGTGTTCGTAAATTTCTATTATATTTACATTCTCTTAATTTGGACAAGTTTGAGTAGCCTCCTGACAATAACAACATCTGCTATGTGTGACTGTCTCCTATAAACACTTTAAAATATTTTGGCAAATAAATGTACGTCAAACTACAAAAACATCCCACTAAATTGGCCAAGGGTTCTAACGGTTAAGGAGAGTGTTTCCAAGCTACCTAAAAGAACAGATAGAAACTGGGATATCGCAATAAGTTTCTCAGAACACTCAACAGAAAGCTCAGATTGACAACTTCAGACCTGGATATGTTTACCTCTTTACTGACTCCAGTCTTCAGATTATACACAATTGGCCTCCTGCACTCCTCCATGCCTTGTTCTGCTGTTCCCTGCCTTTTACACTGCTTTGCCTTTTGGGCACCCTCAACATTCCTGCTCTTCTTATTATTGGAGAGTGCAGGCATTCTGTGCCCTTAAACCTCAGTGTGCAGAACAGCAGCCACTTAAGAATTATACTTCAGAGTAGAGCCTTTTTACCCAGAGTTTAAACTCACAATGCACCAACAGTTTTAGCTCTTATACACTGATATCACCCCCTTACACTTGTGCAGAAATAAGTAAAAATGGAGTTTGGCTGGTTTAAAGCATGCCCAAATTGAATTTTTCCACGTCGTACTCGTCTGTGTCCCTCCATTCGAACTCCTGCCTCGTCCTGCCATTTGTGTACACTCTGAAGATAATGAGGGCGAACTTTCACTGGGAGCATCTTTATTAAGCAGAAGAGGAATGGGACAGATTGCTATAGATGTTGAGTTGCTGAAATCACCTTTAACTGAGTGAGCATTAATAAGCTAAGTGACCTTTTCTTTGCTTACCCTGCTGACCAGATCTGGGCCTTCTTCCAAAGGGGTTAGGCAGCTTAGGCAGCACTGCATTGCAAAGACGCATCCCCACACGTGGCCTACGGCATTGTTTTTGGCACTAAATATAGGATATAGACGTCAAAAACACTTGACAATTGCATCTAATATGTGTTTTTAAAAAAATCGAAGACATTTCTTGACTGACTGTACGGAGAGGTTACATGAAAAAGTGTCTTTTTACAGCTAATTGTCTGATTATCAGATAGCATCTTTTTTTTTTTCCGAGAGGAAAGATATTTTTACGCTGTGCCCAGAGGAGTGTGTCTCCTCTCATCTTTCTCCTGAGTAATAGCTTTGAGGAGGAAAAGGGAGCAGAGTGTTTATTAACTTCTTTATAAATGGATATGGGACATATAAGTGTCAGATGGGATTTGGCTCCTATCACGGATCCATGTGTTCCAGTCTCAGTCTCGGCTCTTCCATTAGGAGGCTGTATTAAAACCTATAAACTTCAAAACTCGCCGAAGCTGCGAACGTATGATTCCAGAACTGCATTCGTGACACCCTTGGGAGGAGTCCCAAACTGGATTAGTTTAATGCTCTTTAAAGCTTGTCTCCCAGTGTATGCACATCTGTCTCCAGCCTCGCTGTCCTACAAACTTTGGACGCTGGAAATGTCAACACAAATCTGCCCGCTGCCTGTGCCCACCACCATGTCTGTAACCCCCCCCCCCCTCCACTCCAAAAAAACCCCAAAACAAAACAAAAAAAAAAACAAAACAGAACAAAACAAACAAATAAAAAACCACAACACTTATCCATGCTGAAGTGCACTTTCCTCCATAACTGGATATAAAGGCTCTTGTTTTTCTCCCATTTGGAGAAGCAGCAATGTCCAAAGCATTGAGTGTAAAGCGGCCTTCTCCTTGTGTTTATAATTTTCTGTGCAAATGTGTGTTTACAGAGAGGGAAATCGCTTCACGGGGAATCCAAGCATGAAGTGGAAAAAATATGACTGTGATGGAGGATGAGTGGTCAGTTAGGGATGTGTGTTTCCCTCCCTATTTAGACTGTCCTGAGGTCATTTCTTTTATTCCTTCATACTTCATCCAGCCTCCCCACGTTCCACCTCCTTTCCGCCTCACGCCATTATTTCTTATCACGTTAGCAGGCTCTTCCTGAAGGTACGCACACTCACACACACATTTACACACACCACACACACTACACACAACATTGAGCTCCGGTGTGAGAAACACACATAAATGCTATTCTTCTTCTCCTGCCTTTGACAGGGCCCATGTTCACGTCTTGCTCCAGACTTGGGGCTAATGAGGGATCTATACTCTGACAAGTGTTGTAAAATGAATGCTCCTGGCCATGCTGAATTCTAATGGAAGACAATGGCATGTCTGTGGTGGAATGAGCATCAGGATAAGTGCGAGCTCCACTGCCTCTCTGTCCAGTCATTACGTTGGCCCGCAGACACACAAGAGCTCATTGCGCACATGTGTTGTTGTGTGTCTTGTTACTCCTGCCTTAGCAAACCCACCAAAAAGCGTCAGTGAATACTACAATCTCTCCTGTTAAAATGTCGGGAAACGTCCAGTTTCTCTAGAAACCTCACTGCTCTGAGCAAGGGACTCGAGGGAGTGAATTGGACACAGCTCACTTATGGAATTTTACTCTCTCCCACTCATTTGCCCAAACTATTTCCAGCTCTTTAAATGTTTGCTGTTGGTGTTCTTTGCAGGATGTGAAAATGATTAACACATTTTTAACATATTGAATCACATGGATTGATCTTCATTCGAACTGTATTGCAAGATGGAAGGGAAACACATATAACTGAAGAAACGAATTAATAGAAATGAATAAAATATGTTTCAGCATCGATATTTGTAGAGACAATCTTACATTCTCCTCAAGCCCCCTCTGATACAATAAAGATTTCATAGTAGGTTCTATGATGGAGAGATCTCCAGCCCTTAACCATGACACTTCCACCACCATGCTTCACAGCTGGAAAGAGCTCAAATGTTGTGATTGATTCTTCTGTTACTGTGCTCAAATAATTCAACTTTGGATTCATCTGTCCAAAACACATTGTTCCTCATCTTTGTCTAGATGTTCTGTCTTTTTTGTGACAGCAAGGGCTTTTTCCTTTTACACACATTTCATGAAAATCAAAATATATTTCTGATGGTAGAAGCTGCACTTTGACATCAACTCTGATAAAAGCTACCTGTAGGTCCTGTGATGACATTTTAGGATTGATGAGACTTCGTTATACATCAGGTCGTAATGATGTATGGCAGCCAACCATTGCAGCATGACCCAGGATTCGAAACCAATCTTCAGATCATAGTGGTAACACTTTAGACTGCTTAGCCAAGCATTTCTATTCTGGCACCTGCACAAGTGCAGCATATGACATCTGCACAATTTAAGGTGGATCAAGAAATATGTTGATATGCTGAACTTGAAAATCAAATGATTTTCACAAGGTTTTCGATTTTCTCTTGAGGAATAACAGTCCTGGTGGCCTAAAGCACCCAGCTATTAGTGTTTCCTCACATCAGCTAATTAGCACAGGCTTTGTGATTTTACTACAGGTGGAAAAAAAATTATCTCTGCAATGCCATGGCCTAGAAAGAACCAATTTTGAGGCCTGTGAGTTAGATCAACAGTCACTCCATATTCTATCATACGTCAGAATTATATGGTTCTGCAGTTGCAGCCTCCTGTTCTTGTTATCTGTCATGTTCATACAGCTTATGGATTCCTGGTTTCATGGAAGCTCTCAGGAGGCTCTGTAGCTTTATACCTTTCTATTGTTTTTGTTAGTTTTCTACTGCTTGATTTATCCACAGGGCTGCTATAAGCACTGTCCAGCATGGTCTGCTGAAGATTCCTGCTACAGTATCTCATGATGTTGAACTGGATTGCTGTCAATACTCTGTAAAGCCTCTTGAAACTGACATCAGGAGCTATGAAAACATTTCTCTGCTGGCCATGGATAGGTCAATTAGACTGAGAGAGAAAAAGGAGCAGCAGCAGAAATTCTAGGCATTAAAGCTGCACCACAATTGCTTGAAGCCAACCCGTATCACCTTACATCAGGATCACCCAATCCTATGTGTAATTCCTCCTATGTGCTGTAGCCCATGTGGCCTAAACCTGTATAGCCCAGCAGGGTCATGTGACTGCTCCGTGCTGTCACAAACACACAGTGACAATGGCGTCCTCCTTTTTCCATTGTCGTTAATCCGGGCGTGCTCGCCATGGCTGTTCCCTCGCTCATCCTCTCTCCAGGTTAATGCCCTGCTACAGCATGTCAGGTACAGTGTGCTCTCCGGCCTGACTGCTGCTTAGGTGGGAAACTGTTCCCCAGGATCTGCGCCAGGGGAGAGGAGAGCATGTCCTCTTACCTCCACATGTCACAGAGGTCACATGGGTGGGTTGCTCCTCCAGGGCAACATGTTTCGCAGTGGCATCTTTCTGTGATGGTGGAAAGAGGAAGTGGGTCGAGGAAAGAGAAAAGTGAGCATTACTCATCTTTAAAGCCACCAGTCTGAACTTCATGGCCTCTGCTGACCTTCACCGCCATCAGCAAAGGTTAGTAACAAGTTAATGTTCAGAAGTGGGGTTTGACCAACACAAACTGTGCAGAAACAGCTGAGATTTACTTGACTTGACTCTGACTTTACATCTAAATGATGGTCAAACAAGATAGGAGTGTCTAGTAGAGTGGACAGTGAGTGGACACAGTGTTTAAACACTCCAGCAGCACTGCTGTGTCTGATTCACTCATGCCATGCAACACAGACTAACACACCACCACCACCATGTCACTGCAGTGCTGAGAATGACCTACCACCCACATAATACCTGCTCAGTGGTGGTCCTAAGGGGTCCTGGCCATTGAAGGAAAGGGTGAAAGGAGGAGAATAAAGTATGTAGAGAAAATGATGGACTATAGTCTGTAATTCTAGTGCTCGTACGTGGTAAATTAAGCTGATGAAAGCTGATAATGGAGAGGTGGCCAAAATATTATGGTTGATCCGTGTACAGTTGTTGTTCACATTAATACAGATTATGGATTTTTTTTTATGCAGGCGCTCAAGGAGGACTGTAGTTTATCATCAGCTATTGATTTTGTTAGTATTCGATTTATCCATTGGTCTTCCATAAGTACTGTTCAGCAGAGCAGTTCTTCGTCATATGAACTGAATGCCGATCAACACTCCTTAGACTGAGTATTGATAGACATGTTCTATGAGGTAATTCTATAATGTTGAATGAACACAGTAAGATATGCCGGAATTGGGCCATCCCAACAAGCACATATACTGATTACATGGTAAATTGTCTTGTTTCTGGAAGTAAACATTGGACATGCTTTGCTTAAGTGTCCACTTTCCAGCTTCACTTGCTGACAAAGACCACTGAGTGTAGCCCATGCAGTGTAGCCCATGCTTACACCTACAGAAGGTTTTCATGGGAAAATGATTGTTTCAAATTCACAGTGATGTGGTCCAAAACTATGGAGTAACATTTCATTATATGGGCCATTATTACACATTGAAGAGCTGTTATTAAGCCTCATCAAATCCTAATTTGTAATTTGCTAGCACCATCATGCCACTCATACATACTGTATTATTAAGCAGTAAGTAGGGTCAACTGGATACTTTCATGAGCACTATTAATGCTCCGTTATTCATTATGCCCTTATTAAGCTTAGTAGCTGGTAACTAATTTATCAAGTCAATAAGAGCTAATTAACTGGCTTCTCATTATAACATTAAATAAGTGATTTTTTTTAGCACTGTGAAATGTGCACCTTCATTATCTCACCCTAGCTTCTGCTGAATAAAATAAGCCTAATAAAAGCAAAATAATGAACACTATATCAAATAAATAAATAGTAATGGGCAACAAGTTAATTAAGAACTGCTGGGCTTAAGAAAGGCTTAACATGTTTTTAAAAAATGCTTAATTTTCCTGAGTAACTGCTTAAAGATGCCAAAGAAAGTATTCATATTTTAGTATTTTAGGTCTATGTATATATATTGAAAGCACTAGTCTGTGTATATATATATATATACACTATTATATATACAGACTAGTGCTTTCAATGCAAGTTCACAGCAATGTTCAACATGACTTTTGTTTGATAAATGTCACCATTTAAACAACAGACTCACACAAGAAAAAAAATCACATTGTAATGCAATCCTAAGGCATAACCTCAGAAAAGGCCTCACTGAACATCAGTATTTTTTTTTTTAAATCAGATGTGTGCTATGCTATTAAGTATTTACCATGTGTTAAAAAGATCTCACCACTTAGCCACACTATGGACAGATGCAAAGACTGTTCTTAAACTATTCTTAGAGCAGTCCAGGGATCAGTCCTCAGATGACCGTCTTTTAGGGAGACCTTTCCTTGCTTTCTTTTTTCTTTTTTTTTCCTTTCAACACAGTGCACTTGCGCCATTACAGAGTCACAAAGCGTTGTGAAGGTCAGCAATTCACAGGGCTGCCGCACAAATGCACCCATTTACGTGTCCCATCAAGTGTACAGTGCAGCCTTTTAGGGCTAAGCGCCCATTTTGCGCTAAGTAGATTTGATATGCTCGTGCTCTGGAGGGGGCAAATCTGTTCCTTTACACCACTGCTGCTTCATTTGACCATGTGCTGAAGGGATGAGTGGACAGTTAGTTCACATATGGAACAGAAACGCCACTCGGAGACGGAGGCCGAGTTTATGTGCTTTGCCAAATGTGAAATTGTATATTTGTTTTTACATGACTGCCCAGGCTAAAGAATATCATAAACAGCAACCAACAGGCAGAAGATCTGATCAATTAGGGAAATGTATTTGCTGTTCCATTATTCAGCCTTCAAAGGCCAAAGGCATGGTTTGGATAGGAATATTGGTTGGACGACTGTTTAGTTGTTCGGTTTAATGGAAAGCACGTTCATTCGAGAAGTATAGCATCTACTCTACATCCCCCAGCTGGTTTGTGGTTGAGAGATTTTAGCAGAGTGAACTGAAGCAAAGTGAGCTCCTCGCTGCTTGAGGTGCTGCTGGATGATGATGTGCAATGTGTCCAACAGGCAGGAAGCGACTGACTGATACCCTAATTGCATCACACTTCTAGGACATTTACACCACGCTCTGCTAAAACTGAAACACTTGCTATTTCAACTGCAGACAAAAGGAGCAGGACAGAGGTCACGGACACTATATGAAGATTACAGCAGTGGTTTCAACTTCCTAGCGCTGCACATTCTAGGGCTTTGCTGATCAAACGAAACTGATTTTACTCTGTTAATTAACAAGCTTTACTGCAGTCGCAGCAGGTATGTTGTAGCAGGGAAAACAAACAAATAAGAGCTGGACAGTGGAACTACAGGAATAACAGCTGGAACCAATGGGCTGAGCAGACCTTTGACCCATCACAATTCATAGACCTGCTGTTTTATAATGATCAGTTCGAGCAGCTAAATCTTTTAACCTCACTGACCACTAACTGACCCAAGTTAAATGGGTGATATACACAAAATAATGCCAAAAAATGTCTTGATGCACTGTTGAAGGTTGGAAGGATAAAAAAAAGAGTTTTATTTCTATTGAATAACATTGTCATAGATGGTATTTGGGGCATAACACAGACCTTTCTGGTTATGAACTATTAAACAGACACACTGGACTGATCTAATCATCTAGAACTCTCGTCTCAGCAGCAGGAAATAATATAAATATAAATAACTAGAAATAGTTACACACAGTGAAACACACACACTAGGGGGCAGTGAGCACACGTGCCCAAGGTGGTGTGCAGCCCTATCTACAGCAACCCAAGTTTGGGTGTTAAGTGTCCCACTCAAGTTCAAGTCCAGTCATAAGGCTGGTTCCCCAACCATCAGACCATAAGGTTCTGGACATAACCACAAATATTACTTAGACATTGATAGTGTATGCCTGGCAAGAGTGACTTTTGTTCACACTCTGTATGCTGGTTCCCAATAAGGAATATGAAGCCCAGACACTGTAGCCAGTTTGGTCCTTCTCCCAAACTGTCTTTTGTTGACAAGCTGTTAAAGATAACAGATAATCCAGATCCCCATTTTCCTACATTTGATACCACTAAGTGAAATGCAAATTTCTGCCATCAGTTAAGCGCCACCCACAAAACATGGATCATTAGAGTTTCCTGGTAGAACTTTACAGTTTGCATTTGTCTCCTAGACAACGAGATCAGAGATCAGATCAGATGCAAAGACAATGGACACTTTAGCATACGTCCCCTGCTGCTTACACGTGTCTCCTAAGATAAAGACCGCACTGATCTCATGTCTCCTCTTGAGGTTCAGTACAGATCTCAATAAATATCAGATTTGTGCACATATTTGTTAAAATAATAACACTGGTTTTCTAAAGACAGAACTCTGTCATTCTCATTCAAACCTTGAATTCAAACCTTGAACCTTGAAAGTACTAATACTTTATTTGGGACAATTTATTCACAGTAATCCATGTAATATCTCACTCCAAGCCCAGATATCCAAACTTGAACATTTGGATATATTTGGATAAAAACTGAAGCTCTCTCTTATTTTGGAGGCATAATGAAAATAATGTGTCATGATTGGAGCAGTGATGAATGAGGAAGAGCAAATGAGGAAGATGATGACTAGTATTAAAGTGGAAATCTGAAGATGGAGGACAATGCTCAATTTCCAGTGTCCAAAGTAATCCTGAAGTGAAAGTTTAAAAAAATAAGAGGTAAATCTGATTGGACAGTTGTCTGTGTTAACTGAACTGTGTATTTGTTTGGGAAACAAAGCATGTGCTGCTTTTCACAGCTTTCCTCAGGAGTTCCTGTTCATTCTAAAAGAATAATTAAAGAGATTTCATGTCTCACAGAGTCTAATGCTATTTCTCCAGCAATTTTAGATTGCCAAAATTGATCACTAAATTAGATGCAAGTGAGATAAAAATAAGCGTGAGTCATCAGAGATCAACATATGAGAAATTAAGATTTTCTCTGGGGTGATGCACATTTACACTCGTCAAAAAATAGATGCAGTGTGGGATTGCAGTGCTATTGGAAAGGAAGATAATGCTTTCTAGGAGCAATAAATGATAAAATTTTTTGAGTGATATGGTCAATATTTATTGATCTACACATACAGAAATTGGGTCTTTCAGTAAAGTGTCTGGTTTAACGCAACATGCCAGTCGTCTCGGAATGCAGTTGTAGAGGTTCCTAATGGTGTCCTGTGATAATCCAGCCCATTCAGCTTGAATGTTGACACGCAGGTCCTGCAGACTGTGCGATAGGGGTGGAGTGTTGATATCACATCCAAAAGCATCCCACACATTTTCAGTCAGGGACAGGTCTGGAGATTCGATTGGCCATGGCGTGGGTCCTGTGTCAAGGCACCTCTTGTATATGGAAGAGCATCATTCCGTTGGAAAAGCACACTTTGTGTGTTCAGAAAAGGTATGACCACTTGTTGCAGGACCTCTTTAATGTAATGTTGGGAGGTCAAAGTGTCTGTAATAAAGACCAAAGATGATCGGGCACTGAATAAAATTGGACACCATATCATGTCACCAGATTTGTAGACATGTGACAACAAGCTGTTCATCTTGGTGTTCACCATGATGCGTCCTCTCACAGATTTGTTGGTCTTCTGTATCAGAGACAAAAACAGGCCTCGACAATGAAGATGATCCATTTCCATTCTGAGTGACTCCACGACAGCCTGGCACAACACCATTGACTGATTTTTTGTGGGCGCAGCTATTTATTTGACGATCAGTGTATGTTCTTGATCCCTAAATATCAAATTCAATCCACAAGACTTCCATTCGTAGATGATTGAATGTTCTTCACTGTTACATCACCATACTCGTTCTTACACTCTATTAGTTATGATGTACGAAATGAAAACGTTTTGAACCATTTCAGGAAGCTGTACAGCACGTCACCATCAGTTGGAAAGTTAAACGGCGTGCTTGGTTTAGCACCACTGTGAACTGAGCAAGATGATAAGAGCATTGATTCTGAAATATGAGTCAAGGAACTGCATAACACACCAACATCTGCAGATCAGCATAAAAGCATCAGGGTCACATGCTTACTCTGTACACTTGACTACAATTAGCAGTCTAATTGCTTGCTCAAATTTCGTGAGCAGGACGATTTTGTGGACCTCAAATGTTCAGTGACGCTCCGTGTGAGGTGTAAAGAGGCAAATGTATTCTGGGGCACAGTTTCTCAGATCCACTGTGATTAGGTTGCTTTAACAGTTTAGATGATGCTTTGGAAATGAGATTCCTTTTCTCTTGAACTCATTGTCACGTTGTTTTTCAGGGCAAAGACTCTGCCCTTAATCTGTTTAGCTCAACTTAAATTGGTGGTATTGACACCTCTTCGCTTTAACGTGGGGTTTTCTTTTCGTCCCTGTCGAATCCCCTTTCACGTAACTTAAAATGTCATCTTGCTCTCTCAGGGACAATAATTGAGTTTAGGCGAAGTTTAAACCGCTTAAAGGATGGGAGTATACAGATGGACATTGGCATGATTAACGCAGACGCCGGCCAGAGTACTCTGTGTTGGCTGCAGGATTAGGACATTACAGAGAGAATGACAGGGCTTTTTTGACACTTTATTCCCTCTCAATAACATTCTTTCACATATTAAGTTAATACCACCCCTAGGTAGCTACTTTATCATGCAGAAAATAAGACTTTAATCCAGTGGTGGTGAGTCCATCTCAGCCAGGCTTTGATGCTGTACCCCCCCTTGCCTTAACGCGGGTGAGGGAAGGGCTGTGTAAGACAAAGCACCCGTGACAGGGACAATCAGAAACAGCTCAGGCCACCAAAAAAAAAAGAGAGAGCAGAAGAGAGCTTCAATCTGTGGAGTGAAGAGGAGAGGAGGGGACAGAGGCATCACTGAGGAAAAAAGAAAAAACATTAAGTCAAAGAGAAAGCATCAAAAGGAGCAGAAGACGACAAAATGAAGCCCCTGAAGAAGCAACTTTTTGAGGGGATTGTGCATCAGAAACGTATCGCTTTCACTCCTTTCTTCAGGTCTGATTCGAGCCCGAGTGCACGGCCCTACTGATCTCCTTGTATGGCACTTTATCTGAGGAGCACCTTTGACCTCCAGCTGAATGGTCCAAGATGCCGCAATCGGAGTAAGCTGCAGGCTCTGTGTGTGATGTGGGATTGCCGTTCTCCTTGTATAGCTTTTAATGTGCCTGTTAGCAGAGGTGGTGGCCAGCCTCTCGCGGAGCTTCTGTCACTCATCCCTTTGTGAAAAGCTCAGAGTCAGAGTGCCCCCCACGACCAAAGAAAAATGTGAAGAAGCAACTTTGACTTTTTTTTTTTTTTTTTTTTTTTTTTACATCATATTCCAAACTGAAAGCAGTAAAAGCTGGTTAATCAAATTAATCACGTCATGAATCAACAATCAGAACATTCAATACTTTATTTCAATATGCCAGTAACATTATTTTCATTGTAAAAAGACATGAAGATCATGATCCAAAGAATGAATGTAGTCTCCATTGTATACAACATACAATAGCAATAAATATTTATTTATATATTATATAGTGAATGAAGTGAGTGGAGCTAAATTCTTAAACTGCAGGTTTAAACATGAAAACACAGGATGCACATGGTCTGAAAAGGGTTAATGTCTTGCCACACGTCACATGTCTCAATGCCACACTTGCCTCCTGTACTGATCTTCAGTACAGCAGCACTGATTGAGCCAAACCATTGCTTCTATCAGAGGAACATACACTTTGCATCAACTATGGAAAGTTTCTGCAAGGAAAATCGACAGCTCTACAAAAGTGTGATGCTCATATCTTGTGTACATATCGAGTCACTATCACAGCACTTCAATATATACACAAAAATCCAAAATGAAAAGCCAATCAGAACTACTTTGTTGAAGATGAAGCAGTCAGACCTGAGTGAATAAGAGCGTTATCGCTTCCATTTTGCTTCTGAACGCTCTAATGAATTCAGTCACCTGTCTGAACCTAAGCTGTCCATTTGATTGCCGGAGCCATGGAGGGGTTTGATCCTGCTAGCACCAGCAGATGGTTGGTGCGGCTGGAGCATGGCTGGGAATCACTCTCCAAACTCCCACCGAAGGGTTGAGGGGCTAAATCCTCTGTTGCTGCCCCTAAGAAGACCATAAGCTTGAACAGAGCAAAAGAAAGGGCCTGCTACTGGCGCTAATTACCCAGAAACCACACAGAAAGTGCCCACTGTCACCCACTGAAGAGGTTCACATCCCTTCCTCCACAGATAAAAGGCGTAGTATGAAAACATTTCGTGGGGGACAAAGAAGGGAAGATTAACATAATCTTTGGGTTTGTATCCCCTGTAAGCTGGCCATGTGTGAGCTTCAGCCTCCCTCTCCCTCTCTGTTTTCTCCTCTCACACTCTCATTTCTCCTCAGCGTTCCCTCGTTTCTTCTCCTCTAAAGTCTGTTTTTAAGGAAGAGGCATGGCGAGAATGGGCTTTGGTGCCTAAGCCTGACAGTTGCGTTTTTTCCCGCCTCTCTGTGATCCTCTCGGCGGATGGTACACTTGCTGTTTGGGTTAATCAGACAATGGCGGGCGAAACGAGGTGTCATGCTGCTGACAGA
This sequence comes from Acestrorhynchus altus, assembly GCA_034509495.1. Taxonomy (NCBI): domain Eukaryota; kingdom Metazoa; phylum Chordata; class Actinopteri; order Characiformes; family Acestrorhynchidae; genus Acestrorhynchus; species Acestrorhynchus altus. The sequence continues at coordinate 38,536,959 of CM067504.1, forward strand.
GCCTTCTTCGTGTTATGTCATTGTTAATCCCAAACCCTTAGCCCTCTCCCTCTCTCTTCCAGCCAACTTTCAAATCAGCATCCCCCTCCATGAGTGGGGTAAATTTGCTAGTTCCATACTTCTGCATGTCAAAGAGCTGTGAAGTGCAACTGTTTTCTTCCACCAGAGAGTGTAAAATCCCAGTTAGACAATTTCCCACCAAACACAGGTGTAGTCAATCAACCAAGACACAAGCATTTGATTCATGACAACACCAAAGTATCTACCGTATATAAAAACTATGGACAAGCTGGCACTGGTTGATACCATAGTGACATCTGTGTCCCACTGACAGAACAGATATGCTTGAAACCAAAACCAAACTCACTTAAACACCATACGCTGACGTCCACTGAGGTTTTTTTTCTTCTGACCAGCTTGGAGATATGAGGTTTTTGCCTTATTAGTCTCATATAGGAGATGTGAAAATATATATCAGCAAGCAGGCCAGTGCATGTGTATGTGGATGTTTATATATGTGTACAACAGCATGATCTAAAGCTACATCTCAATCTAAACTTATTCTAAACCTGACCCTTAACCTGACCCTTAACCTAACCCTTACCTTAACCTTAGTAAAACTGTTATTTGCCTATTAATTCCTATTATAAGCTGCAGAATTGTAATAACCTACACGTGTTTCAACATTTTTCTTTGGTATATGAAAGGATGGGTTATGTGTATTTGGAGAAGGAGTGCCACCAGGTGGACTGGAGGCCATGTTGAATCCCAAGAAAGTCATAACATTTCAATAAGTGCATAATACAGAACCTGCAGAAAGGTGTACATATACAAGGATGAAATATGACATTGTATTGTTTTTTATGTGGTGCATGCCGAACTAATGGCACCATAAATGTTATGTTTTATTTGTTTACAATGTGTTGAATTCAGACAATAAACAATTGTGCTCTAAAATGTATATATAAGCTGTTTACCTGTATAGAATTTGTAGATTTAGAAAACTGACCACCCACCCACCTTCACCCACATTAAATATAATAAATAATATGGCACAATCCGAATGTAGTATTACTGCACACTATTAAGTCTATATGTAGTGTTACCGTGCACTATGAGGACATGTTCCCCTCTTTTATCACTCTCCCTTTTTATACTTGTCACAAACATCTCAGGCCAAAGGCAGAGACAGGGGCAGGAAAACAGAAGTCTGGTTGGTGTTAATAAACATCTCTCTCTCTCTCTCTCTCTCTCTCTCCATCTATCTATCTATCTATCTATCTATCTATCTATCTATCTATCTATCTCTTTGTTTTGCCTGAGAGAGCTTCTCAGAGGCCTCCTAGAGCCTCACTTGATTTGGGGGGTTGGCTAGGAGGGGAGAGAGAGAGAGAGAGAAAGACAGAACAAGAGAGATAGAGTGAGAGTTAGACAGAGTTTGGGATAGCAAACAGAAGCGTGGGTGGTGAAAATTGTTTCAATTAATCGGAGTGATGGGGTGATGCAGGAACCTGTGTGTGTGCTCTGTAGAATAACAGCGGCTGTGCGAGTCTGCCGTTCATTATCCCTCTGTCTCTGTTCTTCTAAACCCCTGACTCTCAGACAGACGTGTAGGAGCGAGCGTGCCGTGTTGGAGGCGAGCCGTAAACGTCTTTTTCACAAACATGCGGGGCCCTCTTTACGCTCCCTCTCTAGCTCCTTTTTCCCTTCCTCTCTCTCACTCCGTCTCTCGCTCCGAGCAGGAGGCATTTGAAGGCGACACAAGACTTGCTGGTTTTGGTACAATCTGACATTTCAGACTCTTTCAGTTAGTATTCCATCAGACAATATCCCCCCCTCCCTTCCTCCCCTCTTCCCTCCCGTCCCATTCTTGCCTTTTCAGATTTCCATATTCCCCTTATGTCAGGCTGAACTCTGCGCGACTACGGTGGCTTCTTTTATTTGTCTAAAGCTCTCAGTAACAGCGACGCTCATTGTGGTGCCGAAACCCAGAACAGTCTGGCTTTAATCGTAATAGCAGCACTTTTCCCGCCGTCAAATATCGCATTACGTTATTTTGATATCTTTGAAACAATATTTGTGGTAGAAATGGAGTTTAGGAAGAAGAAAAAAAGCAAAGTGGATTTTTGAAAGGAGGCTGTCTCGCTTCCTCTCATGTTGCTGACAATTTAAGTTGAGAAGAGCGTCAGGAATGGGAGGAGACCGTGATCCGTGATTTGTTGTTCCGTGGCTTTTGTAATAATTTGCCCCCTAAGTAGCACCACTCCACCTACATCCTTCTTCTCCCTCCTTAAAATCCTTCTTCAAGAGCAGGTTTGAAAATTAGCCTTTTTGTTTGTTAAGCTGTGGCATCTCGTCTGGCGATCTTTGTTTAAAGCATCACTGCAGGCCCCAACCCGCGGTGCCTGCGTGTGCATGTGCGACTCTGACAATCCCAGCGTGAGACTGATGTATCTGAAGGCGAGCACACACACATGCACACACACCCCCCATGTAATGGTGTGTTTACAGAGCGTCTCCATCAATCCTTTTTTCTCAACGCACACATGACATTCCACCAAGGACCCAGATAAGACAGATCTCTCTCTCTCTCTCTCTCTCTCTCTTACTCTCTCTGCAACGATCTCTCGCTCTACCCATGTCTCATCCCTCTCATTTTACCTCCATGCCTTCTACAGACACTGTCTCTCTCTTACTACACAATGCGATTTGTTCTAATTTGACCAGTCCGAAACTATTCCACATTTTACACTGGAAAAGCCAAGCGATATAGACCTGAAAACTGTGAAGATGTGCTTCACCCGCACCACTGAAGCTGGCATGCTGTTGCCGCTAATTGACTTGTCTGTACATTAAACAGAACAGAAGACTCACATTCAGCAATTCTTCCAGATCATTAAAGCACATTATCTGACTCTGTCATTGGCTGGGCCTGGCCTTTGGTCAGCCCGGCGACACAGAGGACTAGTGAGTCACACCAAGCGACACAACTGAAATTAAGCAGGCCTCTCTGGATAGTGGAGCAAGGCTGAGCCACCAAACAGACAGAGCCTGGGGCTAATGCTCTCACCCCAACCTTGAACCAAAAAGTGCCACAGTGCATGGGCATAGTCTATAAATGCAAACACAGTGCTCACACCAACTTTAATATGCTTCAATTTGTAATGTGATGCTCCACTGACCTGCAAAAGAGAGTGGAGCACATCTACTGTTGCTACTCTGGACTCAGCATGCCACGGCAGGACAATGCATACCAGAACTAGGGTCATTTCTGTATACAATCTGGCAATATTACTGTATTGCATTGGTGCACTTGCCTCTTTCGCTTTTAGTAATGGTTATGTACCTCAGTTTGTCCAGAAAAGCATAGACATGTTTCTGTTTACAAACATTACAGGGGGAATGTGCTGCCCGGTGCTATGGTTACATAAATGGTCAAAGGAGTACTATTGTGGTCAGTGTCAGTTTCAGTGCTGGATCAGTTTATATTTAATTGCATTTTAATAAAACATGTGAAACATTTGTTATGCACTAAATGTTTATCATAAAAATGCTAGAACTTGTTGGCAAGTCCTATGAATTTTACCCAGTTTACCTGGCTTTTTTGGGGGCTGTCTATCCCCTCTTTTGTAGGGGCATAGTAGTACCGTTAAAATGTGTAAAAATGTGTATGACACGGGTCATGCACTTGGCACAGGTTAATTTGACAGCTACTGTAAACATACTGTACATGACATGAGACACACGACAGCTTGTTA